>CM062804.1:918199874-918799874 GCA_031772625.1 Pinus tabuliformis
GGTAAGAGATGCCTAGTAAAAGCCTATAAATGCACAACATGTTTGTAAAAAGCAAGCCAAGGTTGTATTTTAGTTTGGGTTTTAGTTGTGCAAGTTGTGTGGGGTGTGTTTATCATATTATACATGTTCATGTTGTTATTTTTTCAATTACAAGTTTAAAAGAAGTTTATGTGAGGCAAAGTTTGCCTTGTCATTTGGAAGGTTAAAATTGTACTAAGTGACCAAATTAAAATGCATGCCCAAGCTTCCTTTTAAATCCAAAAATTGTTTTATAAGTTGTAATATGGAGGTATATATATGGTAAATTTACCTATATCATTTAAAATGCAATTGAAGAACAATAGGTTGCTTTCATCTATCAAGATTTGGGATTTCATATAAATTTGAAGGTAATATTGCCTTAGAGTAAATGCACACCCTAGTCTCAATTTTGACCTAAAATGAGTGGTTCAAATTTCAGAAGGTATAGTTTATGCTTTTACACCTATAGATAGCCTTAAATTGGCATTTTTAGACAAAACAATACTTTGTGTGTATATATGCTAAAAATTACCTTGTAAAATTAATGGGCCTTTTTGTTACCTTTTTAATTGTGCAGAAAGACAACCAAAAAAATGCACATTTAGTTGTCAATCTAAGGTTCGTATGGAAATTGTGAATTGTCATGCATCATCTGTGTTGATACAATCTAAATTTGTAGTAATGTAAATGTGTTTCACAAAGCAAGATATTGGGATGAATTCATAAGTCACCAAGAGAAATCTACTTGAAATCCAATGCATACTTTTCAAGAATGTAAAGAGAATTCTTGTAGGAGAGTAAATGTCACACTTGCATGAAATTAAATATCACACTTGCAGAAAATAAATTACACAAGCATCTAAGGTGACTTGTTCCAATGTTAAAATGATCTTGGTTACTTTAATGGAACTATAGTTGCACATGAAATATGATGCAATAAATCACAAACCATCAAAACCACACTTTCTTCATAAAATAAATAAGGTTATAAATAAGATGAGGTAAATAGAACACAATTGAAAATAGAGTAATTATATTTTTGGAAAATAAATAGAGTATTATGGTGTTAGTGCAGAGTTGTAGCAACAATCTAAGTCACAAATTGTTGTGTAAATCCCATAAAAACGATTGGTACACATTGAATGATAATGTTAATGAATGAATTATAGCAATAATTCCACGCTCTAGAGTTCCAATAGTATGAATTATCAGAGTTGCAGCAATAAACCTAAATGCAGAGTTGCAGTAGTATAGTATATCATAGTTACATCAAGTGAACTCTAGTGTTGCAGCAATACACATATTGGCAATTGAACTTTAGAGTTGTAACAAAGGAAATAATGAGACTTACAGCCAAGTACAAGAAGAATTGTTGGAAATAAATGAAAGATATAAAAAGATACTACAACTATTCTATAAAGTACATAGAATACCCAGTTAAGGAAGGGGCCCTACCTCCTTAAACAAGACCTTGGTTTACGAAAGTAGTAAGGTGCTAAATACTTAGCACACCATTCGTTGAACCTGAATGAATAGGAACTTTATACTGCAAGAAACTAGAAATACAATAAAGAACTTAGCTTTGATTTTGATCAATCACCTACCTAGCTTGCTTACTTACTACTTCCTATCTCGAGGAGAGCATGTGTTTTTATACATGATGTTCTCTATCTAAATTAATCAAAACTGTTGATGGACAACTATGAAAATCAAGTTGTTCCATCTTGTTACATCAACTTTCCAAAAGATATCGAAATCCAGGCACATGCTAACTTAATCATCTATATGATAAATGGTGGTTGAGTCATTCATTCCTCTCTAAGCAACTATTCACCCTTTTCATTTTCCTGCATGAGTAGTTCAATTATTTAACTACCTGGTCAATCCATAGATAAAAGTTTTTTGGTTAACTAATGCATTGCTGCAACTAACATAGAGTTACAACACCCTTCCTCAAAGTTGCAACAACATTCTTGAGTGAGTTGCAACAAAAGTCATTTGGTGCAAGTAGCAACAATGGGGAGAGTCATAACAAGCAAGAGTTGCAACATCATAGAGGTGAGAATCACAACAAAAAGGAATTGAGAGTTGCAACAATGGTGTAAAGACCTGGAATCATAACATATAAATTTTACATCAATCCATGCTATAAAATATCAACACATAAATATTCATCTGGCTAGGACATAATTTACAAGATCAGATGAAATATGCACTTGTAAGAGATGATAGTTTTTACTAGATAATTCATAGTGGTTGTGTTATTATTCTCCCACTGTGCACAACACTATTTTGGGGACAACTCACCACCCAACCACAGGCTCAGCTGCATGGAATCTTTCTACAACTGGAAACCCCCAAGCCCTCAATTAAATACTACTACCAGTGGCTCTTTTGTCTATCGGCATTCCCTTCCTAAAAGAATGAATACCTCTCATATCCCCTTTTATCCATTAAATAGAATCAAATATTCTAAAAATGGAAAGGGAATTGGAAAGGGATCCACATGTGCACAATTCATGTGCCATCATGTCCACTTGTATATATATATATAATATATATATATATATGCTTACTATTTGTAGCTCATTTTTATATATATTTATTCAAAAATGCAGTCTATTATTATTTTTCTTCGTCATTTTTTTTTCATTTATTATTATAGTTTTTTTGTTACTTGTTATTTTATTTATTTATATATTAATATTTTTATTTTATTTTATTGTTGTTGTTGTTGATGTTGGTTTATTATTATTATTTATAATTTTTATTACTTGATACAGGAGCGTCTAACCTAGGGTTGAATGTGTACCAAGGGAGTTGCTTCCCTAAGTTAAGATTTAATTATTTATTGTATTTTCCTATAGTTTTAGGAGAAAATGAGAATTATTGTAAATAGGAGAAGGTTCGAGAGTATTTTGGAAGAGTTGAGAGATTTGAGGGTTAGTTAGATATTATTTAGGGATAAGGGATTAGGTGACAGTTTTTATGGATCATGAGAGATATTCTCGGAGGTTTTTTAGGGTCTAGAACCTACTTTAGGTTCAGATCCACTTGTGTAAATCTAGGTGAGCCCATGAGGGATGTAAGTGAGTGAGAGAGAGGAATGAGAGGCCAATGATTAGGCCAATAGTTCTCTTATAAATATTTTATTTATTAATGAATTAATTCTGAATATTTATATGCATTGGTTGTGCGTGGATTTCAGTTTTATGTTGTGTGTTATTTTTAAGTTGTAAGCTCCTAGCCTGCGACATCATTTTTTGTATCAAAGTAGGTGTAATTTATTTGCAAAGAGTCGAGAGTTTTAGTGAGTAAGTTCTACAACCATAGTAATTGTCAAGAAGGTACTGTGTGTGGAGATTGTAAAATTACAAGAAATTATACACCTAGAGACGCCACAAAGAAGTCATGATCACCATCGCTAAGAATTGAAGCCACCTGTGAAAGTAAAGATTATTGTTCTTGAAGATTGATGCATGTAACTGCATTGTGAATGAGTTATCACTAGTAGCACGTGAAAGGATGACTTTCCCCAATATTTTTATAGTTTTTTCTTACGCTCGTCATAGTGGATGATAGAGATCTGGCATGCCAATTTGATACTTTGTTGTTGTCTTTGGTACTTTGGAAGGTGTACAAGGCATGACCAAAGAAACGTAAATTGGATATCATGATCGATTATGCAAAAAGAAACACATAGTTTTGAAATAGACTAAAGATTTATCCACCACGAGATCAAGGAGAGGATAAGAAGCAGCGTTAAGAGGTAAGAAGTTGTCGTAGGACATGTGGATAGAACATATGTTAAGTTCCTAGGAACTCAATCCTTTATAAACCTCCATTTTTGGCTTTGAATGTTGATAATGCGTGGGTGTCGAATCAAGTTTATGGGTACACTGACTTGATCTTTGTGTGTGATCAACTATTGATTGTGAATCGATTCCTGTGATGGATGAATTTCATGTGGATATACAGTGCATATCACTATAGGAGAAGAAGGGAATCGAGAAGGCCTTGCTTTACTGTACAAGATACCGCAATCTTGTTTGTCATTATTTCGTGAAGCAAGGCTTGGGCATGGTAAATTTGTGATTTATAATGCAACGCATGCACATTGGACATGTTACCATAATCAAGATGACTACTCAGTTGTTTCCGATGAGGTTTGGATTAATAGCCTTGCTAGCGATTCTAATAGTTGTTGAGAAGAAGATATTTGGTGTTCGTCCTCTCAAAGAAAGGAAAAAAAAAATGAGAGTAAAGTTGATTTCAAAAATATAACATTTAAGATGGGATCAACAGTTTGATAATTTTGAGAAGGAATCTATTTATATCTATGCATGAATAGATCATTTAATGGAATAATTGTAATAAGCAATCTCTTATTAGAGGTTTTCCTTTTGTAGCCTGCTCCACAGGGGATTTTTCTACCCTGTTCTTGTTATCCTCATGTGAAATTATCTCGTAAGGTATAATAATAATGAGTAGCATCTTTTCTTCTTTAAAAAAATAAAAATAAAAAAAAAAATGATCATAAAATAAAGTCTTTGAGAGATAAGGATGATCATAAAAAGTATTTTTAAAAATTGTAATATTTAGAGTGAAAAAGTTAGTGGAGATATAAGGTATGTTTCTTAATTTCTAATATTTTGGAGTAATAAGTGGATGAGTTGAGAGTTTAAGAAATCTTTGAAATAAAAAGGGTTTATTTTCGGTTGTATCGAACACACAAGGTTCATTGATAAAAAGAGTTGACATGAAATTATAAGTCTGGAGTTAAAGAGTCATAAGTCAAGTCAAAAGTGCATTTAATTTTGAGTCATTGAATGTAATGGGTGTACGATAGATTGAGCCCGACACCCAAAAGTCTGGTCAATTTATTGTAAAAACAAGAGAAATTGCAGTGATTTTCAACAAAGAAAGTAAAGTATAGAGAAGCCTATGCAAAGGAAAAAGGAGACAAAGATGACTATGGATGAATTCAAAAAAAAAAAACACAACAACAACAACAAAAACAAAACCAAAACAAAACACAAAAAACAAAAAAATAAATAAATAAATACAAATAAAAATAAAATTAATTAATTAATTAAAAATTAAAAAATTAAAAAGTAAAAAGTAAATAATAATAATAATGAATGAAATGAATAAAATAAAATAAGGTAGAGATGGAAGCAGTTAAGGCGGAGAATGTCGAACTTAGGGAGAAGTTCACCAAGTAGGGAGAGAGTCATGCGGACCTCAAGGTGTGATATGAGTATATTGAATGGAGATACGATCAAACCATGAATGAGTTCAACAGAATTGAAATTGTGAAGGGTTAAGGCATGGATGAGATCGCAAAGTTGCAGAAGATTTTTTTTGAAGCTTTGAACAAAATTTTGATTTTGCAGAAAGCAGTGGAGCAAGGTTTGATTGGTGGAGCTTCCCACATCAAGATTAAGGAACTAGATTCATATGCTTGAATGAGGAGCGTGAAAACACTTGGAAAATTTATATGGGATATGGAACAGTACCCTGAATGGTTGGAACTTGCATCAGAAGAGGCCAAGGTGAAGGTTGCTACCCAATTCCTCATGAAAGATGCCAAGATGTGGTGGAGGCAGAGAGTGGATCAAATTTCCCATGGCGATGTTGAGGATATCTCAACTTGGGAGGAAATGAAGGAAGCGATGTTGGCTCATTTCAGCTCGCAAGATGAAACATTGGATGCACGAACAAAGATTAAGTACATCAAGAAAATCGAAAGTCTATAATCTTATCAATGGGAATTTGCGAGTGTGATCTTGGAGTTACCTAACATGGTGGAGACAGAAAATGTTTTCAACTTCATTCCAACTCAATCTTGTCTCAAGGTAGTGAACTCTCCACCAAACCAAGTGATTGGAGTGGTAGAGGTTGTGGAAGTGAAGATTGGCAAATGAACAGGAAAATTTGACTTCATAATCGTGGGGATAGAATTCATGAAGCAATTTGAAGCAATGATCATGCCACATTTGAGGAAGTTGTATATTTACGATGGAAGAGAGGACGTATCATTGAGTGTCCCAACCATTACATCGATGAAGGGTGAGTGTAAGACAACAGCGATGGGTGTGGAAGAAGATCAACAAAATGAAGAATTATATGAGAGGTTGAACCAAACGGAGGCAAAACTCATGGAGCAAGTAGCAGTCATAAGAGCATTGTCTGATAGCATTACGGACTCAAGGATGTGAAATCAGAGAACTTACAAAAGGAGGACCAAGAGGCATACATGCAGAAATTAGATGAGGAGGACGTTGATACTTGGATTGAGATGTTGGAGTAAGATGAAGATTGATATGGAAGGCCATCAAACTTCCCATCCCCACCATCTTTTTGAAATTAGAATGGAGATGGGTTCATTATCATCTCCTCGAGGAAATGAAACCCCTTGAAGTGATGAGCAGACCATGAGACGAGACAAGTAGAAGGATCATATGACAACAGGTTGCGATAACAGTTGTGATGATGCTAGATGCATGCATTCTTGTGGTGGAGAGGTTACGGTCGGATTAGCTACCTGATTAGTCACCATCACGAGGGGCACCAGTGCATGATGTTCTTGTAGAGTTGTGACGAGGTATGAGAATGGAGCAGGTCATAAATAGAGCTATCTGGTTGTCATAATGAAGATGATGTACTTGGAAAAAAGAGTTTGTCACGATGGTGTTTTCTAGGGCAACAACCTTTTTAAAGAGGGCAACGATGTTAGGGAATCGAGTTGGCACTATGGCCAATGGGCACCCATGACCGCCCACAAAGATGTGGAGAGGCGAAAAACCGAAGTCGAACCAAGTTGGGCGAACAGCGCATGATGGGCACGCCTGCACGAAGGCAGGGAGCCCACCACTGCGACTTGGCAACATGAGCGTTGGAAGGTGAGTTGGGAAGGCGCATGCCCACACAAAGGTGAGGCACCCAACCACACAAACCAAAGAATGAACCACATGGGTGTGTCATGTAGGAAAGCACCCACACATAGGACAAGCGCATTGGGGAGGAGTGCACCCATCTACCCACTATGCATGTTGTAGCGTCCACACAATGGGTTTGCCCACAACATGGGGCACCCGGGCAAGAGCGACATGATTGAGTGGTGATGAGCGTGCGGGGTAGCGGCATAGATGCAAGCAAAGGAACGACAAAGGGGTGATGTGCAGACCAAGCAAGGAGAGACGGGAAGTTAGCATGTACATCAAGGCATAGGCAACACCCAAGCAATAGGTGTGCTCGCCCACAAGGGGCACCCAACCCCCACTAGGCAAGTTGACCAAGTTGACGCAGGGGCATGCCCCGCCCGTGAAAGGGCATTCACCCAACGAATGGTAGGTCGGCCAGTACGATTGGCGAACGTGTTAAGTCGACTCAAACCAAAAGACATGTCATCTTAAACAAATAAGGAGGGGCCAAACATGTATATATTGGTGAAGGGTCATTTGGCCAAGCACAAGTAAGTTGATCAAACATTGCAAAAATAAGGAATTCACACCAACGACAACAAAGGGACGCAACGAAGGCAACAGACAGGGTGAGGCTCACCCAATGAGCCTACAGAACCATGCAAGCAAAATCTTTTTGGTCTAGGCAGAATTTCAGGGTTTTGTGTGGTCGCACTGTTTGGGCATAAGTCGCACTATCCAGTAGGGGTAACAATGGGTTGCACGACTTGGATGAAATTAAGTGGACGAGTTGCTGGTGCAACCAGGCAACTTCCACAAGCTTGTAAACTGTAATTTTTGTACATTATATTTGCAGAAGTTTGAGTATAATATTTGGGGCAAACTATTTGGAGTTGCCACTTCCCCTTTATAGTTGTTGTTTGTATACAATATTGCACTATTGTTCATTGTTGTTTTATATATGGTTATCGCACATAGATGATAATTGAAGTTAAGTTAATTTTGTTGCGTAAGTAATTGAAGAAACAATTAAAAATAAAGTGTTGGTGGTAGACGTAGTCCGAGTGGAATAACCGAGAAAAGTGAACACTCGCAAGTGTCGCACATTGCTCACAAGTGGACTTAAAATTGCCCCACCATGGGGCCGAAACACCTAGCGTTCCATATGAACAAGAATTTAGAGCAGAAATGAGGTAATCCAAGGCTAATCCTAAATTTAAAAAATTATATAAAGCACTACTACCACTTAGGTATCCAATACCCAACAAAGAACAAGAAGGCTTTGTGTTTAACATATTTCATCTAATGAGCAGATTTTTCCAAGTAGGAATAAAGCAAGGGGATATGTTTAAAACTAATTTTGTAGTTCCTCACAGCCAATACCAATATCAAGTCATGCCTTTCAATTCCACAAATGATTGAAGATATTTTCAGTGATTTAAAATTCATTAGTTTATAAATTGAGGATCTCCTTATTTGTTTGAAATATCTAAAAGAACATACAGAAGCATTTGGAAACTTGGTACCACATTTTTTGGGTATATATTCTATATTCGTTTCATCAATGACCAGTGCAGTATCTACCATGTCAAGAAATAATGTTCAGCCATCTCATCATAAGAAATTATGTGCAAACGTCAAAATTTTAAGGATTTTGATTTTATTGTATTGATGTGATAGGTTTTGGTCTAAGTTCCGAATAAAGAAATTGAATTACTGTGAAAACCATAGAAAGGAAATTCAAGCCCCAGTTCTAGGAGCACGCTACTCATATAATAATCTGGTGCGATCATACCAGCGTTAATGCACGGATCCCATCAGAACTCTGCAGGTACAGTGATGTGTGGTTTGACGGTAAGTCACATGGGCGAAGCCCGGGTAGACTGAAGTTCAAATCTCATTGAGTACAATGACCTGCTGTGGTGGCAGCTAGAGGGGCGAATACCCCTTTCCCGTGAGTCTGCTCTTGCTAAAATCATAGGAACTTAGTATACCCGACTTGCAGGTGGTTGGTTATGCTCTTGGTGTTATAGTGGCAGCTATGAGGTTTGATCCTTGGTCTCCCATAGATTAGGCCTGGCAGTTACCGATTCACCATGTGGTTAAAAAAAAACACTCTTTAAGATCATTCAGGGACTTGCCTTTATTTGGTTATATATTTAGTGGGATATGATGGTGTTAACCGCGAAAGGAAGACGACGTTATATATATATATATATATATATATATATATATATATATATATATATATATATATATATATATATATATATATTATATATATATATATATATATATATATATAGCTAAATATTATTGGAATTGGTTAAACAATTCATTTTTATTTATTGAATTAGGTTATATTAAAGTAGTTTATATATATATATATATATATATATATATATATATATATATATATATAGATATATATATATATATATTAAGCTAAATATTATTGGAATTGGTTAAACAATTCATTTTTATTTATTGAATTAGGTTATATTAAAGTAGTTTTTAGAAAAATATTATACCCCATAATTTAGTTATAGTAGAGGGTTTTGTATTTTATATTTATTTAATTTATTAATTTTTGCAGAGCCCATGGTTTTTTATTTTATATTTATTCAATTTATGAATTTTTGTTTATTAAATTTTATTGGATCATTGTCAAGTGAAATTATTTTTTATTTTATATTTATTCAATTTATGAATTTTTGTTTATTAAATTTTATTGGATCATTGTCAAGTGAAATTATTTGACATTAGTTTACATTTTACATATGACATTTTTTTCTATATATATTTTTCTCAACATTTTTTTGACAAACTTTCTTACACCTACACATCTCCCCATTTTTCTAGACGTTTTGAGCTATACTAAGTTGTATAATGTCTATATTATATAAGCAATAAAATATTTTTATATCAAACATTAAAATTCTTTTAAAGTAATTAAAGAAAAAAAAATAAAGTAGTTAAGATGATATTAAAATAGTCCAAATATGAAAATGTAAATAATATCAATTTTATTTATTTTTTTCTTTTAATTACTTTAAAATAATTTTAAATGCTAATATAAAATTATCTTGTTTTATATAGATAGAATTATTTTATTTATAACTGACAACCATATCTCCTTTGTATCATATTATAATATCAACAACTAATAAGGCAAACACAATTAGAGTGAGACTCCCTTATATAATATTTTTAAGGAAAACTAACCAAATATGTATATTTATTTTTTATTTTGATTATAACTTACATTATTTTTCAATTGAAAGGATATTTTATTTTTATTTTTAAAATGACACATGTCAACAACAAGTTAGACAAAATTACACATCACCCTCATAACTATAAAATGAGCCTCTCAGCTCAATAAGAATTTTAATTTTTCAAATAATTTATATAATATATACACATTAAATTTATTATAAACCATATATAATGGATAAATTGTAGACATTGAAATAATTTAAAATTGATATATTTTATTTATGGATTAAATTATCCACATTATTTTTTTTCTATTAATACATTTTTAAATATATTTCAATATTACTTAATTTATATATTGAAATATTTTATTAATACTTTGAAATGTTACATATTAATTATATATTGAGAATATAATTAATTACACATCTCTCTCTTATTATTGTTCTAAGGAATTGAATCTTTTTACTTTCAATAACTTTTTTTTTTGCACATTGAAATATTTTATTGTGGTTGATATTTACATATATGTTTATGGTTTTTATAAAGTTGATATTAAAAGAAATTTGTCAACATCATTAAAAACTAAATTTTCACAAGATTCAACAAAAATGACAAAATTGGGGGAAATGTCATAATGATGAAGGAGAGGTGTGGAAGGAAGAGAATCATCCTTCATCGTAGATTCTTGTTCAGCTACGGGATCCCCCACATAATCATCGTGAATGATATCGCAAGTTGGTTGCTTAACGCCAACTCCATTCAACACTTGGTCCTCATGAACATCACAAGAGAGATTTGAAACAATTGAACACAACACATCGCAATATGGAGGATTAGAAGGACTAAAGGATTGCGGATGAGGATATAATACCTTATCACAATCATCAGGTTGACAATCCAAACTTGTGCTGAAATTTTGAATATGGGAGGTGGGAAAAGATGGTGGTAGATCAATAGATGAATTTTCAACTTCTTCTACCTCAGCCTGTAGAACTAGAGTTGTTTAATGAGAGGAGGATAGAGGGTCACATGGAACAATAACCTTGCCTGTTGCAGATTTAGAAGCTCTAACACCAAGGTATCTTGGGAGCAGCTCAAAAGATTCTAACTCGTGCAGATTTTTTGAAATGTGAACAAGATATTGAAATATTCCAATCAAGAAATTCCAATCAGCTTCATCTTTTAGATATTCAAAACACAAATGCATAAAATTAATGTGAAAATGATGCAATGCTTCATCAAGTCATTTTCGCAATTCTAAAATTTTCTTACCTAGACGTTTACGATCGAACATGTCAAAAGCGCAAGACAGTTTTGTGACAAGATGCTTGAAAGAGTGTATGGAGGCATCAGTCAATGTGTGACACCACTTCCTTATGCGCCCTTCGAATGTGAGGATGAACAACCTACAAGCAACATCCTTACAATGGATGTTGTGCTCTGTGCAGAATTCAAGAAAGCGAACAATATGCTCAAGCAAGGTTGTCTCACCCTCGCCATCGAATTTAAGGGTTAACAAGTCATCTACAATGCTCACCGGCACTTGCAAACTTACATCTCTAGAAAAACATGTCAAGATTATGATTGTGGAAGAAGTCATTAAATGAGTGCAGAAATTGAAAATAGACTTCAAGGGCTCAGCTTGTCATCTGGCCCTCCTTCTAGCACCAGAAATGTTGACAGTGTTGGACCCGCCAACATTCAGGGGATCTCCCCGATATGAAGTCCCAACTATACTTCACACCATTTGGAGTAGGAGTCCCAACAGTGGGTGGTAATTTTATGCCTTGACTGCGGAAACACGCAGAGGGAAGTATGATAACTTTGGGTAAGAACAACTGTGTGACCCTGCAGAGATTCAAGTGTGATGCATAAAAGTTCCAACACATGAAGGGAAAAGGAAGTGCACCCCTTGGAAGCCTGTAATAATACGTAGCTTGAAAGGAACACATGAGAAAAATGACATCACAAGCTAATATGAAAAATAATCCACAAGTTAAAGTGATAAGTTAATACAACAACACACATTCATTAAAGATTCATGCAAATGAAAACGAAATAGTTCATAATCATATGTGTAAGTTAAATAACATACATTGCCAATACAACAAGAATAGTTCTACTATATTAAAAACATATGCATGAAAGCATATTGGCTCTCATTTTATTATTATAAGTGAAAGTTTCATCCATACATACACCATTAACGATGACTAGCCCCAATAGTTGAACATTACAGTCAAGAACACCTTCTCCTCCAAAGAAGTATACTCTCTCCATGCTATGGAGAAGTCAATGATCTTCATAACACTCCCAAGATATTTCTAATTCTAAGCCTAGCCAAAATATTGGCTCCCAAAAGCCCTTTACATGAGTTAAGAGGTTCTATTTGTAAGAAGAGGGGGTGACTCTTCAACTCCCCTTTGTGACCTTTGGACTAAACTCATGACTCTTCAACTTTACAAAAATGACGCATTACGTTACATGATGACTCTTCATATTCAAATATCGGAACTTGGAATTTCACTTACAACATAATTACAAATAATATTACATTCTACACTCATACCCATATAGGACAAAATAGGGTAGAGACAACTTGACAGCCTAACAAGACAAGACACTATGATGCTTGAGTTTGGGAATAGTCTAGCTCAACAACTTCCACTTGATGCTTCTTAGTCACATATCTATGCCAAGCTCGGTATTTTGGGATGACGTATCCAAACTGCATGATGGTGTTACGCTGGAAGCGAACTCTAGCCTCCATCGCATCTGGGTACAATGATTTGGAACCAGTCTTAAATTCTTTCTCGAGCAAGAGAAACATGGTTTTGATATGGACGGGACCACTGATGTAGTTCTGCATGTTTTGTCTATTATAAATCCTCCTTGGTGGCAACCTATCTTAGCTACTCTAAGTACTCTTCAATCACCTACTGATTTGGTGTTTGTGTTTAGCTTTGGTGAGTGAGATGACTGATGGGATCTTGTGGGTTCTCACCATGAAATCCAAATTGTTGTACAACCATACATATGAGGCATGAATGTTTCCAATAAATGAGGCGAGTTGCTTGTTGTTTTGAATCAACATTTGAATTCTTTATTTCTCCAGCTCTGCCTGCAGCTCATCTTCTTTAACAAAATAAGTGGTGCCCCTTTCTATCACATTTTTCATTCTTGCATGATGGTGAGGGAAGTTTGCACATTCCTAAGAATCTTGAAAAAAATCCTTGCTATGTTTCTGCAAGCTATGCAAGAGGAAAACTTCCTTATGTATGGTTATGAGCTCCTCATAGAGGTCCTGCATGGTCTCTCCAAGTATCTTTTCTTTCATTTCCCCAAGTAGACCTGTGCGGATATGGCATTTTGTGTTGCTGCACAAAGTTGTTATATCTCTTATCAAGCAGCCTGTAAGTTTTCTGCCAGTTTCTTATTCTCGGTCATCAAATACTAAGTGTTTGATCTTGTCACGCCCACGAAGGCCAAGTTGCCTTTGACAATGGCATTTGGATTCCTGCTAGTGTCTGCCACTATCACCATTTCGCTAATGAATGTAGGTGATACAAGACCATCTAGAAAATGATCTCTTCATGCTTGTACAATCCTCTTCTAAAGTTCATTATATTACAGATTGTACACATCCTTTACTAAATCATCATCAAAAGGAAATATGTCCCCTTCCTCGCTCAGGGCTAACTTTGTAGTTGGAGGTGGTGGAAACTGAACGGTGACCTGTGGTGAATTGGGCATCAGGTTAACATCTCCATCCTATGGTTGTGGTTCCAACTCCATGTCCGAAACTTCAATCAAGTCTTCAATTTGTTGAGAAAGCTCCCAATCCTGCATCTATTCACTTGCCCCCTCTACTGTTGGTTGGTTCTGTCCATTCTCTTCAACTTGAATCAATGTTGTTTCTCCTAACATTGTGTCTTGCCTATATTATTCTTCCTACTTATGCTTCTCCTCCTATTCTTTCCTCCTTTTTTTCCCATTATTCCCTCAGTTCTTTCTCTGCTTTTTGCGCCCTTAATTCTACTTCCTACAACCTCTACTTTTCTCTCTTCCTTTGCTCTGCTCTTTGTCTCCTCTGCTTCCTCTGCCAAAGCTGCTTGCATAAGGATTGAATCCGCTTTCATTATGTAGATTTGTTTACCCTCTATTCTATTAGCAACCTTTCTCTTTCCCTGATCTTGTACTGGATTGATGCCTTCTGTTACTACTGCTGGACTTGTTTCAATGTTAGTGTTGACTCCCTTTCTATAAACAGTTGAGTGTCTGCATATTGGAAAGTTAACTAGTGTTTGCTCAACTACTTCCCCAGTACTTATTTCAGTGGTATCTCTTGAAGAAACTCTCTTTGGTGCCAAGGTAACATTGACTATTAGAGAGAAGTGCTTCACAAGTGTGGTACCTGTGGGACAAAAAGGACACTCATGGCAAGCAAACATTAGCTTCAACAAATCAACTTTCAAGGCATGATCAAGCAGCAAATCGAGAATCTGTTGGGAAAGATTGTGCAATTTTCATTGGAAGGAATGACTGGCCTCTTGTAGGAACTACACATTGTGTAGACCCAGCAGCTAAGGATGAAGATTAAGGCTTGGGACTGCGCAATGCGTACTCCCAACCTAGGAAAAGACTGGCAGAGACTACACATTACGCAGTCGTAGTGGCCAAGGTGACAGACTAACCCATGGAACTTCACAATGAACAGTTGGGCCAGCCCGTACTACGCACTACGTAGTTCCATAGGCCAAGGTCTCAACTTAAGCCTTAGGATTGCGTAGTACCCAGCTGGGCAAAGTGAAAACTGACTAAAGAAAGTGCAGATCTACCCAAGGGAAGTGTGGAAAATGAGCAGATCTAAGTAATGGTATGAGCTTGATTGCATATCTAACTAACTGTGAATGAATCATGTTAGATCAAGTGCAAAAACTAAATGAACAGGAATAAAATAAAATTGGTGAGGAGAGTCATCACAATGGAAACCATCGGTGAAAAAACAAAGAAACCGATGTGACACTTGTGAAAGGAAAATGATAACTTGAAAAAATACTTCTACAAGATAAAACAAGTTAAACGACAAAAACCATGAAGATAAATAATAAAAATAACACTCACATGAGTGAAATGACAATAAGCGATAGAAAAGGCGACAAAAGGCGATAAAAGCAAAACTCACTCGGAAAAGTGACGATAACTCCACTGAAGGTTCCTTGATCTCTTCGGGAATGTTATAGCTTCAATATCGAATGTGAAAATGAACTCTATAGGCATTGATTGACTAGATTTGATCAAATGAGGTTTTATGATGCGCATGCCTAAAATCAAGGAAAAAGTGACACTTGGCGGAAACTTCTAAAAATAGAAATGTGTCATCTTCGGGAAACTAATAATAGATCCCTACTTCCTAGGGATTTTGTTTTCCCTTAAGTTTTCTTTCTTTTCTTGGGGGGGACTTTCCATGCACATTGTCGAGAAAGATTGTGCAATTCTGGGGAATTGGGCAACTTTCCGACTCAATATCCACTACGCAGTTTCTGAGCTTAGTGAGGTTTTGTGCAGTTTTTGGGCTCAGTGATGGGCTACCTTCCATGACTGCGTAGTTTCTAAGCTCGATATTGACTTCCAGTCATGACTGTGCAATTCCAATCATCAAGGTTTCTTTCCCTCAAGGATTTTGTAGTTTTTGGAGGCAAGCCAAGAATTGTTGTGAGACCAAGTTGGGAGATCAACTTGGGACTTAGAAAAATAAGCTAAGTGAGAAAAAAAGTAAGCACAAGCACAAATGAAAAATAAAAGTCTTATTCGAAGCATAAATACCTGGATTAGTGCAAGATGAGCTTTAGTGAATAAGAAGGAAGGCTCTAAAATCAAAGCATAGGAAAAATTTTGGAGGGTGGTTGTAGTCACTACAACATGTTGATAGAACATATAAAAATACAAATGATGTGGGTGACTATGGAACTCTTCCGAATGCATAAAATAACCGTTGCAATGGAGATGTATTGATATGGTTGTTTACAGTGTTGGGAACTCTAAAATAAAATATATAAATGAAGCTCCCATTAAAGATTTGCATGTGAAAAATAACAAATCTATTAGGGATTATAAACATTCTACATGTTTCTTTTCACTTGATGACGTAATGCACATGTAAAGGCCACGTTGGACTTCCCATGTTTGTTTTTCTCCTTAGTTCTTTTGGTTGTTTTGTTCATTCACTATGGGGGTTCTTCTTATATTGAAACCAAATATGGCCTAACAGGGTTGTCCAAAGCTCTTGGACTTGAAAAAATTCCTTATAATAATAGAGTGACCATTTCTTACCCTGGGTTTGTGGAGATTCCCATGCTCAATGAGAGTAAGAAATTTAGATTTGTCAACAATAAGGTTAAGACTGTAATATGTGAAGACTTCCCTTTCCAATTTAGCTTGTTTTTGCATCAATATTTATTTGATGAAGAACTTTAATTGTTGGTGATACAGGGATTATTTATTCATGTTTCATGTGGAAGAGTGTTTTCCAGCAATGCATGGAAGAATCACAATTGTATGTCGCTATAGAATACCCATTTACACGTTATACAAAATTTGATTCATGGTAGGTATCACGATAGAAAACTCTTTTGGAGTGATATACAGGTCTTGTATTATTAAAGGAGGTTGATCCTAGTGTGAAATAGGTCCCTTGATAGAAGGAAATCCTACCTTATAGGAAATAAGAGTAATCACCATTTGAGATGAAGTAAAATATTCAGGTGAGAAGCGAGAGGGATAAATGTAATGTGGAAACCAAATCATTACATTGACTAAGGAGTATCAAGTAAAAACAAAAACCCCCAATTAAGTGCGAATGATGGTAAAAACCTAATATACCCCATCCCTTCAAATTCACCAAGGGGGATTAGGTATCTTACACCAAGATTTTATCTGGTAATCAGCTAATCAATATTTGTAGTTATCAAGTTCTAATAATTAGTAATGGTCTAATTAAATGGTCAGCGATTATCCTTGAACTTGTAGGGAAGATACTTCAAGAGAAAAGGAAAAAAATGTTCAAGATTACTCTCTTACATGTCTATATCAAGAAATAGAGAAAACTTTGTTGGACACAAGCACAAAATTCACTACTTCTAAAAAAATTAAGAAGCATTCAAAAATAATCAACCATTTTCTCTGTAACCAATTGATAGAAACTTAGGATCATTGTTTTTTTAAGCCAAATTCAAAGAAATCATTTGGTTCTAGTCATTTCTCATGCTCTTCAAGGAAAGGAAATAAAAAATAGTTCTCCAAGTTTTGCAAACCTTTCATGAAGAGTTTCATTGGTATGATAAGTATCTTAAAAAAAAATCAAAGAAAGGTATAAATATATTAGAATTATTTTCATCATACATTGATCCATGATAGTTTAACTCTTGTTCTAATTTTGACTCAGAAGCTGTATATTTTGCTGATTATTTTGATTTTGGTTGTTCTAATGAACCATTGTCTCTTGAAAATTCCACTTAAGATTCTGATATAGATATTTACTTTTTATGTATCAACATGCTAACATGGTCTTTTGATGAATTTTCCTCTAAAATTTCTAAACTTTGCTAAAAATTATCCAAGACACTTGTTTGGAATATACATAAACAAATATCTCTTTCTACTTAGATTGGCCATCTTTCTTCCTAGTGCCCTTATCAAACATGGTTTATCTCTTGTATTGTTTCCGTATCACTATTACTTCCCCCTACATAGACCATTCTTTCTTCTTCTAGTCATTGTTATAAAACCAGCTCACAAAAATATAGAAAAGATAGATCAACAACTTAAAAATCAGCCTCTTCGAGGGGGAAACCTCCTTTACATTACACAAATGAACAATTCTTCGATGATACAAATGACAAGACCTCCTTTCTATATATAGGAGTCTAAGGGGTCCCAATACAATCAGATCCTACATAACAATAATATTGTAGGGGCACAACAATAACAATAGTGGGTTTCTATGGGGGATAATAATAACAACATGGGGGCTATATGGCCACAATAATACAATAAGGGGGTTACACTAATAACAATAAGGGGTTACACTAGTATTATAGGGACCTAACATGCCCCTCTCCTTCAAAAAGTGTTTTCCTCAACGCTTGAGTAGTTTTGGATGCTTTTGTATAAAATTCTCATCCTCCCATGTGGAATCTTCAGTGGGTAAGTTCTTCCACTTAATGAGATATTCTGAAATTGATCGATTTCGTAGCTGTAAATTTCTTGTTTTTGTGACTGCTTCAGGTTCCAATATGACTTTTCCTTCCTTGTCAAGTTCTAGCCATATTGTTTGAACTGGGATCTTATCACCTATAACCTTCTTTAAGCATGAAACATGGAAAACTAGGTGCACTTAGGTGCCATAGTACCAATATTTTGTAACACCTTGTACGGACCATAACACTTTGGTGAATTTATTATCCTTCTTATCTTGCTTTAGGGACATTTGTTTGTATGGTTGTAGTCATAGAAATACCCAGTCACCTACATCAAAACTTATTTTTGTTGTGATGTTGATCTACCTATTGTTTCATTCTACTCTGCGCAAAAGTGAGGTTATCCTTAAAGAGTTTTAGAACTTGTTGTTGATGCTCGATGTGATCCTCCACTGCTTGAACCTTAGAATTTTCTTTTAAAGATGATGTGATGGACAGTGGATGATATCCATAAAGTGCCATAAATGGGGTCATTTTTGCTGCAGTATGGAAGGAAGTGTTATACCACCATTCAACCAGAGGAAACCACTTGACCCATTATGTCTGTTTATCAGATAAAGCAATGGATATATCCTTCCAAACTTTTTTTCACTATCACAGTTTTCCCATCAGATTCAGGATGATAAGATGTGCTATGAGCTAACTGAGTACCCAAATATTCCACCTCTTGTACTCCAAAGAAACAATTGGAGATTTTTGCATATAATTGCTTCTCCTCCAATAGTTTGAGCACCATGTCAACATGCTGAACATGATCCTTCCAAGACTTGATGTAGATTAGTATATCATCAACAAATACTAACACAAATTTTCTAAGTAAGGTTTGAAAATGGAATTCATCAAACCTTGAAATGTAGAAGGTGCATTGGGAAGACCAAAAGGCATGACCAAAAATTCATAATGACCCTCATGAGTTCTAAATGTTGTTTTTGGAATGTCTTCAATCTTCATTCTTATTTGATGATATCCTGAACGAAGATTCGACTTGGTGAAGTAAATTGCTCCATGTAATTCATCCAATAATTCATCAATGACAGGAATGGGAAATTTATCTTTAATAGTAAGCTTATTGAGCTCCCTATAATCTGGACACATGCACCATGATCCATCCTTCTTGTGTACCAATACCACTAGAGCAGAGAAAGAAATTTGACTAGGTTGAATTATAGCAACCTCTAGCATTTTTGCAACCGTATGTTCAATTTCACTCTTTTGGGCATATAGATATTTGTAAGGCCTGATGTTTGGGGAAACACTTCTTGGAATCAGATGAATAGCATGATCATTATCATGAATAGGTGGGAGGCCTTTGGGAATATCAAATACCTTGGAATGATTGTCCAAAATTTTTTGGATATCTGGATAAATAGATGATTTTGATGTGGGTACCTCTAGTGAACATAATTGTGCAATTTCGCCCCGTTGTTATTTATTTAGAATCTTTGTCATGATGTTAGAGATTAATATCTTTCTCGGTTTCCCCGTGATACCCCTTAATTCAACATCCTTTCCTTCCCAAAAAAAATTCAAGAGAAGTTATTGAAAATTAAAAGCTATCATACCCAAAGATTGTATCCATTGAACTCCTAGTACAATTTCCGCACCACCCATTCGAATGGAAAGCATCGGATTATTCAAGACATATTCTCCCATGGATAGCTTGATATCACGACACTTTCCAGAGAAATTTATGGTTCCTCCATTTGCAACCATTACTTGACACTTTGGTGCTGGATATAGGAAGCAATTCAATTCCTTGGCTATCTTACAGTGAATAAAACTATGGGTACTACCCGAATCAATCAACATTGTTACCTTTTTCTTCTTGATATGCCCTTCTATCTTGAGATTTTGAGTGGTAATTCCTATCAATGCATTACAAGATATGGTTAGATTCATTTCTTCTTTCTCTAGGATTCGTTCCTGGTGTATATCCTCTCTTTTTTATGTTTCTTTTTATTTTTCTTACTCCTCTTCCCCATCTATGTAAATTAATTTCTTCTCATCACACTTATGACCTTTAATGTATTTTCTATCACAATTTTAAAAAAACCTTTTTCTCTTTTTTCTTCCAATTGTTGTGGTCTCAACCTTGTAGGTGTTGAAAGGCTAGGAGCAACAATACTTCCATCTTTATAGTTATGAGTGGTAGGCTTCCTTGCTGCCATAATTTTGCTTTCAATTTTTCTTGCCAACATGTATGCCTTCTCTAATGAATCATGTTCCCAAAGGCGAACCTCATGTTGAATGTTATACTTTAAAGTCCCTATTAAGACATCAATCCTCCACTTCTCTGGAATATCATTTAACCTTATATTCAATTTTTTAAAGTCCTCAATGTGCTCTTCCATTGAACCCTTTTGTTTGAGATTTATCAATTGGATGAAGAAGGTGTTGCTCTTTGTATCCTCATAATGTGCTATCATTTTCTCCGTGAAAATTGACCGAGTGAAAAGTGGTTTACGATAAAAAAAATCCCGTTATACCATAAAAATTGATTCGGTCCTAAATATAAATATGCAATACGTACCATTTGTAACAGTTTCACATCATGTAGCTCAAAATATTTCTCCATCTGTAGTATTCATGTTATGGGATCATTGCCATCAAAATTCCTCATATCGATCTTTGGAATATGGTGGGTCTTCAATCCAATGTTAGATTCTATGTAATCATTATCAACATTTATTTTTTTCTCAACATGAGTTTCCTCTACTACCTTTTCGTCATTAGGAGGCCTTTCTTGTAGTAGCTTTGTCCCACCTTCCTTCAAACCTTCCATGTCTTTCTTCAAATCTTCCATGCCTTTCTTCAAATTTGCTTCCCTACCATCGATATTATCTTCCATGGCACATATAAAACTATTTATCTTAGCTTTTATCACATTCTTCAAATAATCGATCCAATTTTGCTTACTAGGTGTTTTTATTTTTTTCATTCAAGACATTCTTTTTATTACTTTTAGCAGCTCAACCTTGAATCTGTTTTAACTCTAAAATTTCAAATAACCAAGGTCTAAACTTGTGTACTGCAGTATCCCTCTGTGTCCTCTTTCCAATTCCACTAGTCTGATCGAAATTGGATTCTCCAAGAAAGTGTTATGCCCAAGCTCCTAAGATCACCTGATTATATACTTTTTCAGTAGAGCAAACTTTTACGAAGTGCCACATGTCACTGTTTCAACCTTCGAACATGAAAACCATACACAGAAAATTAAAGTTCGTCCTCCTTCTGTAACTTCTTACAAAATTTCAATATGATACTCAGAGAGAAAGTTATGATGATTTTACCAAGGTTACATGTTTGGGATGTAATTTGGGAGCCTGCAGAAACCCTAAATGTCTTGGAGTGTATCTCTAAAACTATAGTGAAACAAGATCTAAAATTCGGGCCCGAGCTTCACCAATATTTCGGCTCAAATGGGTTTTAATTTCAGAGTCTGAACCTTCGTAGAAGAAAAATTATAGCAAAATTGCGACAATGACATGTTTGAGATGGAATTCTAGAGCTTGACAAAACCCTAACTTTCTTAGATCATATCTCCAAAAATATAGCAAGACAAGACCCAAAATTCAGGCCCGAGGTTTAGAAACAGTTCTGCTCAAACTGGTTTTCACGGTATCTTCTGAAACTTCGTAGAGAATAATTTATAGCAAAAATTCCACGATGGCCTATTTGGAGCAGCGAAACCCTAGAATCCAAAGCTCTAATACCAAATGTTATGAAACCAGCTCACAAAAAGATTGAAAAGATAGATCAACGACTTAAAAATCAGCCCTTTCGAGGGGAAAACCTCCTTTACATTACACAAATGAACAATTCTTGGATGATACAAATGACAATACCTTCCTTTCTATATATAGGAGTCTAAGGGGTCCCAATAGAATTAGAGCCTACATAACAATAATATTGTAGGGGCACAACAATAGCAATTGTGGGCTTCTATGGGGCATAATAATAACAAATTGGGGACTATATGGGCACAATAATATAATAAGGGGTTACACTAGTAGTATAGGGACCTAACATTTTCCCTTTCATTCCCAAATAAACCAAATATTCCTCTAAAGGGTAGAGGCTACAACATGGAAATTAACACAATAGTAGAAGGAAGCAAATAAAACACCAAATAAATTGATTGCAACAAAACATAAAAGGGAAGAGGTCTACATTAAGAAGGTTTACAGAAAGGCTCAATTTGGTTTTAGCCTTAGTAAAATTGAGTCAATCAAATTTCCACATTAGCAAGACAACTTAGAGGTCGTTAACTAGTGTGACATGACTCTTGTCACTCAATTACCTCAGAAAATTCGAGTTAGGGGCTTGGAGTTCAATCATACATGTGTTGATTGCTAAATTTTAGCAATCTAGTTCAGTTATTTTCAATTGTATTCAGATAACTGACCTCTAACTATTGATGGAGTTAGTTGAAGGTTAGTTGAGCAATGGAACAACAGTCTAAATCAAAGATTCGTTAGTTACTTGATCAATCAACCCAAAATAGCTCAAGCATGCATGGAATTCGAATTTCTCAACGAAGGTGGAGGAGACAAGGGAAATGTAACATGAGTTGTATATTAGTTGAGTGTACAATTGTTGCATGCAGTAAGGAGATCAATTCCTTGGGAATTGTGCAAGGAAATATGCACTTCCCTATTATTTAGGACATCGAATTTGCTCAGATTTATGCAAATAAATAAGATACTAGAGGAATAGAAATTGGCTAAGTGTTGGCTAGAGGCTCTCATTCAGTAGAGAGATTAGTTATTCTTTTGCAAGTTGTGCTCAAAGTTGGAGCAAGAAATTGTAATAGTTTCTCTATTCAACTGATTAATGCAAAGAGGCTTGAGGGGTTTTTTCTAGTTGGGTTCGCATAGAAATCATTGTGTACTTGTGGTTTTGTTTGTTGCATGTATATGCATGTTGTTCTAAATTGTGATTTCTATTTCGCAGATTAGTAGAGTAGAATTGTGTCTCTTGTTTTCAATTTGAAATATTGAGAAGTTGCAATTTCTATCAAATTCCTACATGGTATTAGAGCCCTGCAATCATATTAGAACTAGTATTTCGAACTTGTCCCTCAGGAATTTCGAATTTGAAGCTTTAGTGCAAAAGTTTTTTCTTCAAATTCGGGAGAATGTCTTTCAACGGAATGAGATTGGAGTATGCCCCAGAGGGTAGCTCAAATTTCATAGCTTGGAAGGATCGAATGGGAGCAGTGCTTGATGATGATGGTGTGTTAGAATATGTTAAAAATTACATTGCAAGACCCCAACAGTCTGATGCGTATAAATTATCCCAATGGAAGGAGGATGTTGTAAAGTCTAGTAGAATTATTCTAAAAGGTGTGAGAGACCATGTGGTCTCAAATCTCCATGGAAAAGAAACACCATATGCTATGTGGAAGACAGTGACTGAGCTATTCAAAAATAGCAGTGACCATAAAAAATTGGCCCTGAAAGACAAACTTTGAAACATAAGAATGCAAAAATATGATATTAATCCACAATATCTCTCCATATTTACACAAGTTTGAGATGAGCTTGGAGGAGTTGGGTGAATGATGTTGAAGATAACCTAGCGAGACTAACTCTTCTAGGCATTCCAAAATCCTGGAACCACTACCAAGACTATATGAATGGAAGGGAAAAATTACTGAATTGGAAAATCTTGTGGTATGATTTGGTTCAAGAAGAGTTCAGGAGAAAAACCAAAGATGGAACATCATCGAGAGCTAGGGATGAAGAGCATTTTTCCTTGGTTGGGAAGGGAAAGAAGGGAAAGGGAAAGAAGACCTAAAGAAAACCTAAATCCAACCAAAATAATGGAAACAAGAATGACTTGAGCAAGCTAAAATGGTTCCATTGCAACTAATACAGGCACTATGAAACAAAATGTTTACACAATAAGTCTAACAAGAAGCCATCAAGAGGAGCAGGACATGAAGCACTAGCTTCAAAATTTGAATTATACTTCACCCTGATAGCATGCATGGACAACACTGTGTTGTGGCCACAACCACCACCCTATTAAAACATGCTCTGGTAGAAAATTTGAATGGGCCCCTTACAAGTTTGATCTTTCACTTCTCCGAATGATCTGTTTTTATCTCAGGGATTTTAACTCTGTGCCGAGTCAAATCTTCAATTCTTAATGGTCAAGACCCCCTTGAACAAATCTATGTTGCATGATTCATTCATAACCTAGTCTAGCCCTTCATTCATATCCTTCATTGGGACTCTTTTAATCCTCATAAACCTTCATGGTGCCCTATACCCACACATATAACCACCCCCACTCTTTACCTCTCAAAACCTTCCATCGCACCTTTATTCCTATTATAACTCTTTTATAATAGAAATTATTTGCAAAGCACGCATGACTTAACATCTCCACGCATCCTCGTTGCATACCTTTATTGTATATCGCAGGTCGCATTGATCAAGGAAAAGGCCTATCTCTCATGAATAAATGTGATGTGATCAAGCCTTCAATCGCAAATTGCAATCGCACTTTGCTAAGACCCAAAGCCCAAGCTTCAATGTTCCATGAATGGCAGACCTGCCAGGATTACTAAGCGCAACACATTTTATTTCGGGTCCGAAGCCCATCGCAAATCGCAATTGGCGGAACTCTACAGTCATACGTAAGGCATGATGCGAACAACGAACCGGCCAGGATTATCAAGCATAATACATATATTTTCGGGTCCACTTCCCCAATCGCATATCGCAATCGACGGATCCTAAGGTTTATATATAAGGCACACCGCGATCTACCGGACCCACCGGAAATATTAAGCACAGTATATATATTTTCTGGTCCAGCCTATCGCATATCACAATCGGTGGAGCCTGAGGCTTATACATAAGGTGCGGTGCGATTAGTGCACCCGACAATAACTATAAACCCGGGTGCATAATATTTGAAGTCTGACCTTATGATCTGGCCACGGGTTTTCCCGTGTATTCCGATAAACTATTGTGGTTTAGGTTTTCAAAGGAAAATCCGCTAGGGGTGATGTTGTATGTGATTTCCCGTTGCAATGTGCGATTGCGACTCGATCGCACCACAACCTTTGTTGAACCAGGGGCCGATTCTTTCCCACTCGCTCCTTTTGATTTTAATACGCCTTATCATTTTATAAAGTTTTAATGAGGGCAAACTTGTTTTTAAGCATTTCTATCATATGTTTCATAATCATAAAGCTAATGTTAATTATCTCTGCAGGCGAGGATTAAAAGACGCATGAGCAGATCCGAAGAGTTCATATATGCGGGTATTTTCTAGGTAAAGATCTAGCCTTAGGCGTTCTCGATCGAGTTTCCACGTGTTGCCTTTGTATTCCAAAAGTGAAGTTGTCCCGAGTTTCATCATGAAGAGATGACATGCAGTCATTCTCCTTTCCATCGGCAGCTGTTCATTTCCCCCTAGGAAGTAGAACAGTCCAGCAAATGTAACCCCGACGTGTCAGCGGTTACACCAACTATTCTACGTCTGTATAGTTTGATTTGTATATTGAAAAGAGAAGGGAGGTGAAAATTTAAGGGAAGACAGAGGGTCAGTTCCTTCTGCATAAGTATTACCTCCGAAGATGAGGGGAGGACTTTTTTTGGGCAGAACACCTTTTGATTTATTGTGCTAATAAAGATGATCGTTTGGTCAAGAAAGAGCTTTTTTCATATTTATTTTCCTCTTCTTTCATGTGTTTGGAATCAGGGTGTTGTTGTTGGCATAAATATAAATATGTTTTGTTTTTATGCATATTGATAACAGATAGTTCGTGACTAGTCTTGGTTATTCAAATATAATTTGTTACCATGGTTAATTCATGAAAGGTTGCTGATTCTAAACTTGTTAAACATCAGTTGCAAGTTTTATTTGTATGGAAAGGAATGTGAATTCCTGTATGAGTAATTAGATTGCAATTAAGATTTAATACAACCTTTTTCATCTGTGAACTAGTAATTGGTTCATTTGGACTTGGAATCCATATATGATGTTTAACCTCTTTTGTTATGCTCCTACGGGATAGATTAGAATAGTTAGGACTAGCATAAGTAGTTAGAATTAGTGTAGATAAGATTTGATACGTATAGGTTAGTTGTTTCTTTTGTTGATTTAATTGAAGTCTTCCTCCAAGAAGCAATCTTTCAACATCTATAACAGTTTACGAGATCCTTTAAAACCTATTGGAACTAGCCACTCCAAACGAGAGCAGATCTAATTAGGGTCTGCGATCGGGTTAGTTCCCTTTGTTGGCCCAACAAACATTCATTGTGTCAACAAATTGGTGCTAGAAGGAGGGCCTGAACCACCGTCCATAGCTTTACAGGATTTCATTTATAAATGCCACGCATGGATTCGAAAAGATTAATGCATGGATCGTAAAGGTCGAAAATATCCTTCCTCCCATTTGGAAAAGCCTCATTTCGAAGAAACAGAGATCCCTCTAAGTCGTGTGTTGGGTCACCCAAGGAAGAGAGACTATGGGAGTACCCTGTCACTCAGGAACAACCAGTCAAAGTACTTACTCGTGCTTACGCTCATTCCCTATCACAGCTCCCCATCTTTCAGTCTTTACCTCTGATAGCTAAAAGAAAGCCAAGGATCTATCACATAAATGAAGAGACATCTGCAGCCCCTTCTCTTGAAGATATTGTGCTAGAGTCTTTGCAAAGTATCGACACTCCTTGGGAAGAAATTCCTGAGGATCCCCCTTCTAAAGGTAATCCCTGGCCTGATTTGGAAAATCCTAACGAAGAACACCCGAGGGAAACCTTCAACCAGAACCTCCCTATCCATAATATGGCTAATGTTCCCCTCCAGGTGGGAATCTGCCTCTACCGCCCCCTCCAGGTGGGAATCTGCTTCTACCACCTCCTCCGGGTGGGAATCAACCCCCACCTCCTCTGGGAGCACTCCCTCCCTGGCTTGCACAGGATGCCATAGTGGTACCTAGGCAGCAGCATGCCTTACCCAAGAATGCAGAAAGAGTATTGCCTAAATTCGACCCTGAGTGGGGAGACACTGCTGATAACCATATTCACTCTTTCTTCCTAGCCGTGCGCATGTTGGGGGTAGCCGATGAGGATGTGGTATGTCGCTTGTTCCCTTTTACTCTGATTGGTGCAGCCTCCACATGGTACTTTATCTTGAGAATAGGATCGATCACCTCATGGGGTGCCTTTCAGTAGGCCTTCTTAGACAATTTTGGCGATGACAAAACACCCGCGGCCTTAGTTTTAGAACTATCCCATTTAAAAATGGAAACCAAAGAAAAGGTCAAGGATTTTAACATTTGGTTCAACACTTTGTTCAACAAAATCCTGGCTAACACTAGACCTACTGATGAGGTGCTCATGGAATTCTACATCACTGCTCTCCCTGTCCCTACTGTGATGTGGGTCAAGAGAAGTAACACACAAACCTTACAAGGTGCTATCGATGAAGCAATAAAAGTCGAGAATGAAATGATCAGTCTCACAACATGTCATCATATGACTAAAGGAAAGAAAGCCTCTCAATCATCCAAGAAGAATAATGGGAGTGATAACAAAGTGGCTGAGGTCAAAGAAAGGGACACCACAGATGTGGAAGGTTTGCATCGGATCATTAAGAAATTGACGAACACAGTCATCGATATGAAAAGGAATTCTGGAGAGAGTACAAGTGGGAATGGAGGAGATTATAACAACAGAAAACCCTTCAAACCTTTCTATCATAAGAAGACAGAAGGTGGTCATGGTCAACTTGCATTGCCTGCTCCACCCAATGAAGGGAATTTAAATATGGAAGAGTTGGCTCTTATCGGATCGCTCCTTAACAAAGAAGAACCTATAGTGGAGCTGGATCCAGAACAAGAAAATGAGGAAGAATACCAAGTAGAAGAGCCCTTGGATGAAGAATCTCAAATCAATGTACTGTGGGATTTTGGTGGCCTGGGTGCAAGCGATATGGACAACATCTCAAATCTAGCTATTAATTCTTCAATATCAGGCCAAATTTCTCCCTCTATTTGTATTGGTGTATCAATCATTTACTGTTAACTGACAGCCTCATGGATTCTCCTCTGATTGCCCCAACCCTTGTTATCAACGGTATTTCTCACACAGAGCCCTTATCCTCTATCGGGACTGTAATTCCAAAGGAATTACAGTAATACACTATCGTTGCTTTTAAACAAGTAAAAATGTGTTTATAATGCAATATACACAATCGACGGAGGTTATTTTCCAAAGGAACAAAATACACTATCGGTGTTTTAGAACCACTGTCGTAGCCTATAAACAATCTTTATGTTAATTCCAAAGAATTAACACTATTGGTGCGTTTAATGGCCCTTCCTCCTTCCTTCTTCTGATGCGATATATATATATGTATATATCGGAGATCACAATCAGCAATCCCGCTATTCCAAGGGGTTGGCTTCCCTGCTCTGAACTTGCGACGTGATACACTTGCGGAACTAACACCCTTTCCACCCTGCTCTATAATGTTTCAGGCCCGGACTATTGGGGCTTCGGCAATTGGCTTTTGCAAAGGTCTCTTCCACGCTCCACTTGCGATATTGCGATATCAGTTCGGATCCGATATGGGTATGAACCAAATCCAATAAAGTTTTAGGTGTTTCGCCTAAGTAAATATCATGATTCCTCTATGTAAAATAGAGTTTTCCCGTGGAACTCTATGCAACGATTTAAGAGCCTGCGCTCGTCGATATGAAGGAAAAGCAATCTTAAAGGCTCAAACTAAACATTCATGGGAAAATAAGACCAATTCATCCATATTCAAACTCAGAAGAAGCACTTGAACCGATACACGCATATAATTATCATTTAATAGAGAACTATCAATGTAGATGCACAGAGAGAGGTTTCTTCAAAGGATAATACTTTCGGCACCACTCTCACTATGAGCCTCCCGTCATTTTATTTATAATCAATAGATAAATCCTTTCTCGGCCATTATCCTTTATAAAAGCATTCTTTTACATAGAGTGATTTAAAGTGTAAAGCTTTGTTACAGCCATCCATAACCAATGATTTTAGCATGATTTATTCTTAATTCTATTCTTATCCTAAACTAGGAAAGTATGGAAATTGTTGGATAAAGGACCCCACTCCCTTGCCTGTAGATTTCTTTTGAATTTTTGGAATATGTTTGAAGACTTTTTCCCTCTAAGTCACATGCTCCTGCATCAGACTCTTGAGGACAAAATTCTTCATGGGCTCTTGGACAATCATGAACTCAAATCTATATGATGGTTGATTCTTCTAATGGGTGGTAATTCATTAGGCAAATCATCAACAATAATATCACAATATTTCTCCAACATTTTTTGAATTTCAATGGGTAGATCAGAAACTTTAGTAGAAGTCATTATTACCTTGGGCTTGCAAATTACAGCAAAATTTACCTCATTTTCTTCAATCTGCTTCAAGTATTCATTTCCTCCAAGTAACAAAGTTTTTGGATCAGTCTTCTTTCCTGGTACATCTTCTTCTTGCAAAGGCAGCAACGTATGATTGACACCATCCTTTCCAAACTTGTAGGTGTTTCTTTTCCCATCGTGCATGGTTCCTCTGTCATATTTCCAAGGTCTTCCAAGCAATATGTGACACACATCCATTGGCATCACATCACATACAATTTTATCTTTATACTTGCCCACCTGAAATTCCACTTCACATTGTTCATTTACTAACAGTTGATGTCCCTTTTGCAACCATGAAACCTTGTAAGGTGTTGGATTTTTCATTGTCTTCAGCTTCAATTTCTCCACCACTTCTGTAGATACCAAATTATCAGTGCTGCCACTATCAATGATCATTTGGCAACATTTCCCTTGGACTTTACACACTGTCCTGAATAAAGTCTTCCTTTGTGATGGTTTAGCCATCTCCTTTTTTGGCTTGAGCAGAACTTTATTAACTACCAAAGATTCCCCTCTCTCTGGTATATTTTCTTCTTCTGTCACTGTTGTTTTTGGTGCTTCTCCCTCAGCTTGAGCAACAATGGCATTCCTCTTATTTGTTTCTGCATTATCTGGGCACTTAAAAGCTCTATGTCCCAGTTTGTTACATCTGTAACATCTTATTTCTCTGCCTCTTCCTCTGCCTCCTCTTCCTCTAGAAAAACTCCCTCTGCCTTTTGCATCACCTCCTGTGGATGTATGCTAGGTTGAGCTACTGCTAACTCCATCTTTAGGTGTTGTAGATCTCCCTCTACCACCTTGACTTCCCCTTCCTCGGAAAGTATCTCTCCCTCTGGCAGACTGCTTCCTCATGAGTTTTTCTTCAGCTTTCAGTGCTATCTGATAAGCTTCCTCTACTGTTTTAGGAGATAGTAGACTTATTTCATCTTGAATGTCCATCCTAAGGCCATTCATATATCTAGCCACCTTCTCATCTGTATCCTAGGCTTCTCCAGCTCTTATGCTTACCTTGTAGAATTCCTCTATGTATTCTTTCACTATCATAGACCTCTGTCTAAGATTCCACATCTGTTTGAACAAGGTTTGATGATAATTACTTGGCAAAAACTTACCTCTTAGCTTTGCTACCATCCTGCTCCAATTCTTGATTAGTTGCTTGCCAAGTCTCTTCCTTTCTGCGTGCACACCATCCCACCAAAGCGCTGCATGGCCTTTTAACTTGGTGACAACAAACTTGACTTTCTTCTCATCTTCTGTTTCTTCATAGTCGAAGAATTTCTCCATGCCATTAATCCAGTCTATCAATTCTTCTAGATTCAATCCTCCTTCATATATCAATACCTCTATCTTTGGCCTAGCCATGGATCTCAACACTGACTGAAAGAACCTCATCTCAGGAGTAACTGCTACAGCTTCCTCCTCTGCAACTTCAACCTCAGGTTCACTAACATCTCCATCATCTATGTTCTTTCCTGTTGTTAATGAATCCAATCTAGCTTGCATCTGTTGCACAGCTTCCATTACTTCGGCGTTTGCAACAAACTCTCCTCTTCCACCACGTCCTCATCCTCTTCCAAATCTGAAAGCCATAGTAACTTTCCTTCTCCTGCTTCTAAGATTCAATCCAATGTCAGTTGGTTGCTCTGATACCACTAATGGTGGCCTGGGTGCAGGCGATATGGGCAACCTCTCAAATATGGCTATTAATTCTTCAATATCAGGCCAAATTTCTCCCTCTGTTTGTATTGGCGTATCAGTCATTTACTGTTAATTGACAGCCTCATGGATTCTCCTCTGACTGCCCCAACCCTTGTTATCAGCGATATTTCTCACACATAGCCCTTATCCTCTATCGGGACTGTAATTCCAAAGGAATTACAGTAATACACTATCATTGCTTTTAAACAAGTAAAAATGTGTTTATAACGCAATATACATGATCGACGGAGGTTTTGTTCCGAAGGAACAAAATACACTATCGGTGTTTTAGAACCACTGTCACAGCCTATAAACAATCTTTATGTTAATTCTGAAGAATTAACACTATCGATGCCTTTAATGGCCCTTCCTCCTTCCTTCTTCTGATGCGATATATATATGTATATATCGGAGATCACAATCGGTGATCCCACTATTCCAAGGACTTGGCTTCCCCGCTCTGAACTTGCGACGCGATACACTTGCAGACCCGACACCCTTTCCACCCTGCTCTATAATGTTTCGGGTCCGGACTATCGGGGCTTCAGCACTCGGTGGTTCAAAAGGTCTCTTCCACACTCCACTTGTGATATTGTGATATCGATTTGGATCCGATATGGGTATGAACCAAATCCAATAAAGTCTTATGTCTGGAACTATGTTCCGCCTAAGGAAATATCACGATTTCCTTGTGTAAAACAGAGTTTGCTCGTGAAACTCTATGCAATGATTTAAGAGCCTGCGCTCGCCGATATGAAGGAAAAGAAATCTTAAAGGCTCAGACTAAACATTCATGGGAAAATAAGACCAATTCATCCATATTCAAACTCAGAAGAAGCACTTGAACTGATACACGCATATAATTATCAATTAACGAAGAACTATCAATGTAGATACACAGAGAGAGGTTTCTTCAAAGGATAATACTTCTGGCACAGCTCTCACTATGAGCCTCTCGTCATTTTATTTATAATCAATAGATAAAGCCTTGCTCAGCCATTATCCTTTATAAAAGAATGCTTTTACATAGAGTGATTTAAAGCGTAAAGCTTTGTTACAGCTATCCATAAGTGATGATTTTAGCATGATTTATTCTTAGTTCTATCCTTATCCTAAACTAGGAAAGCATGGCAATTGTTGGCTAAAGGACCCCACTCCCTTGAGTGTAGATTGTTTTTGAATTTTTGGAATATGTTTGAAGACTTTTTCCCTCTAAGTCACATGCTCCTGCATCAAATTTCTATAGAAGTGAGAACGATGACGAAGAAGGAGGTAGTACAGTAGAAATCCACACTAATGAAATCCACACACAAAGTAAAGGGCCACTTGCGGGCATGATGAAGCCTATAGACCAGACAAAGAAAGATGTTCTCCCTTTGAAGGCATCCTCTCCTAAAGTTCCTGTTGAGAAAGTTAGACCTAGTGGTGATTCCAAGAGTATTCCAGTTGAGAACTATCCACAAAAGATAATACATCTCTGACTGCAACGAAGGTGACTCAAAATGGTAAGCTCCCACCTAAGAATGGCAAAACAGGTATGTTTACTCTACCCTACCCTGTTTATAACATTGATTACAACATTGTGGATGATCTTAATAAATCTCGAACTAATATCACATACTTCGATTTGTTAAAGTTAACGCAGCAAAGAGATCTCCTTTTGAAATCTATGAATGAACGAAATTGCAAATCTCCCACCAATCCAAGTAGCCAATCCAATAAGTCGGCATCCAGACCTGTTAGTACCCCCAGTACAACCCAAACACCATCAGCCATGGAAGCCACTCTGTCAAAGATGAATCGAACCCCCCAAGATGTCAATGCAACCATGATAGGAAGGAAATCAAAATCCATGACTCCACCTTTCCTTATCACATTTGAAATCTTCAACATGAACATATACAATTTCTTGGTAGATTCTGGTGCCTTGTCCGCTATTATGCCTTACGTTGTTGCTAAAAGACTTCATGCAATACTTGAGAAAACTAGAACTCGAATTATGCAACTGGACAGAACGAATGTGAAAGTAATTGGAGAATTGAAAGATGTGCTGATTCGGATGGCTGCCAAACCACAGTACACACAAGTCATTGACATAGTGGTAGTCGACATACCCGAGGCTTATGGAATGTTGCTTAGTAGGGACTGGTCAGCAAAACTGAATGGATATTTCTCAACTGATTGGTCCCATCTCTTGCTGCCTTAGAAGGGAAAAGGTGATATGTTGAGAGTTGATCGAGAAAGATACATGAAGTATGTGGTGACGGAACTAAACGACCCCAATGAACCTGTAATGTTTACCAACTCTATCCTTGGGAATTATAGTTTCAATGTTTGTGCCACGGAAACCTGTTTTGGAGAATTCCATGCAGAGACAATTGAAGAAACTGCAATAAACACATAGTTGGAAGCTCTCCCTTGCAATCCAACTGATGAATTATCCTATATTATAGTAGATGATAGGACTAATTTCGTAGAAATAAGTTTAATTTATGTAACATTAGATTCTGTATTTTGGACAGTCTATTTTGATGGCTCTGACTGCCTTGAAGGTGCAGGTGCTAAAAGCATTTTCATTGACCTGCAAGGGAACCAACATCTAATGGCTAACCGGTTTGAGTTCGCGTGCACCAACAACACGGTAGAATATGAAGGCTTGCTGCAGTGCCTGAAGAAATCCATTGATATGAAGGTAAAAAATCTTAAAGTTTTTGGTGACTCACAGATAATTGTGGACTAGGTAAGGAAAAGGATACACTGCAATTCACCACACCTGGTAAGATATCAACACGAGGTATGGAGCTTAATTGACAGTTTTGATTCTTTTAATATCACATACATACCTCAAGGGCAAAACCAAGATGTCGATCTGATGGCTAGTATGGCTTCAAAACTCTTGCCTGACCTTAGATTAAACAAGAATAAATATTATGTTGAATTAATTTTCAGACCATCCGTACCTGATAACATCTCAAATTGGCAGGTATTCGAAGGTGACGAGCAAATCCTTGAGTTCCTGCATTGCGAGAAGACATTCAAAAATGCACTCATTGATGAAAAAGAGCATGACAGGCTTATGAATGAGAGTGGAGATGAGGAAAAAGATCAGTCCAATACAATTCCCAAGTCAGTTGTCAAGATGGAGCACTTGTATGACCTGCATGATAAATTTAAGAAGTCGACTAACTGCAAAACACATAGCTCATCCATGAAGTACGAATCGATCAACCTTGGAACCAAAGAAGACCAGAAAATTGTTAATTTGGGTCCAGGATGATCTCCACGAGAAAAGGCTGCATTTGTTAAGTTGTTTAAAGAGTACAAGGACGTATTTGCATGAACATATGACGACTTAAAAACCTTCGATACCAACGTTATGCAACATGTGATTCCGTTGGAGAAGGATGTTAGGCCATACCAACAAAAGCTTCGCAAGATGCATCCAAGCCTGGAACCGTTGGTGAAGAAAGAATTAAACAAAATGTTGGATGCCAAAATCATTTTTCCTGTCAGGCACACCCACTGGGTAGCCAATCTTGTGCCAGTAAGAAAGAAAAATGGAGACATCAGATTATGTATCGATTTTAGAAACCTGAACAAAGCATCGCAAAAAGATAACTATCCAGTCCCTTCTATGGAACACATTCTTCAGTGTGTTTCTGGGTCTGAAATGTTGTCCCTATTGGATGGTTTTTTGGGATATAATCAAGTGTTGGTATCGAATGAAGATCAGCTTAAGACAATCTTCAACACTAAATGGGGCACTTACACATACCGTAAAATGTCGTTTGGACTTATTAATGCAGGTGCCACATTTCAGAGAGCTATGGACATAGCTTTCTGAGGATTGATTAATAGATCAGTAATAGTGTACATGGATGACATTACTGTGTATCGTATGCCAAAAAGGATCATATTTATCACCTGCAATAGATTTTCGAAAGATGCCGAAGATACAAAATATCGTTGAATCCCAAGAAGAGCGTTTTCGCAGTTACAGAAGGGAAACTAATGGGTCATATCCTCTCTAAAGAAGGGATTGTTATTGATCCTAAAAGAATAGATACCATCATGAGAATACAAGCCCTTGCAAATAAAAAGGCAATGCAATATTTCTTCGAGAAAATTAATTTCGTTAGGAAATTCGTTTCCGGTTTCGCAGAAATAGTGCATCCCATGCAACTAATGATGAAGAAAGACGTTGTGTATAGGTGGAGTGATGAAGCTAAGAAATCATTTTAGTGAATTAAGGAGGCCATTGTAGAAGCTCCTGCGTTGGTCAGCCCCAATTTCAACAAGGAATTCTTCTTGTACACTTTCGCTTCTGATGTTTCATATGCCGCAATCCTCACTCAAAAAAATGATGATGGCAACGAAGTCCCTATTTCTTATATGAGCTCTAATCTTCAGGGAGCAGAACTGAACTACCCAGACGTGGAGAAACAAGGCTTTGCGGTTTTTAAAGTCGTAAAACATTTTCGCCCTTATTTATTAAAGTCCAGGACTAAAGTAATCATTCCCCATCCTGTTGTAAGAGCCCTCTTCGTGCAGAAATAAATGGGTGAACGGAGAGGGAATTGGATAACCTTTCTTCAAGAATATGACCTTGAGATTAAGCCGGCGAAGATAATTCGAGGGAAGGGATTGTGTGAGCTCATGGCAGAAGCCTTGGCAGATAAAGAAGGGGCAAGCGTAGAGCATATGGAATGCACAAGTAGAATTCAAGGAGGAGCCCCTATGGATTAATGAGACGTTGATGTGTGAGCGTGAAATGTCGAAAGTCCCTTTGGACCCTGAGTCGTGGTACTACGACATACGTTTTTATTTAACATGGGGTTCATGTCCCGAGCACATGGATGCATCATGAAGGAGAGTGCTCAGATTGAAATCTAATCAGTATCACTTGGCCAATGACACATTATACAGAAAAAATTATGATGGAGTTTAGCTGAGGTGTTTGGAAAAGGATGATTTCGATCATGTCTTGAAAGAAATGCACAACGGCCCAGCAGGTGGTCACTATGGCAGAGAGATCACTGCTCACAAAATATTAAGAGCTGGATATTATTGGCCCACAGTGTTCAGAGACTCGCATGCCTATGCTCGGAAATGCAAGGTATGTCAAACTGCTGCAGGACGAGAAAGAAAGCCAGTCGTTCCCCTCAGGCCCGTTATGATTTATCGCCCATTCCAGCAATGGGGCCTAGATGTCATAGGCGAGATCACTTCGAACTCTTCATAGCAGCATAAGTATATACTCACGGCAATCGACTACTTCACCAGATGGGCTGAAGCCATCCTGCTTTGGAGGGTAAACAAAGACAAGGTAATATCATTTATTGAGAAATTTATCGTCAACAAGTTTGGCATCCCTGACACTCTCATATTTGACAATGCTTCTTACTTTTCATCACTGAAATTGACTGAATTTTCTATTGATAAATCAATTCACATAAGGTATGCATCAAACTATTACCCCCAGGGAAATGGAGTTGCAGAGTCCTCAAATAAAAACCTCATCTGCATAATCTGTAAATTTGTCACTGACAACCAGAGGAATTGGCACAACGCTCTAACAAATTCCCTTTGGGCCGATAGGGTCACCCCAAAAGTAGCATTAGGAAACTCCCCATACTTCCTTGTCTATGGACAGGAAGCCATCCTACCTCCCAACATTACTCTTCCCTCTTTACAGCTCTCCCAAGCATCAAGAGGGACCCATTCAGCCTTACTTCAAAAAAGGATCAACCAACTAGTGAGGTTGGAGGAATTGAGAGATAAAGCCATAAATAAATTTAGAAATCACCAAATGATTATGAAGAGATGGTTTGATTGCCATCTGGAAAGAGATAAAGATTACCAAGTAGGAGAGCTAGTCCTGAAATGGGACAAGTTGAATGAGCCTGTTGAGAAGGTAAATCCCCTCTACGGATAGAGGCGATCCCTACTAGCCCAACAGGGGTCTAGCAACAATCACACAATGCCGTCACGCATGTTCCTAGTTACAATTAGACAAGAAGTAAAGAGCACCTACTTGGATTCCTGCGCTGTCGTTTGTCGAGGAGATGTTTCCTTTGCTCCTTCGCTTCAGCTGGTCATAGTCCTCCGCGATCCCCGCGAACGGACACCTGCACACACGAAAGGAAGACGAACGCAAGCATAAAATCTAGTAAAAGTAACTATATGCCAGTCAGAAAAGACATAATTCACATTTATCCATTGCATATAACAAACGAGAATGGAACAATAATGGCAGTCATCTATTATTAATTTGAATAGAGAAGAGTACAACCAAATGTTCTGACGTCGATAAACTTCTCAGGAGGGATCAGTCAGCATGTGTCTCAAGCATTCACCTTTGAAGATGGTTCTCCCAAGACAAACTAGTCTCTCTCTCTCACACAAATGTCACAAACAAACTTCCCAAAGCAATCAATCACTTCCACTCCTAACACACCACACCTATAGCAGCAATCTGAGCACTACAAGCTCTTGTATAATCCAAGCTAAATCTAGCTATCCTCTAACTAGCTGCTCATGGTAATGGTGGAGGTTTATATAGGAGAAGGAGTCTCCTAGAAAGGTGGAAGGATGAGCTTATCTTCAAGGGGAGTAGTTGCAAAGAGTCGAACAGACATGCCATAGAAGGGAGTCGACATTCACAAAGCTAACAACCAAGCCTGGAAAGATCTGGAAGGCTGGTTGTTTGAACAAATTCGCCCAAACTGGATCAGCGCGGATTATATGGAGACTGCCGCGCTGTCAGCACATGACAGCAACTGAACAAGCCATGTCAGCGCGGAAGGACACGTGAAAGCCGCGCTGTGCGTCATCGCGGAAAAGTGATGTTCTTCCGCGATGGCAGCGCACGAAATACACTGTGGGGCGCTGGTCATCGCGGTTATTTTAGGAACAGACGCGCTGATGCACAAAACTTTGGAAAAATGGGTTTTTTAGCCAGTTCAGGGCACAACATTCAGTGATTGTGACTTCTTTGACACAGCAGGGTGACTGACAGGAAGGCAGTGACAAATTACTGTGTAACAGATGCCCCCTAAAGCATGAAGACCGAGAGAGTGGGAGGGGTGAAATGCTTTACAACACACGCCGAACTGAAACACCACCAGGAAGTACCGAAAAATCTCTGACAATCATGTACACGCAGTCTCGGCATGGGCGCAGCCATCCAAAAGACATGCAAAACTGGTCTATAGTGTGGACGCAGCCACCCAGATAAAAAGACCATAATAATGACAAGGTATGGGCGCAGCCATCCATGAAGACTCAGGTATGGGCGCAGCCATCCACTGATGAGTTATGATTATCCACAAAATCGCAACCTGGACCACAGTGAGCAAGGATCCAGGGTCTTGCGCTCCATCTCGACCCGAACAGAGTACAAGTCCACACATGTGAATACAGGGGTTGAAGTCGAACATGTATGAACATCGCCTGATTACCGGTCAATGATGAGAACCGTTAACAGACGCGAGAGGTACCACCAATAATGACAATGGCCCTCAAGGTACTATAGGTACAATCCGTAGCGTGTGAATCAATGAGCTGGTGTCGAACACCCACGGAATCATCCGATCGCAGGCCAATGATGCAAACCTTGCGTCGAACACGAAGAACCTGCCATTGAGGCATGCAGGCTCCAAGGCACCTGGAAAGAGTCTCTAAGTCACGTTCTCGGATAATGAGTTGATGTCGACGAGAAGTGGCTTTGATCGAAGGTGGGCCATAATAATTCCCACATCAGCGACACGAGACAGAGGTATAATAATTTGTGATGAGATAGCGAACGAGGTTGCTTTGTGGCAGAGGACAACTTCTCTTGAACACATAACGGCACTATAACGGATTTGGCAGTACTTGACATTAAATGAGCAGCGGATAAGATGATGATAGCAATGAACAGATGAGAGGTCAAATAGGATATCCCAAACCCATGGAGGCTAGTGAAAACGAGGTGAGATGACCCCACCCAGACACGAAACAGCGGAGTGCCATGTTCAAGAGCGACGTACTGCCGAGACGACTGCAATCAAAGTTCCATTTTCCCCACCTTTGCAGGCAGGTACCCCGATTATTTTTGGGTGACAAGCTTGACGGGGATAACATATGCTTGAAGAGTGTCATTTCGACGATGTCCGATGTCATTAAGTGTTTAACGAGCCTGACAAAGGGAAAACTCGGCGTCTTTTCTTATTTAGAGAGTCTGAAAAGAATGCGGAAAAGGAGACTCCAGGGGGGTCCTTTTTCGTACAGTTGTGTCTCTCGAGCCCGAAAAAGTGTAAACCTATGCTCGAAAGAACCGCCCGGCCATTACAACCGAGGAGTACTTTTCATAAAGAGTGTCGCCGACCGGAAAAAGTAAAAAAATGGTCGAAGACACGTCGTTTTAGAGCCAATATCGAGTGCGAAACGACAAACACCCGGCGATCTTTTTGGTTTAACGGTCGGAAAAAGAGCTTAAAAACGACCGTCTTTCGTTCCTTTTAACGAGCTGAAAGAGAGCTCGGCCATCTTCTCTCGTTTAACGTCGGAGAAGAGCTTAGAGACGACACTTTGGGAATCACATGAATCACGGATTGTCATAACCAAGCGGCGATACCTGTACCTGCACAAGGGCACTACCCGCATAAATCCATTCAATACACGTAAAAAACATATGAAACATGCTTGAAAACAGAACCAAGTTTAGTTTCATGGCTAAAAATGGAAAAAACCCAAAAAATATGGTAATTTAGGATTTTTACTATAAATAGGAGGGTAAAATAAGTCATTTTTACCATTTCACTATTCGGAGTGCAAAGAACGTGGAGAAGCCAAAAAGTTGACGGAGCGATTTCCAGCCCATCCGGAGACCATTTCCAGATCTGCTTCTTCCAGGTAGGTTCCCATTCGTTTGCCCTGCATTCTAGTTCATTTTAGTAGTTTTTTAACGGTAGAATAGGCCCAATTGGGCATTTTTATTTGCATGGGTGCGCCCTCGGTCAGCGCGGAAGTTGCCCACGGGGTCGCGCTGATCGAAAAAGGGTCAATGTAACCAACCACGGTTCAGCGCGGAAAAGGCGTGTTCTTCCGCGCTGACCCCGCATTTTAACAAAGAGCTGCCATGGTCAGCGCGGCTGTTTTTAAAACAGTCGCGCTGGCGCGGAAAAATTTTATTTCTTTAAAAATGGACGTGAATTTTTCCTGGAACTTCTTCTGATTGGTTTTATTTGTTCATGCAGGACATCATGGCTTTTCAATGGCAGGAGAGAGTCCATGATGTGGAGGATGTGGCTGCTTGGGGAGATGTGAATTGTTGCAACGCCATGCGGGCGTGCGGATTCATGAAATTCTTCCTCACGCCGCGCTTGAGGGCCCAGCACGACCTTCTTGAGATGCTAATCAGAGCCTGGAACCCAGTGGATCAGAAGTTCACAATTCGTGGTCATGACATCGAGTTCGACCACATGGATATTTTCTTCCTGACCGGGTTGTCGCGCCGAGGTGCGAGGCCCATCTTAGAGGGGCAGCGACCTAGCGGTGGTACCCTGGATGATTTAATGGCTGAGGTCTGCCCAGGGGCGGTAAAGACGCGGAGTGGGAAATGCGCGATTCCCACAGTGAGAGACATAGTGCTGCGCACCATTCTGTTCATGGTGACCCGGGCAGCGGGCAGCATGGCGAACCATGAGGCGTCTAAGACCCATCTCCTGCTAGCCCTTGAGTGTCTCGAGCCTGTCGTGTTCGATTGGTGCACCGCAGTGTGCAACAACATGAAAAGGCAGTTGAGCAATTGCCGGCGCGGAGAGACGAAGCAATTCGGGTATGGATCGATCCTGGTCCCGCTCATTCTGGAGCGAGTACCAGCCATGCGGCTGCAGTCTATGGCTGTGGATGCCCCCAGAGAGCCTCGAGAGACGAGGGCTACTCGATGGGCTCGGGTCATGCCACGTGGGGGTGGCGGCCGACCACATAGCTGGGGGGCATACTTCAGAGACTGGCTGGATCAGCAGGAGATCTTCGTACAGGATTGGCCATATGCGGGGATGGATTTCCGCAATGATCCTGACTTGGCGCTGCCTCCGGGTGAACAGTGGGATGATGCAGGTATGACACTTTTTGTCTTTTGAGTTTTGCATATTTTATTTTTATTTTTTGTACATGTCCTAATGAATGTCTCCTCATGCAGATGTAGGACCTACTAGACCGATTGGCCTGGCTGTCACGGCACGGAGAGAGGGCCTAGGAGCCGGAGCTTTGGCCTTAGCCCTTCCAGCGGCCAACACACCAGAGGTTGTGGCTCGCAACCTTGAGGGGTTGCTGGAGGGGATACCGGATTTCCAGGGGGTCGAGGAGGTCCCTGTGGAGCATCAGATCCACACAGTGGGTGTGGAACCCAGAGTGCACCGCCTTTTGAGGCGGGTAGCACGAGCGGCTGTGTACTACAGAGAGCACCACCCAGCCGATTAGTCACCTAGGTTTTATTTCCACTGTTATTTTGAGACATTATGACTCGGATGTACTGAGATTTTGGGACACGTACTTCTATTTTTGAGCGCCTTAGTGCGCCACACGATATATATATATATACATACCGGTTTTTGGATGAGTCGTTGTTACATATGATGATGTGTTATCTGTATTATGCGTTGCCTTAGTACAATTTGTGATCTTATGTATGGATTCGCATGACACTCGACTCATGGATTTTATATGTTTAATGCAAGCTTAAAAACACACGTGCAAACTATGCTTGAAATGACTTATTTACATATGCTTATGGTCTTACTATGCTGCTCTTTCCTTCTTGTATGATGTTTATCTGTTTCGCAAATATCTGTCTAACACACGATTTGCTAATGCATCAGTCAACGTATTTAATCGTCTTGGAATATGCTGATAAGTAATGAAATCAAAATTCCGTTCTAACAATCTCACACGTAGGTATAACCTTAATATGCGCTGGTCTCTGACGGAATATCGCCTGTTAAGCTGATGAACCACCAACTGGGAGTCCAGGTTTACCACTAGTTCCCGGATGCCGAGATCAACTGCTTCGGCGAGTAATTCTATTACAGCACTGTACTCGGCAACGTTGTTAGTGGTACGACCTAGGCACACTCCCTGCAGGTTTATCAACTCCCCGTGAGGATCGTAGATCACCCACGCTGCCGAAGACAAATTACAAGTACTACGGCAGGCACCATCGGCGAAACCAATATAAGGAGTACGAGACATCTGCGCAGGAAAGAGAAAGCATAATAAGGGGCAAAAACACGCCTTCACACCAAAGCAAAAGAAAACTCATGCAATAAAACTCAAAACACACGTATATACAAAGTGACTGTGAGCAGTTATGCATAGTACTTTTTCAGATAGAGCCCATTTCGGGGCTTGTCGAGAGGATTCCCTTCATAATCAATCAACTCATATGCGCCCTTTTGTAAAACACGTTTCACGATGTAGGGGCCTAACCACATGGGTTCGAGTTTTCCTGCCCCCAGCTTATCTTTAGCTTGATCGTAGAGCAGTACTAAATCTCCCTCAACGAAGGAACGGGGGTGAATATTCTGATCGAAGTGAGCCTTGACTCTCTTCTTCTGCGCTTCGATAGCCAGAGAGGCCAAACGACGAGTCTCGTCTAACCGTTCTAGGTAAAGAAGTCGTTCCTCCACCGAAGTGGTGTTGGGGAGCAACTCGACAGCTAATTTTAATGAAGGAATTTCACATTCGACGGGAAGGGTAGCCTCTAGCCCATAGACTAATTGAAACGGGGTGAAACCGGTGGCATCCTTCACAGAAGTCCGGTAGGCCCACAAGGCCGGGAAAAGCATTAGGTGCCAGTTTGACTTGTGCGTATTGACAGTGCGTTGAAGCATGGTGATCAAAACTTTGTTCACAGCTTCAACTTGACCGTTTGATTGAGGATAGTAGGGTGACGAACTATCTTGACGCAAGCCTAGCTGGTTTGTTAACTCTGTCATCATATGATTTCGGAAATGCTTTCCATGATCTGTAACAATGGCCTGAGGGACTCCGAAGCGGGTGATGATATGATTGAATAAAAACTGCGCCGCTGTGTGACCGTCTTCGTTTAATGTAGGCATTGCTTCGGCCCACTTGGTGAAATAATCCACGGCAACGATAATGTACCCATGCCCCCCGGCCGAACGAGGGTTACAGGACGTATAATCGATGCCCCATTTGGCAAATGGACCGACGGTTACTACAGGGTGCAGTGGTGCAACAGGTGCACGCATCTTCCGGTGGTAAACCTGGCATTCATGGCATGCGCGTACAGCAAGGATACAATCCTTGAATATAGAGGGCCAGAAATAACCAGCGCGGAGGATCTTTTGAGCGGTAGCGTATCCGGACATGTGACCGCCACAAGCGCCAGAGTGGCAGTCATTCATGACTCGCTCAGCTTCCTCGAGAGTTAAGCAGCGGCGAAGAAGGGAATCGACGCCGAGGCGGTACAGGGTGTCGCCCAATATGCGATATGGTTGAGCCTGATGACGGATCCGTCGTCGGGCTTCTTTTGATGTATTAGGACGAAACGAGGACGTTTGTAGATATACAATGATGTCTCCGTACCAAGGGTCGAGAGTGCTGATGAGAAAGAGTGTTTCATCCGGAATGCGCTCCTCTACAGGAGATGGTGCAGATTGAGATGGTAAGGAACAGAGCAGTTCAGCAAAGACCAGGGATTTCTTGGACTTGGCGGCAGTAAATTCCAAGTCGAACTCTTGGAGGATCACAATCCACTTCGAGTACTTGCCCCCCAGTAACTGACGTGATAAAATGTAGGTCATGGGGTTGCAGTCAGAGATCACGGTCGTTGTGCGCAACAGGATGTAATGACGGAAACGTTGGACGGCACATACCGCAGCCAATGCCAACTTTTCGACATATGCATAGCGAGTCTCCGTGTCAAGGAGGTTGCGACTAAGATAGTATACAACATGCTCTGAGCCATCGTCATCATCTTGCACTAAAACCATGCCGATGGTGGTAGCGGCGGCGGCCAGATAAAGGGTGTAGTCACGGTGGTAATTTGGAGGTCTTAGGAGCGGAGCGGAGACCAGAAGGTCTTTAAGATGCTCGAAAGATTGTTGAGCGATAGCGTCCCAATGAAAGGGCGTGTCTCGCTTTAGTAATCGCGTGAAACCCTTGGCCACCTCGGCATAATTTGGGATGAATCGTCTGAGAAAATTGGCTTTTCCCTGCAAGCTTTGTAATTGCTGTAGAGTGGCAGGGGGAGGAAGGTTCACGATGGCCTCGACTTTGAGGGGATCCAAACGGATGCCTTCTCGGGAGACGATAAACCCGAGTAGTCGGCCAGATTCCACGCAGAAGACACACTTATGCGGATTGAGTCGAATACGATAGTGTCGACAGCGAAGGAAGATTTCGCGTAAATGCGATGGATGGTCTTGACGTTTAGCTGAATGAGCGGGTAGATCATCCAGGTAAGGCTGTACGATGTTTCGGATATCATGAAAAGCATACGACATCGCACGCTGGAAAGTGGCACCGGCATTTTTAAGACCGAAAGGTAGCTTCTTGTAAGCGAAGGTGCCCCAAGGACAAATGAAAGCGGTCTTGTGCTGGTCTGCGGGGGCTATGTTGATCTGGTTGTAACCAGAAAAGCCGTCCATGAACGAATAGATTTCGCTTCCTGCGCAATCATCGATAAGCTGATCGATAAAGGGCGTAGGAAAGTTATCTTTTGGACAGGCGCGATTGATATCGCGATAGTCAACACAAACCCGAATAGTGCCCTGTTTTTTATTTACAGGGACTATATTAGATACCCATTCCGTGAGGGGAATGGCATAAATAAAACCAGCTCGAAAAAGCTTTTCAACTTCGGCCTTGATGGCTGCAGCCTTTCGAGGGTGCACCGGGCGTAAACGCTGACGAACAGGCTTAGCCCCAGGATAGGTAGGAATTTCGTGCTCCACGATACTGGGGTCAATGCCGGGCATTTCTTCGTAAGACCATGCGAAAACATCATGAAATTCACGAAATAGATCTGTATAGATTTGAATTTCCTGAGGAGTACATGTGACTCCAATGTGAATATTTTCGACAACTCCGGTTTTGACGGAGATGTCGATAGCCAAAGTCTGCGTAATGTTGCCCATGTTCCCTTCCGAGGACACTTGATATAACTGGATAGGTGTTTGGAGAGGGATATGTGGGAGACATGAAGCAAACTTTCCGAGACACGTGGCCATTTCCGAATAAGGAGGGAGGAACGAAGAGCGATGGTGGTGATCAAACCAAGGGGGCTCTTCGAGAGACATAGTCTCGATAATAGCCTCGTCGGATGGGAATGATTCCTTCAGGGGGTCCGAGGTGGCCTTCTCTCCCAACCAGGGGAAGGTTTGAGGTGAATCGGGAACGCTGCTTGGAAAAGCAGGTCCGGAGGGTGAAGCCGATGCAGCAACTATTTCGATGTAGTTGAGCTCGGCTGGGCTCAACGGCATCATCTCGCCCCATGAGTCTTCTTGATTCACGGGAGGGAGAACCCATGGATCAGAATGGGTCCTGATCATGTTAATGGAGGCGAGATTTGGAGGTGGGAGGGGAAAGACTCCCATCAAGGAGGGATCTTTAAATAATCCGGCACCCACACTCTCGAGCGATTTGAAGGTATGCTCCACGAATGGTATATTCCCTTCAGAAGATGAAGCAAAAAAGGAGAGCTGGTCGACCGTGACGATCTTTCCTTGATGGGGAAAACGAACGACACGGAATAAGGAGGAAGCCACGGCCTGCATGGCATAAGTCCAGCTTCGTCCTAGAAGGAGGTTGTAAGTGAGGTTAGCATCAACGACTTCAACCTCGACTTCTACGGTTTTGCCTTCTAAAGAGATAGGTAAACGCGGGAGGATACCGAGTGGACGAGATTCTCTTCCATCGAACGCCTCTAGGGTGGTGGGAGACTGGTTCAGAGCAGGCGAACCAAGAGCCTTCCAACAAGCAACTGACATGATGCAGGTTGAGGCTCCCTCATCAATGACAGTACGGTGAATCGTCTTGCCTTTGATGAGAACCTGTATAAGGAAGGCCACCTGATGAGGTAATCTCTGCGTAAAACCTTCGAGGTCGAAAGAAATGAGATCCGAATCTGCCGGGTCGATGCCACCAATCGCTGATAGCAAGGACTTCCTCTGGGAGGGGCAGCTCTGGAGGACTTCTAATGCGGACATAGCAGACGGAGCCTGAGCTAAGTCCTCGACAATGCTATAATGCTGTGCGGCACGAGCATTGGGGTTATAAGATGACTTCCTGAGTACACCTTTGGGAGGGGGTCGGGGGATCGTCTCGGTGCTGGGCCGTTCGATGTGAAGAGGGCCAGAACTAGACGTGGGAGCGCTGGAGGGGACCTCTGGCTCCTTCCCGGCTGAAGATGGATAATCTTTCGTTCGAGTCGTGACGTGGACGGGAACGGTTCCTGCCATGAAAACTTGAGAACCGAACGAGGAAGAGGATTGAGAAGGGTCTGCCACCTGATGCGTCTGCTGGGATGGGAAAGGCTCTTTAAGCACGGCGGGGGACCCTGAAGCACCTTTTAAAAGCCGACTAACCTCGGTCCGCCTAGGGCAGTCCTTGGTGTAGTGATCCTCTTCGCAAATGAGGCAGGGATACTTAGGCTTCCGCTTGGCTCCGTCCTCGGTGGGAGGTTTAGGAGAATTTTGCTTAGGTTGTCCGGATTTTTCTTTAGCCTTTCCTTTCTTTTTGCCTTTTGAGGATTTGTCTGCCGCGGTGGACTGAACGGCGTTTACCTCGGAGGTATTCCCAGAAATAGATGGACTTTGAGAAGCATTCTCGTTAGAGGTGCTTTGTTTCTGCTTCCCAGAGTTTGCGGTTGATTTCTTACTTGGTGAATTCACGGAGCCGATAACTCCATCGACAGACGGTTTCGGTGGGGTTTTGGCTTGTCCGGGCCTCGGGGCATCTGGCAAATAGTCATACAAAGTACCTGACTGAGAATATACCAAGTCAAGGTACTGAGCTCGCGCAATCGCTTGCTCTTCAGTTACACACGCCCCCATTGCAATATCTTTTGCAATTTTAGGGACAAAGGACGTGGTGAACCAGTCGGTCAGGAGTTGATCGGGAATCCAAAATTTAATCAAACGATGGCGCCTTCTCCATTCATGTATATGATCAGAGATGTGCGTTGCCGTATCCTGTTTCAGAGACGTGAGCAAATGGGTCCCAGTCTCGTACCGAATGGGTAACTGGAAATGAGTAAGAAAGGCCATAGCCAACGAGTTAAAGTCTGAAAACATACCGCGATTAAGTTCGATGTACCATTTTGCGGCTGAACCAGTGAGAGTCCTCTGGAAGAGGCGTAGTCGAATAGAATCATCAAGCCATGAGTTAGATGAACACCAAAGGTGGTATGTCATTACGTGGGCTTGAGGATCTTCTCCGGCTTTGCCGTCGAACTTTGGACAGTCACCTGGTATTTTGGTTGGAACCGACGGCCACCATGAGTTATGCAAAATAGGATCATTTGTTAACTTGGACACATCGGGCAGTTCCAACGTAGCCAAAAATGGAAGCTGCGGGTTGAAGGACATCTGTGGCTGAGGGTTCGAGGCAATATTAGGGTTCCACCCAGATGGGGGTTGCCCCCACGAACTTTGTCCAGACGGACCTGGTCCGAAAGGACCGGCCGCATAGGAATTTTGCCCTGATGGACCTGGTCCGAAAGGACCTGGCACATAGGGAGTTTGTCCGTAGGGGTTTTGTCCGTGTGCGGACGACTGTCCCTGTGGTTGCCCCCCAGCTCCCCATGAATTAGCAGCTTGCCCACCAGGTTGACCATATTGATAATTTTGATAAGGAGTGACCTGTGGTCGCTGATAATTTTGGTAAGGAGCATACTGATTTTGCCCCTGGGGTTGCTGGTAGCCATGTGACTGCTGGGTCGCATACGGAGCCTGGTAGGCAGGCTGCGTTTGATATGGAGGTTGATAACCTGTTTGAGTCTGAGGCCCAGAGTATTGTCCTTGAACCGGTTGAGGTTGGACTACACGTCCCGAAGGTTGACTTGGCCGGATTCGGGATGGGCCTGGTTGGCCAGCAGGATAACCCTGCTGAACGCCAGCCGGCCCCTGTGCCACCAAGGGGTGTCTTCGCGGAACGGTTGGTCGAATGGGTTGGATAGCTGGCTGGCGCCGAGGCTGGCCAGCGGGTCCAGGTTGACGGTGAGGGTAGGCCCCGGGTTGATTTGGCTGTATAGACGGTTGGCCCGTGGGTCCCCCACCGTAACCGGGTTGGGAAGAGGGTTGGGCTTGCTGTACGGCAGGCTGCCCTCTTGGGTAAATAGGCTGGGCAGAGGGTTGCCCCCCTTGCCCAGAAGGGTTTGCGTTTCGAGGGGTAGGTGGGCCCTGTTGAACATAGGGTTGTCCACCTTGGCCATAAGGGTACCCTTGCTGAACGGCTGGTTGATTAGAGGGATTGTAAACTGAGCCAGTTGGTCCAGAGGGGTATCCTGGCTGGAAACCAAGCTGGTCTTGAAAAGACGGTTGCTCGGGCTGCCCAATAGGTTGATTCTGATATGGGTATGGCGGACCTCCCATGTCCATAGGTTGTTCTTGGTAAGGTTGACCTTGAGGATGCCCAGATTGTCCTGGGTCAGGCGGGCCATATAACGGTTGCCCTTGAGGGGGCTGCCCGTAGAATGACGGGTCCTGATTGGGTGGTCCGATGGGGTGCCGAGGAGGGTCTCGGTTTCCAAAGTATCTAGTAGCGTTGCCATACATGACATTCAAGGATTCCTCGTTCTCTTCGAACGGGTGGTGAGGGAGACCTGAGATTTCCTCAAGGAACTCCCCATTCGCATCGAAGAAGAAGATAGGACCATCGTAATCTGGGTCTGTTATAGGTTCCCCATAAGCATCATACGGTCCTGATCCCGGAATGCCTCCAACAAAAGAACCAGCTTGAGGAGCTTCAGACGAGGGAATCGGCGCAGCACTGACGACCGGAGTCGAACGTGCTACACAAACAGTAGGTTGAGCGGGAACTGAGGTGACGATCGGGTTGAGTTCTGAGGTGAGGGGTGGGAAAAGAGGCTGTGAAACAAAAGGGCCAATTGAGGCCGCAAGAGAAGGATCCCATATGGTGGTAGAAGTTGTTCTAGCATCATACCTATCCCTGAGCGATTGATATCGCGGAGGGAGGGGAGATGAAGAGGGGATCGGAGTCTCAATGTCTGTGACCGCGGGGGTCTCGGTGTCTGTGACCGCGGGTGTTTCACCCGTGCTGGAAGCTGCCCCCTCCATCGGAGATGACATACCTAAAGGGGTACGGGGGGTTTGGGGGGTATCCCAATCTTCTTCCCAGACGGGATTCCAATCCTCCAAGTAATCTGGGTTGCTGGGGGACCGTACGTTAATAGGCTGTACACTCGGTACAATGGGAAGAGTACCGCCTTCAACTGGTACCTCAGGAGCAACAGAGGATTGAGAACCTAAGTCACTTGTACCGGGAGGTGACGGGTCAGCCAGGATGACCAGACCCCTTAGAACTCTTAAGGGAAACTATCGATAAAAGCCTACTCAAAACTATCGCACACAAGATCTAAAAAGGAAATGTTATCGTGGCCAAATTAATTTTTAAAGACGCAAAGACCAAACTTGACCTTTTCATATTTCAGGAGTCGAGAAAAGGACAAAGATGACTCCAGTCTCCTTCGAATGTTTAATGAGCACGAAGTGACAAGACGCTCACAGGCACCTTTTCGTTTAGGGAGTCCGAAAAGGATCAAAAGTGACTGCTCTGGAACTTCTAGGTAGAGGGTGTGCCAAACTCTTCGCAAAACCACAGAATACTTTTTAGGGTACGGGTGGTCAATCTTCGTGAATGCTGTGTTCACTGCATTGCGAATTGTAGGGCGGCCGACTCGGCTTCCTATGGATAAAGGATAAAAGCCTAGTGGGGTCTCCCTATATACTCGACGGTACGTGGGAGCGCAGTCCGTATTAGACCACTATCGAGTCACAGAAGGAGGAATCACCCAACCCAATGTGAAACAACAGTGACTATGTTTTAAGACGCCGGAACACGTCTCTAACCTAGACCTCTAAATATTTGCGTTTAGTTCCAATGCGTTTTTAGATTCATTTGGTTCATTTTATAGTTGATCTTGAGATTAAGTTTCGATTTCAAGCTCTATCGTATGTTCGCTCACAATTACTTAGATGCAATCTATATGCAAAAGAATTTCGTTTTCGTTCAATGAATTCTAGCTACGAGAGGGTAAAGAATTTTGAAGCAAAACGAAAACAAACAAACAAGTAGCTAAATGCAACTAAAGCGAGGAAAGGAAACTTTTCTTTTGAAAAACGGAAATCAATGAAATGTTCTTTTCCTTTTCGAACAAGCTACTAATTCATTTCTTTTTATTGACATAACACATCTAAAGGAATTTGGAGGAACTTGAACACCAAGTAAACTACTTAATGAGAGCACACGAAGTTCCCTAAAACTCAACCAAAGCTTCGAAATCAAAGGGAAACTAGGCAATGCACGAGCTATGTGATCTAAGCTCTGCAAAACAAGCAAGGATTGCAAGCAAGGAGGAAGTGCAAAAGATCACTTGGAAGCACAAACCAATACACTCTAACAATCACTGAAAAATTGTGAAGGGCGAGTCTAGAACGAGCTGGTCAATCAAGCAAACAGGGATCCTTACGGCAGGCTTGACACACACACGGCCGCTAGATGTCCTAGGGTTCGAAGCGTGAAATCAAATAGAGAAAAGCAAACATCCGATGGACCAGAGTTGCAACCAGTCAATTAGAGACTCAAACACAATCCAGCAATTGCAAAAGTCAGGACGAACATGTGAACCAAGCAGCTAGAAGGGAAGTTGTTCGCAAACTTAAAACCAAGCAAAACGAAACCCTACGGAGTTGAGCTTCGTAATCAAACAGTTCAAAGTTCAGAGAGTAAAAAACAAGTCATCAGACAAGTGGGGAGAAGCAGGGAAAGTCACAGCAAGAGGTTCAGGAGGTCAAATCTGACAAAAAGAAATTTTTCAGGCTCAGCGCGGGTAGCCTTCAGCAACTCTGCGCTGACAGGGGGAGGCCTTCAGCAACTTTGCGACGTCAGCGCGGAAAGACAGGGAAAAAGCGCGCTGCCCTAGGACAAACGAGGTCAGCGCGGATATAAGACACACAGACGCGATGACTTAAAACGCAAAGGAGAGGGGGCGCGATGTCAGCGCGGAAGAACACGAATAAAGCGCGCTGCCCTTGAAAACGAGGTCAGCGCGACTGTTAGACGTACAGGCGCGATGAAGAGAAAACCAAAGAACAGGGACGCGATGTCAGCGCGACTGTTCCGAAATAAAACGCGCTGGGAGTAAAAAACAAGGAGAGCCAAAACAAAAACTTCCCAAACCAAAGGCAGGAGCTTTTTAATAATAAAAACGCTTTCCAGAAACACCCAGAAAGTTCATAAGCCTCAAAAGACAATCCCAAACCAACAAAGAGACCAATCAAAGTCAAACACAAAAGTGGACTCAAAAACAAAAAGGCTGATCCCCAGCGGAGTCGCCAAATTGTTGAGAAGGTAAATCCCCTCTACGGATAGAGGCGATCCCTACTAGCCCAACAGGGGTCTAGCAACAATCACACAATGCCGTCACGCATGTTCCTAGTTACAATTAGACAAGAAGTAAAGAGCACCTACTTGGATTCCTGCGCTGTCGTTTGTCGAGGAGATGTTTCCTTTGCTCCTTCGCTTCAGCTGGTCATAGTCCTCCGCGATCCCCGCGAACGGACACCTGCACACACGAAAGGAAGACGAACGCAAGCATAAAATCTAGTAAAAGTAACTATATGCCAGTCAGAAAAGACATAATTCACATTTATCCATTGCATATAACAAACGAGAATGGAACAATAATGGCAGTCATCTATTATTAATTTGAATAGAGAAGAGTACAACCAAATGTTCTGACGTCGATAAACTTCTCAGGAGGGATCAGTCAGCATGTGTCTCAAGCATTCACCTTTGAAGATGGTTCTCCCAAGACAAACTAGTCTCTCTCTCTCACACAAATGTCACAAACAAACTTCCCAAAGCAATCAATCACTTCCACTCCTAACACACCACACCTATAGCAGCAATCTGAGCACTACAAGCTCTTGTATAATCCAAGCTAAATCTAGCTATCCTCTAACTAGCTGCTCATGGTAATGGTGGAGGTTTATATAGGAGAAGGAGTCTCCTAGAAAGGTGGAAGGATGAGCTTATCTTCAAGGGGAGTAGTTGCAAAGAGTCGAACAGACATGCCATAGAAGGGAGTCGACATTCACAAAGCTAACAACCAAGCCTGGAAAGATCTGGAAGGCTGGTTGTTTGAACAAATTCGCCCAAACTGGATCAGCGCGGATTATATGGAGACTGCCGCGCTGTCAGCACATGACAGCAACTGAACAAGCCATGTCAGCGCGGAAGGACACGTGAAAGCCGCGCTGTGCGTCATCGCGGAAAAGTGATGTTCTTCCGCGATGGCAGCGCACGAAATACACTGTGGGGCGCTGGTCATCGCGGTTATTTTAGGAACAGACGCGCTGATGCACAAAACTTTGGAAAAATGGGTTTTTTAGCCAGTTCAGGGCACAACATTCAGTGATTGTGACTTCTTTGACACAGCAGGGTGACTGACAGGAAGGCAGTGACAAATTATCGTCAACAAGTTTGGCATCCCTGACACTCTCATATTTGACAATGCTTCTTACTTTTCATCACTGAAATTGACTGAATTTTCTATTGATAAATCAATTCACATAAGGTATGCATCAAACTATTACCCCCAGGGAAATGAAGTTGCAGAGTCCTCAAATAAAAACCTCATCTGCATAATCTGTAAATTTGTCACTGACAACCAGAGGAATTGGCACAACGCTCTAACAAATTCCCTTTGAGCCGATAGGGTCACCCCAAAAGTAGCATTAGGAAACTCCCCATACTTCCTTGTCTATGGACAGGAAGCCATCCTACCTCCCAACATTACTCTTCCCTCTTTACAGCTCTCCCAAGCATCAAGAGGGACCCATTCAGCCTTACTTCAAAAAAGGATCAACCAACTAGTGAGGTTGGAGGAATTGAGAGATAAAGCCATAAATAAATTTAGAAATCACCAAATGATTATGAAGAGATGGTTTGATTGCCATCTGGAAAGAGATAAAGATTACCAAGTAGGAGAGCTAGTCCTGAAATGGGACAAGTTGAATGAGCCAAAAGGCAAACACATGAAATTCCAACACTTATGGCTCAGCCCATTCCAAGTTGAGGAAAAAATTGGTCAAGGAACTTACAGATTGAAAACTTTATAGGGAGAAACTGAAAAACTCCCTGTTAATGGCCAACATCTTAAGAGATACTTCTAGTAACCACCACATGGTGGATACCTCCTGAGTAAGTTAGGATTCATTTTTATTTTTTCTGTTAGCTTAGTTATATTTTCGCCCTGTCTGTTCTTGTTTTTCCGCAAAGTTTATTTTCTTTTTGTTTTGAATTTCAGTCCTTTTAGTTAATTGATTTTGGTCTTTCAATCTCGTTTTCACCTTTTATAACCCTCTTCCAATTTCCCTCATTCACTATCTTCAGCTTTTTGCTTCCCTCATTAACCTGCTGATGAGTCTTCCAATCCTAAATTCATCGTTACTTTGGAAATCAAGAAAACTTTAAATGAGCCTATGAGAACTAGAAAATCAGCGGTGGAATTCAAATCGAAGACATTCATTAGCATCTATTGGGAACTAGGTAGGATCTGTTGATAACCTGGATACCTGGAGCATGTAGGGGCATATTTATAAAACAAAAAAATGTGTAACCATAGCTGGACTGGCATGGCGAAACACTGCATTTTTAAAATCCCACTCAGACCTAGCCTATACTTGCCTGTAAGGTTTGCAGGTATTCTCCATTGGTCCTATCCACCACACTAAGTTTTGAAATACCTGTCATCTACAAGTAAACCTCCTTTCATGGGCTAAGCTCCCTGTCATATACCCTGTGGAAAATCCAATTGTGCTCTAGTCCTTGTGCCCGAAACTGGAAGGACTTATTTAAAAGAAAATGAAATGATGAGTCCTCATGCCAATCTAGAAGGACAGGTTGTTTGGGAAGCCAGTTGGAGTAGGGACTGTTGTTGGGATCAGAGTACCGGTTGACATAGCAAGCCCAACCTTGCTTAAGCGGTTTAAAAATATGGCATGATCCATGACTACGCCCCATTCAATCATACAAAAATATAGTACTGAAATTCTTACATAAAGTGCAGATAAACATATCTACATCAAGATTGATGAGCGATAAAGAGCTGAGGTACACACCTAAACATGTATTAACAGACTAGTGATGGCCTGAAAGGATTTTTGAAAGTAGAAAACAGGTAAAAGAGGGTCAATAAATCCCATAATACTACCTTTGGAGAATGCCTGTCAAAACCCTATCAGTAAGTACAAGCTATTTGTCTTTATCTCGCCTGAAGCAATTAATGTTGAAGTGGAACCCATGCCTCTCCATCTATACAGTTTGCATTTCAAGTTTCTCTTAACACCTTGATGTTCTATTGATCCAAGGTTTATTTGGAAACAGAGATAACTGGTTCGCCCAGCGGTTCGCCATTTGTTGTGGCCACAAACACCACCCTATTAAAACATGCTCTGGTAGCAAATTTGAATGGGTCCCTTAGAAGTTTGATATTTCACTTCTATGAATGATCTATTTTTATCTCAAGAATTTTAACTCTGTGCTGAGTCAAATCTTCAATTCTTAAGGGTCAAGACCCCCTTTGAATAAATCTTGTTGCATGATTCATTCATAACCCAGTCTATCCCTTCATTTATATCCTTCATTGAGACTCTTTCAATCCTCATAAACCTTCATGGTGCCCTATGCCCACACATATAACCACCCCCACTCTTTACCCCTCAAAACCTTCCATCACACCTTTATTCCTATTATAACTCTTTTATAATAGAAATTCTTTTCAAAGCACGCATGACTTAACATCTCCGCACATCCTCGTTGCATACCTTTATTATATATCGCAGGTCGCATTGATCAAGGGCAAGGCCTATCTCTGATGAATAAATGCGATGTGATCAGGCCTCCAATCACAAATTGCAATCGCACTTTACTAAGACCCAGAGCCCAAGCTTCAACGTTTCGCGAATGGCGGACCCACTAGGATTATTAAGCGCAACACATTTTATTTTGGGTCCGGAGCCCATCGCAAATCGTAATTGGCAGAACTCTACGGTCATACTTAAGGCGAGATGTGAATAGTGGACCTGCCAGGATTATTAAGCATAATGCATATATTTTCAAGTCCACTTCCCCAATCACATATCGCAATCAGCGAAGCCCAAGCTTTATATATAAGGTGCACCACAATATACTGGACCCGCCAGAACTATTAAACACAGCATATATATTTTCGGGTTTGGCCTATCACATATCGCAATCGGCAGAGCCCGAGGCTTATACATAAGGCGTGATGCAATTAGCGGACCCAACGATAACTATATCCCCAGGTGCATAATATTTGAAGTCCGGCCTTATGGTGCAGCCGCAAGTTTTCCCGTGTATTCTGATAAAATGTTGTGGTCCAGGTTTTCAAAGGAAAATCTGATAGGGGTGATGTTGTATGTGATTGCCTGCTGCGATGTGCAATTGTGACTCGATCGCATCACAACCTTGGTTGAACCAGGGGCCAATTCTTTCACACTCGCTCCTTTTGATTTCAATACGCCTTATCATTTTATAAAGTTTTAATGAGGGCAAGACTTGTTCTTAAGCGTTTCTATCATATGTTTCTAATCATAAAGCTAATGCTAATTATCTCTGTAGGCGAGGATTAAAAGATGCATGAGCGGATCTGAAGAGTTCATATATGCAGGTGTTTTCTAGTTAAAGATCTAGCCTTAGGCATTCTTGGTCGGGTTTCCACGCGTTGCCTTTGTATTTTGAAAGTGAAGTTGTCTCGGGTTTCATCATGAAGAGATGACACGCAGTCATTCTCCTTTCCATCGACATCCATTCATTCCCCCCCAGGAAGTAGAACAGTCCAGCAAATGTAACCTCAACATGTCAGTGGTTACATCGACTGTTCTACATCTGTATAGTTTGATTTGTATATTGAAAAGAGAAGGGAGGTGAAAAGTTAGGGGAAGACAGAGGGTCAGTTCCTTCTGCATAAGTGTTACCTCCGAAGATGAGGGGAGGACTTTTTTTGGGCAGAATAGCTTTTGATTTATTGTGCTAATAAAGAAGATTGTTTGGTCGAGAAAGAGCCTTTTTCAGATTTATTTTCCTCTTCTTTCATGTGTTTGGAATCAGGGTGTTGTTGCTGGCATAAATATAAATATGTTTTGTTTTTATGCATATTGATAACAGACAGTTCGTGACTAGTCTTGGTTATTCAAATATAATTTGTTACCATGGTTAATTCATGAAAGGTTGTTGATTCTAAACCTGTTAAACATCAGTTGCAAGTTTTATTTGTATGGAGAGGAATGTGAATTCTTGTATGAGTAATTAGATTGCAATTAACATTTAATACAACCTTGTTCATCTGTGAACTAGTAATTGATTCATTTGGACTTGAAATCCATATATGATGTTTAACCTCTTTTGTTATGCTCCTGCAGGATAGATTAGAATAGTTAGGACTAGCATAAGTAGTTAGAATTAGTGTACATAAGATTTGATACGTATAGGTTAGTTGTTTCTTTTGTTGAATTAATTGAAGTCTTCCTCCAAGAATCAATATTTCAACACCTATAACGGTTTACGAGATCCTTTAATACTCATTGGAACTAGCCACTCCAAATGAGAGTGGATCCAATTGGGGTCTATGATCTGGTTAGTTCCCTTTGTTGGCACAATGAACATTCACCGTGTCAACACACTGCTATGGAGAGTGTGTGGTACCTTGATTTTTGTGCCTTGTTCCATATGACAGGGTGCAAGGAGTTTTTAGTAGCCTGGAGGAGAAGGATCTCCAGGTGCATATCAAATTGGGGGATGATGGGAGGTACAGTGCTACAGGAATTGGTATTGTCACCTTTGAGAGGGAGAAAGCCTCCCTTCTTCGCCTCAAAGATGTTATGTTTATACCTAGGTTGAAGAATAACCTAATCTATGTAGCAGTATTGGAGGATAGAGGCTATGATGATATTTTCAATAAAGGGAAAGTCTTTCTGAGACACACAACTACCGAGAAAGTGAAGCAGATTGGATTTTGATTCAAGAACCTATATAGACTTAAGGTGGGAGATTGTGTTGCAAAAAATGTGTGAAGTTGAGATGTTGGAGAACTCTGACACGGGATATTGGGTCATCTACACCATGGTGCCTTAAAAATCATGCAACAAATTACCATCGGTCTCCCTAAAGGATCCCTTGACCAACAAGATGTCTGCAAGGGTTGTCCATAAGGGAAATATGTCAAATCCACTTTCCATGGCCGAGATAGCATAGTTGATGCAATGTTGGAGTGAGTCCACTATGATGTTTATGGACCCTTTTCTACAACCTCCATAGCAAAACATAAGTACTATGTTATTTTTAATTATGATTTCTTTAGAAAATGTTAGATCTTCTTCATGCGGAAGAAGGATGAATTTCTCTCCAAATTTGTTGAATTCAAAGCATTGGTTGAGAAGGAGACTGGGAAGAAGGTGAAGGCTCTCAAGAGCAACAATGGAGGTGAATATGTTTCAAATGCCTTCAAGTATTTTTGTGCCAAAGATGGTATTCGAAGAGAATTGATAGCACCCTATAACCTACAGCAAAATCGGGTAGATGAAAGGAAGAACAGGAGCATAGTGGGAGAAACAAGAGATATGTTCATGATCAGGGGCTACCATTACATCTATGGGTGGAAGCATGCAACACTATAGTCTACTTGCAGAACCAGAGTACTCACAGAATACATGGCATGATCACACTAGAGGAATCTTTCTCTGGGAGAAATTCTAATGTGTCTCATTTCAGAATATTTGAAGCTTCATTTTATTATTATGTCTCCAAGGATTTGAGGAGGAAACTTGAGCCTACAACAGAGTTGGGAGTTTTTGTAGGATACGCCGAAACTCCACACAATTACAGGGTGTATTTTCCTTCACTAAGGATGACAGTTGTGAGGAGAGATGTCAAGTTTGATGAGTAGAAGGCTATGAGATGCTCTCTAGAATGCGAATTGAGTATCCCACCAGAGAAAGAGCTTCTATCTCTAAAGAAGGAGCCTTAAGATGAGCTTCAGGAAGTTGTAGCGCAAACACAAATGGAGGAGCAGAGAGGAGGTTGAGTGGAGACACCCACTCAACCAGAAACATCTAGAGAAGGGAGAAAGGGAACCTGAGAAGTTGATATATTGATGCAGGATGCACAGGAGCATGTGGGAGCTCCTACATCACAGAGCAGGCAAAGGAGGTCACCTGAGAGGTACACTAGTTACATGGATCTCATGATAGAGTTCATTGAGATAGAGCCCTCTTCATTTGAGGAAGCAGTTTCTCAACCTATTTGGGTTGATGCCATGGTGGAAGAATATGAATCCATCATGTAGAATAGTGTATGGGAGGTGGTGCCAAGACTAGAAGGGAAATCATTGGTTAGTTCTAGATGGATCTACAAAGTGAAGCGTGCAGTTGATGGGAGCACCAAGAAGTACAAGGCCAAATTTGTGGCCAAATTATTTTCTCAGATAGAGGGAGTTGATTATGAGTAAAAATTTTCCCCTGTGGCAAGGTATTCCTCTATCAGATCAATTCTTGCATTAGCTATGCAGATGGGGTGGAAAATCCACTAGATGGATGTGAAGATCACATTTCTCAATGGTGATGGTGAGGAGGAAATTTACATATAGCACCCAAAAGGATTTGAGACATATGATTGGGAGTCACATGTGTGCAAGCTCAAGAGAACATTGTATGGTCTCAGACAGGTGCCCTAATCATGGTACACTCAGATCGATAATTATCTCAATGGATTGAGCTTCACCAAAAGTGAAGTAGATGTGAACCTCTATCACATTGTCATAGATTATAAGTTGCGTATTCTTGTTTTTTATGTTGATGATTTACTATTGATGGGTGACGAGCAGTTGATCCGCTCTTGAAAAGAAGATCTGGCAAGGGAATTTAAGATGAAATACATGGGCTTAATGCATTACTTCCTTGGGCTAGGAGTGTGGAAAGATGATGGTGAACTATTTGTGCATCAGGGGAAGTATGCCTCAAAAATACTTCAGATATTTCACATGGAGAGTTGTAAGCCTATGGACACACCTCTAGCTACAAATTGTAGGAAGGAGAATGCCACTTCAGGTGAAGAGATTGATGCTACCATTTATAGGCATCTTTTTAGGTTTTTGATGTATTTTGTGAACACAAGACCCGACATGTGTTATGCAGTAAACTAGCTTAGTCAACCTATGGTGAGGCATATTAAGTTGTATTGGAAGGTAGCAAAGCATGTGTTATGGTACCTCAGAGACATTGTTGAGTATGGATTATGGTACAGGAGGATAGAGGGAGTGAATCTCCAAAGCTTCACCAATGCAGATTGGGCAGGGAGTCCATTAGATGGGAAAATTACTTCAGGTGTTATCTTCAGTGTTGGGTCCGCAGCTATTTCCTAGTATAGCAAGAAGCAGAGTTCTATGGCACGCAGCTCAGTAGAGGTCTATGGCATGCAGCTCATTAGAGGTTGAATACATGGTTGTGAGTCAAGCAGCATGCGAGGCCATGTGGATGAGGAAAATAATTTTGGGTCTTTTTAGTCATGATATGGATCTGATAGTGATATATTGTGATAATCAGGGTTGTATTAAGCTGTCTGAGAATTTAGTATTTCATCACAAGTCCAAGCACATTGATATTTGGTATCATTATTTGTGGGACTATGTGTAAAGGATAATTATGTTGCTACAATACATTCCAACTGAGGAGCAAGATACTGACATATTGACAAAGGCATTGTCAAGAGGTAAATTTGAACTCCACAAGTGCAGGATAGGGGTGGTGAAAAATCCCTTTATTGCCAAGTGGGAGTGTTAAAAAATGTAGAAAGAAAGGCTCAATTTGACTTTAGCCTTAGTCAAATTGAGTAAATCGAATTTCCGCATCAACAGGACAACTTGGAGGCAGTTAACTAGTGTGACATAGCTCTTGTCACCCAGTTAGCTCAGTAAATTCAAAATTGGGGCATGGAGTTTATTCATGCATGTATTGATTCCTAAATTTTAGCAATCTAGTTCACTTATTTTCAATTGTATTCAGTTAAATGACCTCTAACTATTGATGGAATCAGTTGAAGGTTAGTTGAGGAGTGGGACAACAATATAACTTAGAGATATGTCAATGAAATGATCAATCAACCCAAAATAGCTCCTGCATGCATGGAATTTGAATTGCTCAACTGAGGTGGAGGAGACAAGGGCAGTGTAACATGAGTTGTATACTAGTTGAGTGTACATTTGTTACATGTAGTGAGGAGATCAATTCCTTAGGAATTGCGCAAGGAAATAGGGACTTCCCTATTTTTTAGGAGCTCAAATTTTATCATATTTGTACAATGAAGTAAGAGGTTGGAAGAGCATACAATTGGCTAAGTGTTGGCTAGAAGCTCTCATTCAATAGAGATAACAATTATTATTTTGCAGGTTGTGCTCAAAGCTAGAGCAAGCATTTGCAATAGTTTCTCTATTCAACTGATGAATGCAAAGAGGCTTGAGGGGTTTTTTTTCCCAATTGGGTTCCACTAGAAATCAATGCGTACTTGTGGTTTTGCTTAGTTATGATTTCTTTTCTGCAGATTAGTAAAGTAGAATTGTTTGTTTTTTTTTTTTTTTTTAGCAGATCAAAATATTGATCAGTTGCAATTTCTATCAAATTCCTATAAAAGATTACAAATTCTACAATCAAAGGAAGATGCATCATCAGATGAAGAATTAGCACAAACTCTTGCCAAAGCAAAAGCTAAATCTCATAAGGATCTTGAGGAGCCAAGCTAAGGCATGATTCAATATGCTCCCCTATGCAAAGAAATAAAAGGGCATCATAAATCGAGTAATTATTCACATAGCAAAGAAATAAAAGGGCATCATAAATCGAGTAATTATTCACATAGAAATTAGACCCAAAGGATACAAAGTGTACAAGTTGGATGCTTAGATAGACATAAGGGATATGATTTTTTGTGCTAAGGTTGGAGCGATCCCATGCTACTATTAAGAACCTATAAAAAAAAGGGTAAGAGCTATCAATGGACAAATAATTTATATTAATAAATTCACTAAATATTTATCCATATAGGTTAATGAACATTAGTCCAAACATTCTTCTTGGCCATTATTTTATGCACAAGCATATTTCATTTACTCAGGGAAAGAATATTGTTGTAGACATTTTTACTAAATTACCTACTAAGAATACATACCAAATTAAAAATTCCAAATATCACCAGCTAGATTGATAACTCAAGAAGTTAGTTCACAAAATCATGAAAGTAAGAAAGGTGGTCAGAAATGTACATGCAAAGTATGTGCTAGATCCAATCATGTAGAAACTAAAAGAAATGTATAGGTAAATTCCCTAATGCTTTTTGGTTAAGAGAATAATATTTGGTGGATTTTCTATATCTAAGATTTTAAATGAGTCCCACATAAAGTAAATACTATTCCAATGTTTGTAAAATAATAAGCTTATTGCATAGAAGAAATACAAGATGAGAGTAATATTTTGTAGATTTTCTATATATCAGATTTTAAAGGAGTATCACATAAAGTAGCTATTATTCCAATGTCTGAGTGTCTCTAAAAGAATAGGCTTATTGCAGAGAAGAAATACAAGATCTAAAAAGAAGAAGTTAATTGAGAAAAGTACAAGCGCATGGCCAAGGCTAATTATAATTTCAAAAAATTATATAAAATATTAATGCCATTAAATATCCAATGTTTTGGTTATAACTTTTTCGTTTCAAATCCAAATGGAGTGATTGAAATTACTTATTCAAAAAGACAAAGAAAGTATTGTGTTTAGCAAATTTGATCTAAAGAACAAATTTTGTCACGAATAGAGAAACTAAATTTACTAAATTTTGACAGTAAGAATAGAGAAACTAATTGTGTAGCTCCTCATTGCCAATACCAATATCATGCTTAAGAATGCTCCATCTAAATAGAGGATCAAAATATCTAAAAGAACATGGAGAACATTTAGAAATATTTGGAAACTTGGTACCAGCATTTTTGGGTATGTTTTAAGAATTTTTTTTACTAGAGAAATAGCTATATTCATTACCAGTGCAGTATATACCATCTCAAAAAAATAAAATTCGGCTATCTGATAGCAAGAAAATTTGTCGGCCTTACGTCTAAACGCGAAAATTTAAGGATTTACCTGGTATTATATTGGTGTGATAGCTTTTGGTTTAAGTTCCGAATAGAGAAATTGAATTGCTGTGAAAACCATAGAAGGCCAATTCAAGCGCGCGCACCACTCATATAATAATCTTTAAGATCATTCAATCAATCTCAACAGTATCGCTTTCAATTCTCTTTCATAGGGATGTTTATTGGGATATCATGATGTTGTAATCAGCACCACCAACCTTGGCATAAAGGGACTTGCCTTTATTTAGTTATATATTTAGTGGGATATGATGGTGTTAACCGCAGAAGACGACGTTGTAATTACCACCAGAAGGGCAGGTGAAGGTGCTACTGGCATCGTCTTTGGCATAGCTGTAAGCCTGTGGGCATTGCTGCTTGAAGAATTTCGAATAGTTTGTGGGAGAGCAGTTGTTGAGGTAGGCTCCCGTGCAGCAGTATTGAGGGGTATTGAAAGCAGCACAAGCACTTTTGCACCCGTCAGTCACTTTTAACTGCGAAGGGCAGATGGCATTTATGTTGCTAGTGCATCCAATTTTCTTGCAATTGGAGTTGGAAGGAGTTGCAGAAAGAGGGATGTTGAAACCATCAACCAAAGAGATGTCATAGAAATCTTGATTCTGGTACTGATTGAGTGCATACTAAAGAAGAGTTGCAGGGACACTTCCATAGCCTTGACAATTGAGCAACCCGCCGCAGTCACCAGTGCTGCACCTGCCATGCCCGCTCGCGTCGAAGGAGCATCCAGTACGACCCCAAATTCTGGCTTGTTTTGTTCCTGCGGCAACGTTAAAAGTCCATGTTTGGCCCTGTGCCAGTGCTTTGCCGCCACCAGGACTTGCAGCTGCCCAGACTGTGTATGGGCACTGGTTCTTCACTGTGAATGTCGCCCCTTCGGCAACTGCAGTTCACCAAGCAATATTTACTACCTTTTTCTTGAACTTAACTGGATTGTATATTCCGAAATTTGATGGACAAAACTAGATTGTATATATCGGAATCAAATACATATTTATTGCAAATATATATAGCAGCTATGGTCAGATATATATGCTATATGCAGTTAAATTTAACTAGATTATATATTTTGGAATATTATAGATAAGAGTGGACCAATTTAATTGTTATCTGTCAATAAAGTATCAAAGAATTACCAAACTTTACCATCCAGATAAACATTACAAACATGGATTAACATGATCAATCCTTTACCTCCATCAAATACCAAAATATTCAGTAAACAATAAGCTATTCATATACTATCTATACTGAATAGTCTATCCTTTGCACATGAAATAATGAACAATGCATTTTTGCCACCCGAAGCCAGCACAAATAATTAACCTTCTTCTAGAGTTTGAGTGGTTAGAGAGAGCAGCATCTATCAGCTTACCTCCCAGATAAACATTTGATGGCGAATAATGTTAGTGTCACTGAGATCCAAATGGAACCTGATAAACTGTTTCTCCCCACCATTGTAACGGCCTCACAACAACTCATAGACGACTGACGACTCCAATTCAATGAAACAATGGAACCTGATAAACGCTTGAGGTGAGGTGAGGTGAGGATGTTCGGATGTTATCTATATATAGCCTTCCCTAACTATCCAGGAGCACGAACCATGCGTTAAAAAGTCGTTTATCTTTATCCTTTCTTTGTGGAAAGTATAGCGAGGCCTGGCGTAGAACATAAGCCATGCCACTAAAAAAAATGAAACGTGTATGGCAGGCAGCAAGATTGCAGGTCCATTCGGTGATAAGGAACAGCGGAGAGTTGGAATTTGAAAGCGAAACAACCCATCAAATTCCATCTGGTGGGTGGCAACCACCAACAGGGTCGCAACTCGCGCCGCCGCACTCAGGACTTTTGATGCCGTCCCAGGTCAGGCATTCAAACAGGGACTGGACTTTTGATGCCGTCCCAGGTCAGGCATTCAAACAGGGACTGGTCTTGTTTCCGAATATCCGGAATTTGTCCCGTGGAATTCACTAAAATATTCCTCCATTTTTCGCATAAGTCATCACACATCCCATCGCAACTTCTCTTAATCTCAAAGAAAACAAATCAGCAGCATAGTCGCGCCGCCACGCTCATGACTTTCCTGATGTTTCTGCGGTGCCGTGTCATGTCAGGGATTATATGTAGATTGGTGCGATATGGATTTCCCCACCCAACCTGCACTAAAATCATGCATGAGTCACCCTGCATCCCATCACATTTTCTGTACCCAGCCATAGTTTAATGGCATCGATTCGATACATTAAAATAATTGGCCAGTATAAAACTTATTATTGCAAAAATTCCAGAGTATACATCTTATAAAGAGTAATAATATATTGGTTTTTTTTTTAATTTTAAAAAATAAATTACTTTTTTATTTTGTTTATTTATTTTCAATATTAATTATTTGTGCCTATTTAAAATGATATACAAATAAAATATCTACAAATAGTGAAAGATAAAACATTTTAAATATATTATTTTTAAAAATTGAAAAAATATACAAGTAAAATCTAATTAGTATAAATTTATTTTAATTATGGATCTAGAAGAATCGAGAAAAATTCAATCTCTTAAAGTGTAAGATAATGCAAAACTTGAAAAAAAATGCATTTCCAATATATATATATATATATATATATATATATATATATCAACAATTTGAAAATCCTTAGATACATGGAATAAAATAGCTTAAACATGCAATTCCAACAAATATTTTCTCCATTCGAAATTAACATTTATTAATGAAACTTGAAATGCTCTAACAACAATGAGTATAGATCTATCTTAACCATGGATCTAACAAGAACTTAGAGGGATCAAATCTGTTGAGGTGCAAACCCTTTTTATAATACAAATCTTAAAAGAAAAATGCACCTCCAAAGATTGCATCCCTCTACTCTCTCCATTTATAAATTATAGTGTTTAATTCTTGATTTATTTAGTTATAAAAGAAAAATCACATATATTAGTTACTATAAGTATTGTTAAAATGTTTAAAGGGTCTCATATTTATAGTTATATTTTATATTAATTAATGGACCACACACATAAATTGTATAATAAATTTATTACTATGTTAAATTTTGATCATAAAACCTTACATTACTATTAGTTATCTTTTATTAATCTTAATTGATTTTAAAAATATAATTAAATTTTTAATTTCTTTTAAATTAAATATTATATATAAATATCACTTGACTTTCTAACTTACTATACTATTCATTTTTATTCATTGGATTTGGTTGTATTAAAATAGCTTTTGAGAAAAGCATTAATGCTCATAATTTGGTTATACATGGTTATATATTTTATTATACCATATGGTTGTGTATTTTATTATAGCAAATGGATGGATTTGTATTTTATATTTATTTAATCTATTACTTTTTTCCCATGCTTTTCTTAGAGTTCATTGTTTTTCACTTTATATTTATCTAATTTATGATTTTTTGTTTATTAAATTTTCTTGGACGAGATAGATTATTATCAAGTGAAATTAACTATAACTTTTTTCTATTTATATTTTTGACAAACTTTCTTACCCCTACACATTTCTTACCTTACACCTATACATTTCCCCTTCTCCCCTATACTATGTTATATAGCATATTTCGGCAAAAATATAATTCTATATCAAACATTAAAATTCAAAAAAACAAATAAATTAGTTAACATAATATTAAAATAATCTATTTAAATATCCAATTCAAATATGAAAATATAAATAATATCAACTTTATTTATTTTTTCCTTTTATTTCAAAGAGAAATAGAAATATTTTATTTATAACTAACTACCATATCTCCTTTCTATTGAATTATAATATAACAACTAATAAAATAAGTACAATTACAGTCCCTCAATAAGAATTTAATTTTTCAAATATTCTAAATATAATATATACACATAATTATTATTATTACTACTTTTACTTTGTTTGTCAAGTTGATTGTGATCCTCTAGGTTTGACCTGTGGCTTGAGGAGTTGCAACCCAACAGCATCTAAGTTGTCAAAGTACGGGATCATACGGGCTGGGCCACCCTTACCTGACTTACACACCAGCCCTTACTTGACTTACCTAACTTGATAAATGGTGGACATTGAAATATTTTATTTATAGAATAAATTAGCCACATTATTTTTTTCCTATTAACATATTTTTAAATATATTTCAATATTATTTATTTTTATATATTGAAATATTTTTTAAATGTTTTATATTAATTTTATATTAAGGATAGAATTAATTACACATCTCCCTCTTATCATTGTTATAATGAAGAGAAACTTTTTAATTTCAATTACTTATTCTTTGTACACATTGAAATATTTTATTATGGTTGATATATACATATATGTTTGTGGTTGATATATACATATATGTTTATGGTTTTTATAAAGTTAATATTAAAATAAATTAGTTAATATAGATATTAAAATAGTCTATTATATATCCTAATGAAATATGAAAATATAAATAATATCAATTTTAATTGTTTTTTCTAATTACTTTAAAAGAATTTTAAAACTTGATATAAAATTATTTTATATATTTTATTTATAACTTACAGTGTAACTAAGAGTGAGAGTAAAATATGGTAATCTTTTTTTGGGTGACGGCGGGAGCGGAAAAGCGGAAGAGCGGCGAACTAGGGTTGGGGGTTTCTGCGCAGGCTTCTCTCCATGGATGGGGGCAGAGGAGGGAGCTCCACTCCCTCCTACCGTGAGGTAGTGATAAACAAGAGCAAGGCATCTCCAGATTCAGGCAGAGGTAACACGATGGAAGGGGGGAAAAGTGGGGAAAATGAAACAGAAAGCAACAAGGAGAAGGAGAAGGATGGTACAAAGGATAAAGAGGAAAATGACAAAAAATAGGGAACAAAAGACAGGAAACAATAGGGACCGTGGAAGCCCAAAGCTGAAGTCACTCCCAAAGTAATCTTAAATAACCCTGAGCTGTAGGCCCACAGGGAGCACATGCAGACTTATGCAATCATATGCAAATTCATGGGACTATGGCCCACCGAAAAGGCTTTACAAACATGGATCAGATACCACTGGAAGCCTAAAGGAAGCATTGATCTTCATTTAGGATCCAAGGGTTTTTTTACCGTGGTGTTTGCGAACATTGAGGACAAAGACAAAGTGTTCGAAGGAGGGCCCTACTTCTATGCAGCAGTAAGGCTCTACATGCGGCCGTGGATGATGAACTTCGTGCCGAAGCGGGAAACCTTTACCTCAGTCCCAATATGGGTTAGACTCTATTCACTACCTCTATATTATTGGCAAATAGAATCACTAATAGCCATAGGAAATAAATTAGGAAGGTATGTTAAAACTTCTGAAGCCACAAGAAGGGGAAAATATACCTCCTTTGCCAGGATTTGTGTAGAGATGGACCTATCTGGAGCACTATCGGACGAGGTCATATTAGAGGTTTATGATGAGGAATGGGTGCAGACGGTTGACTACGAGCACATTCCTTTTAGATGTCGAAAATGTCATGAACACGGGCATCTTCTTCGAGACTGTCCTATCAGTAAGGCTGAGAACAAAAGTAAACCTAACACAATGAAGGAGACAGATGGCTTTCACAAAGTAGCTCACAAAGGTAAAAACGGAAAAAAAGGGCCAAAACATCACCAAAGTGGAGACCAAAAAGGAAGGGAAAATCAGTTCCATGTTCTGGAAGAGGAGGAAGATGCAGCAGTTGAAAATCAAGTTATGAAGGATGGAGATGATAAGCAGGAAAAGGAAGAAGAACAAGATCAGGAACAGGTAAAGGAAAAACAGAAAGGGATCATGATGAGTGAATCAGAGATGGAGATGGATCAGGAAATGACCCAGAGTGAGGTGGAAATGGAAGACAATGAGTTACAAGAGATTCTCGACAGAGAAAACCTAGATCTAGAAGGGTTCTTGAGTAAGGGAACAACAAGTGGAGTAGAATCTCTACCACAAGAAGAATGTAATCGAATAAAGAAGTTATTCTTATGGAAAACTCAGAAAAAAGGCTTGGGAGAAGACAACACCATGGAAAGACAAGGAAAGCAGGGAATGAAAGCGGTAAAACCAACTCCAGTGTTGGCTCCAAGAAACCCGAGGAAAAAAAGGGGCAGAAAAAAGCAGAATGAGATATTAATGGAATGTGGAAAGCTCATGACAGACTCAGGTAAGATGAAAGACCTAACCAATTACTCCTTTACTAATCAGTAATTATGAAGTTTACAACTTGGAACATCAAAGGTCTAGGAAGCAAAAGAAAACAGAGAATGCTGAATAATAGAATGAAACAGGTAGCTCCGGATATAATTTTTGTCCAAGAAGCGAAATGCTCTGTTCAAAAGATAAAATAAATTCATAGTAAGTGGCTCGGCAGATATGAGTTTATAGAAGTCAAAGCAGAAAATACAGCAGGGGGTATCCTCATCCTTTGGAATCCCCAAAAAGTAGGTATTATTGATGGGGAGGCATCTAGGAATTATTTATCAGTGGTTATACAGCTAGTAGGAGACAAGGACACTTATCTTGTAACAAATGTTTATGGCCCTCAAAGGTTAGATGACAAAATCAAGTTTATTGAATCCTTAGTGGACCTTCGAAACAGATTTGTAGGGCTACCGTGGCTTATAGGAGGAGATTTCAACATGATTAGATCTCTCTCAGAGAAAAAAGGGGGCACAACAGCACTAAACAAAGATTCCTCAGCTTTCCAATGTTTTTCAGAAAACATGAAGCTAGTAGACATTGAAACAAATAATGGTCTTTGCACTTGGAACAATAAAAGAGGAGGGGATTCCCAGGTAGCTTCCAAGCTAGACAGATTCATGATCTCTGAAGAGCTCATGCTTCTAGACAAGGAAATAGTAGCTGATATTCTTCCTTATGGAGGCTCAGATCATTGGCCGATTCAAATGGAGATCAAGGGCATTGGCACCCCAAGAAACAAACCGTTTAGGTTTGAAAATATTTGGCTTTCACACCCAGATTTCTTCAGCAACATTGGAAAATGGTGGGCTGAAGACCTGCAGATTCATGGCTCATCCATGTTCATTCTACATAAGAGATTAAAACACATCAAGCAGAAGCTAAAGGAATGGAACCATAAGGAATTTGGCAATATTTTCACAAGTAAAAAAATAGTGGAAAACAAAATCCTAGAGCTCAACCAAGCTCTAATCAAGAATGGCTTTGATAAAGACAAAAATGATCAAGCAAAGAAATATCACCAAGAATGGGAAGTGTTGTGTAAACAAGAAGAAATTTTTTGGAAACAAAAATCCAGGGTTCTATGGCTAAAAGAAGGAGAACGAAACACGAAATTTTTCCATAGATCTACCATTGCGAATAGAGCTCACAACAGAATCTCTTCGATCAAGGACGAGAATGGCCGAATTCTTCAAACCCATAAGGAGATAGATGCAGTATTAGTAAAGCATTTTCGAGACATTGCCAAGGAAAACTTCTCAGAAAGAGAACCATTCATCAAGAACTTAATTAAACATATTCCTAAACTGGTATCCAGAGAGGATAATTGTAATCTCAACAGACCTGTGACTGAACAGGAGATTAGTGAGGTCCTCAAGGAAATGCAAAATGGCAAGGCACCAGGTCCAGATGGATTTAATGTGGATTTCTTCACAGCGTGTTGGAATATTGTTAAAAGGGACATCGTCGAAATTTTCGAAGACTCCAGGCGGAACAAGACCATTTTGAAAGCTCTCAATACTTCCTTTATTGCCCTCATTCCAAAACAGGATAATGCTCAAACACCAGAGAGATACAGGCCCATAGCCTTATGCAATGTTGTCTATAAGATAATTTCCAAGGTTGTGGCTAACAGACTTAAACCCCTGCTGCCCACGCTCATCTCCGGGGAACAAACAGGGTACGTAGAAGGAAGACAAATTCTGGACAACATAATTCAAGCTCACGAGGTGATTCACTCATTAACATGCAACAAGAGAGCGGGAATGATCATGCAACTGGACATAGCCAAAGCATATGACAAAGTAAATTGGATGTACATCAAAAAAGTGCTCACAGCGTTTGGTTTCGATCATAATTGGGTCAGATGGGTCATGGCCCTTGTGACTACTTCTAGCTTTTCAATTTTAGTGAATGGCTCTCCTTCTGAACTTTTTCTCCCTTCTAGGGGTCTTAGACAGGGAGATCCACTTTCTCCTTTTCTCTTCATCCTCATGATGGAAGGGTTGGGGCGGTCCATCAAGCATGCAAGAGAAATGGGAAAAATTCAAGGACTCCAACTTTCGGGGAATGGGCAAGTCCTGACTCATCAACAGTTTGTAGATGATACCATGTTACAAGGCATTCCCACAGTTAAGGAAGCACTTTCTTACAAACAAATTTTGAATGACTTTTCGAAGGCCACAGGTATGGAAGTAAACCTTTCCAAATCAAAAATCTTTTTCTTTAATACTCATATTGCCATCGAGAGAAATGTCTCTAGAATTTTAGGCTTTCAAAGAGAATCCCTTCCCTCTAAGTATTTTGGAGTTCCTCTTGCTACTAAACCCCGACACAAAAGTATATGGGATCCTCTAGTAACTAAAATGCAATCTTGACAAAGTCGGGAAATGGACAAACAGATCTTTAAATTTAGCAGGTAGATTGGTTCTTACTAAGGCAGTTCTCCAAGCAATCCCAATATTTATGCTATCAGACCTCCCAACTCCAATTGGAGTCTTACAGCAATTTCGGAATATTCAACGAGATTTTCTTTGGGGCAAAGAGGAACAAGGAAAAAATGGCCTTTAGTCTCATGGGAAAAGACCTGCAAACCCAAGAACCAAGGAGGCCTGGGTTTGGACGATCCTAAGATTCTCACCAAGGCTCTTGGAGCCAAACTTTGGTGGAGGTGGGTTAAGGATCCTAAATCTGAATGGGCAAGCATCTAGAAGGAAAAATATGCCAATGCCTGGCCAGATTCTGAAATCATACATATGACTGGAACAGTGAAAGGCTCCCCCATATGGAACAAGGCCTGGGAGAATAGAGAAGTAGTTCAAAGAAATAGTTTCTGGGAAATCAGAGAGGGCGATCTGGCACTTTTCTGGGAGGACAAATGGCAACAAGAACCTAATCTACTGAAGGAAGAATTTTAGGCCTCAAGCATGAGACTAACAATCAAGGTTTAGTAAAGATGAAATATTTTTGGGAGAATCCACAGAATGTTGGAAAATGGAGGATTTGGAAAAAGATAGAGGACAGAGGAGACAGGACCCTCAACAGTAAAGCAGAGTCCCTCAAGAGACTATTGGATCAGAGAACAATTTTAGTCACGGAAGGGCAGGACCAACTGAGATAGGGTAAAAAAAAAGAGGGCAACTTTAATATCAAGGGAGCTAAAGGTTTGCTCCTTGATCTGGAATCCCAAGTTCCTAATAAAACTTGGCAGAAGCTTTGGAAGCACAAAGGCTGGATGAAAATCAAACTTTTTATGTGGTTAGTTCACCACAGGAAAATTTTAACCTGGGACAACCTTAAAAAAAGGGGCATGCTGGGACCCTCCAAGTGTCAACTCTGTGAGACCCAAGAGGAGACCATAGAGCATCTTCTCAACAGCTGTAGTTTCACCAACAAGATATGGGAATTTTTCACCAACATCTTCAAACAGTTTAATAGGGACAAAGAAAGTATTGCCAACACTCTAAACAACTGGAGGAATAATTTTTCAGATAATGAAATTCCCAACTCTGTTTGGAGTCTCCTGCCGAGTTTCATTATTTGGAATGTGTGGAAGGAAAGGAACAAAAGAATATTCAAAGAGTTAAAATCTGCCTCACTTGGCCTGGTGGAGCTGATAGTAAAACAACTAAAGGAGACAGTGAGCTCCACGGTTAGGAATCTCCCCCAAAAACCCTCCCTCAGTTGCAGATATGAGAATCCTCCAGCTGTTAAACATGCAGGGGCTTATTCCTCAAGGTCTAGATAGGAAAACAAGCATGAGAGATAAGGTGGAGGATTTCTAGCATCCTCTCCCTGAAGTTTTTTTAAAGTACAACATTGATGGAGCTTCCAAAGGCAACCCGGGGGATGCTGGTTTTGGAGGGTTTCTAAGGGATGACACAGGTAGCATAATCTCCCTCTTCCATGGTCACTTAGGAAAAGCCACTAACAACATGGCAGAACTGATGGCTTTGGAACAATGATTAGAATTTTTAATACAGATTAATTGCCAAAACGTCATAATAGAATTGGATTCAGAGTTAGTCATAAACGCTGCCAAGAGAATCAGTAATGGAACAGGGCCGGAAAAGGTCACAAAACACTGGAGGTTAACAAGAGTTCTTCAGAGAATTCAAGTGCATCTACAGGAACTTCGTACTCTCAGATTTATTCACGTGAGGAGAAAGGCCAACAAATTGGCTGACATTCTAGCCAACCAAGGTGTCAGTAGCAAGGACAATGCAATCTCAAGAAGGTGGAATACAATGGTGCAGAGTAACCTGAAAAAACTTTGCCACAACCAGGCAGAGGAGGATAAAGAAGAATACAGAGACAAAATGACTGAACACAATCAGTAATGGTCAGTGGTCAGAGGGCAACACCAAGTGGGACTAAAAGGTGCACAATGAATGGTAAGATAAAGCAAGAGGTAAAATGGACCACAATCAGGTCTATTCTCAGTGACGAGAGTTAGAGCTTCCTGAATAAAAGAAAGCAGCGACAGAAACCTATGCATCATCCTATTTTTACAGAGACTGAAGGCAAAACCACCTCTGGGCGGTTTAGTAGTGATCGCACCGCGTTCCTGTCAAAGGTGGTTTTAGACTTTTTGCAGCGATGCCACAGAAAACATGCCATGTGATGGAGGGCACGGTCCAAAATCCGCTCTCCCTGTGCCCTAAAGGTCGATGACCTTGGGCGTGCGATTCTCTGCTCAGTCGTCCGATGGTGCCTGGTTAATCAACGCTCAGGATCCATCAAGCTGTTTGGTGGGGCCCAGGGTGTTGGGCGGGTTTGCGGTTTCGTTTACAATCGCACCACTTTCTTGTTAAAAGTGATTTTAGTTTTATTGGGAGCGATACCTTTAGGCTTCCGCCATGTGGCCAGTATGGGGAGTGGAAACCACCATCCATCGCAAGGTAAGTTTCACACAGGTTTGGCCGTGCGATACATTGGGGTGCCGTCTGATTTCGTGTGGTGGTGTGAACCGTCGGATCTGTTGGTTTCTTTTTAGTGGGGCCCCATGTATTGGTAGGCTTTTCGCTTGAGCAACGTGATTGGTTGTTTGTCGTAGATCAGGCTTTTGGGGTGAATGGTTCTTCCTAAAGTATGTAATGAAAGATTTGATGTTTGTAGCGGAGTGATGCTTTTCTTTGGCATCATGCCCTTTGGTTCCCTGTCTCCTCTTGGAGTTTAGGGTTTATGTACATTTTGTAAATTTTTCTCAATTTAATGATTTAGAAGGAACTACTCTTGCTTTAGCAAAAAAAAAAGAGTGAGAGTAAAATATTTTTACCATATCTCCTTTGTATTGGGTCTTAATAATAACAATTATTAAAGCAAGCACATTTAGAGTGGGACTACCTTGTATATTTTAAAGTAAAACTAACCAAATATGTATATTTATTTTTTATTTTGATTATATCTCACATTAATTTCAATTTAAATAATATTTTATTTTTATTTTAAATTAGACACGTGTCAACTCTAAATTGAGTATACACGAATTACACATTGCCCTCATATTGAGTTGTAAAATAAATCTCTTGGCTCAATAATATGAATAACAAAAACTCAAAACTAAAATATAATATAAAAAGTGAAATACTAAATATAATTTCAGGTGATCTCCACATCCCAAAATTTATATCTCAATTAATATCTTTTTGAGATCCAAATATATTCAAAAGTATGTAAATTAATATTTATAGTGGATCAAAAAAATAAAACTTTTTAATTGAATTTCAAACAAAGGATCATCGTTTTGCAATGAGACATAATTCCTATAATGGTTATTGTCCAACCTGTTAATGATTATCATCCATCAAAACCATGAAAATGTAAATCTATTTTAAATTATTTTTAAATATAAAACTTAACCTTCTTTGTGATTTTTTAATAAAAAAATCTTTAATGAGGAGCTTGCCCTTTTTTTAACTATAATTTTTTAAATATAAAATTGTAAAGCTTCCTCACACATAATGCTCCGATGGGATGGATGTTTATATGGATCTATGTTACTCTGGCTGCTTGCTATAGAGGAGATTCACAAGTTGTTTGAAGAGTGTCATGCCCGTTGCTGAGCCTTGTTGCGATTCCACAGAATCGCAACAGGGGCTTCACAATTCACCTTAGAACCAGATAATCGTGGACCTTGTCAACTTGAATTGATTTCATAAACCAAATTTTTTGTACTGTATTAAAATTAATGTATTATAATTAATCAATACTATGGTTTTTTTGTCCAATATTATGGTTTAATCAATACTTTTGTAGGTCGTAATGAGACATTGACGCTAACCCTTTTAATATCATCCTCAATCTAATTTAATATTTTTCTCATAATGTAATGGTTTGATTAAAACTATATATGTGATTTTTATTAATTTTAATTATAATTATAATGATATTGTTGATTTGTATTTCATGTATTGTGTGATTTGTTCAAAGTGATTAAAATTATTTATAATTAGAAATGAAATGATATGTGTGGTAGTGATAGTATTTTATGTGGTAGACAAAGAAAGAAATATAGTTGATTATTTAACATTTTTATAAAAAGAAATATTAAGATAAAAAATGTGTTTCAAAACAAAAATGTACAACCAAAATCAATTTTATAAGGTCCAATAGAATTGAAAATGATGATGTCAACCACGGAAGATAATTCACCATTTTTGAAAAAAAAGGTAAAATGAAAAAACTACTTTTATATATATAGACATTTTATGTGTAGACAAAGAAAGAAATATAGTTGATCATTTAACATTTTTATAAAAAGAAATTTTGAGATAAAAAATGTGTTTCAAAACAAAAATGTACAACCAAAATCAATTTTATAAGATCCAATAGAATTGAAAATGATGATGTCAACCACAGAAGATAATTCACCATTTTTGAAACAAAAAGGTAAAATGAAAAAACTACTTTTATATATAGACAACATTATTATTATTATTATTTTAAACATATATAATATATAGATATTATTGTTGTTGTTGTTCTAAACCATATATAATAGGTAAATTGTTGACACTGAATTATTTTTTATATACTAAAATATTTTTATGATGCACATTGAATTTTTTAATTACCCAGTATAGGGAGATGTGTGTAATCTACCTAAGTAATGTAATATAAGTTTGTCAACATTTTTTAAATGACATGATATATATATATATATATATATATATATATAGGAGATGTGTAGGTGTAATGTAAGTTAGTACATAAGTAAGTAAGTAAGATGTAAAATGTAAGGGTGAAATAGTGACAAAGTTGGAGGGTGGAGAGGTAAAGAGTATGATGGGGGGAGAGACAAATAGAGAGGCACTCTACAACCCGGTATAAGGGAGATGTGTGTAATGTAAGTAAGTAATGTAATATAAGTTTGTCAACATTTTTTAAATGTTGGGAAATAGATCTATATATATATATATATATATATATATATATATGTATATATATATGTATATATATATGTATATATATATATGTATATGTATATATATGTATATATATATATATATGTATATATATATGTATATGTATCTATATATATATATATATATATCTGAGATGTTCCTAATGTAAATAAGTAATGTAGTGTAAGCATGTAATATAATGTAAGTGTGTCAACATTTTTAAATGTTAGGATATATATATATATGAGATGTTTAGGCATAATGTAAGTAATTATGCCAACATTTTTTCAATGTAAGGAATAGATATATATATATATATATATATATATATATATATATATATATATATATATATATATATGGGAGATGTGTAGGGGTAATGTAAGTAAGTACGTAAGTAAGTAAGATGTAAAATGTAAAAGAAAAATGTAAATGTAAGGAGAAGATAGTGACAGAGTTTGAGGGTGAAGAGAGAATATGTATGATGGGGAGAGAGAGATAGGGAGGTGGGAGAAAAAGAGAGGTGGGGGGGCTTGATAGAGAGAAGGTGAGAGGAAGGGAGAGAAAGATGGAGTTGGAGGGGGAGAGAGAGGGAGGGAAGAAGAAATGATAAAAAGTGAATATATAAACTAAATGGCTCTCCAGGTGAGATACCTGGAGAGTGTACAAACACTCATACACGTTATATCTTCAATCAAGAGAACAACCAACACAAGAGGAGCTCATAGGTGTGGATCACCAGGAGCTACCTCAAGCAAAACGTTGCACCGACTTCAAATTATTCTCCAATATTAAATAGATACAATTTGCTAGGGACATCAAATCATATCCTAGAAGAATAGGAACTGAATAACTATGAAAAGGGAAATCACAACTACGTAACAATAAGAGCCTATTCTCCATTATTTCTAACACTCCCCCTTAATGAAAAATGGTTCTTAAACACACCTAATATGTCCATAAACAACTCAAACTTCAGTCTTCCTAGAGGCTTAGTAAATATATCAGCCATATTATCACAAGAATTACAATATTCAACACAAATCTCTTTGGACTGCACCTTTTCCCTAACAAAATGAAATTGAGTGTCTATGTGCTTAGTGTTTTTATGAAACACAGGATTGTAAGCCAGTTTGATGGAACTTTGATTATCGCAATTGATAACCATAGCTTCTATCTGTTCTTCCCCTGCATCTTGGAGAAGTCTGCACAACCAAATTGCCTCACATGTTGCTGCACACATAACTTGATATTCTACTTCTGCTGAGGATAAGGCTACAGTATGCTGCTTCTTGCTACACCAAGAGATGACCCCAGATATAATGCTAAAGGCGTAACCTGTAATTGATCTTCTATCATCTAAATTTCTCGCCCAATCAGAGTCTGCATAACCTGTCAAGCTAACATCAAATGAGTCAGAATACAAAATACCAAAGTCCGAAGTTCCTTGCAAATACCTCAGTACTCCTTTTGCTGCGAGCCAATGGTTCTCATGAGGTTAAGTCATGAACTGACTCAAAACACTCACTGCATAAGTTAGATCTGGTCTCGTTGTAGTCAAACAAATAAGACTACCAACCAACTGTTTGTACAATGTTGCATCTGCATATTTTGAACCATCATTCACCTGAAGTTTGTTGTTCTGCCGTAAAGGCACAAATGTAGTCTTGCACTCATCCATTTTAAATTTAGTCAGCAAACTCTTAGCATACTTACCCTAGGACAAGAAAGTTTGGCTTGAATCTCTCCAAACTTCTAGACCCAAACAGTAATTCATTTCTCCAAGGTCCTTCATCTCAAATTTCTGTGATAACTTCTGTTTGATTTCTTCAATGAGATTGTCTGCACTTCCTGTCATGATCATATCATCTACATATAAAGAAATCAACACTATCTACCCCTCATCATTAAACACAGTATACAAATTAGGATCATTTTTTCTCTGTTATGTAGCAGAGTCGTGAGGACTACCACGGAGGCAGCGGTCTGGTTGGATCGCCACTGGATCATAGCCGAAACTGTCAGCCTGCGTGGAGGAAAACGAACGGAAGGAGCAGAAAATCGGTTGTATCCACTCGCGGAGTAGCATGGAGCATTGATCTGAGGAGGCACATCATGGCTGCAGAGGCAGCATTCAATCTGTTGGTGTATCATTGTGTGTGAACATCATCGGTGTGTGGATCATTCGTTGTGTGGATCGTTGTTGTGGAGATCTGAAAATCAATTGGGATCTGAAAACCAAGTGGGTAAATTTATCTTCTAACTTATTATATGCCACAATGAAAATGCGAAAGTTCTTATTGATTTGAACCTATCTTCAGAAATATATGTTATCAGAAATTGCTAATTACATATATGAGAATTAGATATTGAGAACATTTCCAGCTTATGAGAGGTCATTTTTTTGCTCGTCGTCAGAGCCGAGGGCACTAAGACCTGCATGGCACATAAGCCATAGTCTACAAGGTTCTACAGTTGAAGAGCTTCCAAAGGGAGAAGTTTCCTGCCTGCTTGGTAACGGGGTTATTGGAGCTCATTAGAGGACCGTGTGGAGTCAAAAAGGAATCTCGAAGAAAGATAAGATGGACTTTAACAACATGTCTATATTTTTAGATATTTTTTATTCTGATGATGATGATTTTCTCATGTGGGCATTTGGAAGCATTAGCATAGGTAGTATGTTCGAGTCAGAAGATATTTCAGAAAAGCAATGTGGTTCTGTTGATGACCACGAGAATCAAGAGGCATAGTCTGTTGTGCAAAATCCTGAGATTGAAGACACGCGAGTTGATCTTCAGGGAGGGTGTAAAGAGTAACAAAGTGTTGAAGATCAATGGGACGAGCCACATGAATTTTATTTCAAAAACATGGCAGAAGAAGATAAAGATGGAGAGAATTTAAATTGTGATGATCTCATTAATATTTCTGTGTGTGCAGATGTTACATCAATGAATGATGAAGACATCATAGATGACTTTCGGATGGTTGAAACTGGAAATAGTGAGAGGGAAAATTCTCCTATCCAGCCTGTCATAATCTTGAGAAGGCTGAGAATAAGAATTCAATCTTTCCATCACTGGGGAAGAAATGAGGTGAAAAGACATCAATACCTCATGGTGAGGAAAGTGAATATGAAGCCTCGACTCAAGATGAACAAGCATGGACTCTCAAGAAAAATGACCAAAATGAAAACTTATGATACCATGATAAAAAGTGAATATATAAACTAAATGGCTCTCCAAGTGAGATACCTAGAGAGTGTACAAACACTCATACACGCTATATCTTCAATCAGGAGAATAACCAACACAAGAGGAGCTCACAGGTGCGGATCACCAGGAGCTACCTCAAGAAAAACGCCGCATTGGCTTCACATTAATCTCCAATATTAAATAGATACAATTTGTTAGGGACAACAAATCATATCCCAGAAGAATAGGAACTAAATAACTATGAAAAGGAAAATCACAACTATGTAACAATAAGAGCCTATTCTCCATTAATTCTAACAAGAAATACATAGAGGGAAAGGTGGAGAGAGGGAGGGGGGTGAGGAAGAGAGGATAGTGGGAGGGAAGAGAAAGAGAAAGAGAGAAGGGGAAGAGAGAGAGGGCAAGAAGAAGAGGGAGGGTGGGTGTGACATATATATATATATATATAGATGGAAAAAGAGTGTGTATGTTTGGGGGGGTGAGATAGAGATACAAAGATAAGAAGGGAGGGAGAGATAGATAGATATGGAGAGAGAGTGTTTGTTTTGGGGGTAATATAGAGAGACAAATAATGAGAGATGGAGGGAGATATAGATATAGATGGTGGGAGAGAGAGAGAGACAGATAGATGGTGGAGAGACGAACGGGGTTAGAGAGAGAGATGGGGGAGAGAGGGAGGGGAAGATACAATGTTATTCACTTAAATAGATGTATTTATTTCAGTGTAGATGTTGATTCCTAATCCTATTTAATTGATTACACTGGATGCTTTGATTTGAGTGTAGTTTTTTATTTGTAATCTTACTTTATTTTTTACACTAGATACATTGATTTTGGTGTAAATGTTGATTTCTAATCCAATTTAATTTCTTGCACTATACGCATTGATTTCAGTGTACATGTTGATTTATAATCCTATTTTATTGTTTGATTTCTAATCTTATTTGATTGCTTGCACTAGATGCATTGATTTGAGTGTAAATGTTGGTTTCTAATTCTATTTGAATATTTGCACTAGATGCATTGATTTTAATGCAAATGTTGATTACTAATTCTATTTGAATGCTTGCACTAGATGCATTTATTTCAGTGTAAATGTTTATTTCTATTTCTATTTGAATGCTTGCACTAGATGCATTTATTTCAGTGTAAATGTTGATTTCTGATTTGATATAGCTAGATGTATCATGTACATTAATTTCAAAGTAATTAGAATAGTAGTGTGCATTGATTTCAATGTTAGTAGAAAAAAATTATTGATACATGCATTGAGCGAAGAGAAGGAAAAGGAGAGAGAGAGAGAGAGAGAGAGAGAGAGCTTGTTTGGGGGGTGAGATATAGAGAAAAGAAGGAGAGATGGAGGGAGATAGAGATATAGATGGCGAGGGGGGAGGGAAGAAGAGAGAGAGAGAGAGAGAATGTGTGTTTGGGGGGTGAGATAGAGACACAAAGAAGGTGAGATGGAGGGATATATAAATATAGATGGTGGGGGAGAGAGAGAAATGGAGGAGAGAGGGAGGGGGAGATACAATGTTATTCACTAAAATAGATGCATTGATTTCAATGTAGATGTTGATTCTTATCTTATTTGATTGATTACACTAGATGCATTTATTTTAGTGTAGTTGTTGATTTCTAATCTTATTTTATTGCTTGCACTAGATGCATTGATTTCAATGTATATGGTGATTTCTAATCCTATTTTACTGCTTACACTAGATGCATTAATTTCAATGTGCATGTTGATATATAATCCTATTTATTTACTTGCACTAGATGCATTGGTTTCAGTATAGATGTTGATTTCTAATTCTATTTGAATGCTTGCACTAGATGCATTGATTTCAATGTAGATGTTGATTTCTGATGTAGCTATATTTATGATGTACATTAATTTCAAAGTAATTAGATTAATAGTATGCATTGATTTCAGTGTAAGTACAAAAAAGAATATTGATGGCGTGCATAAGTACAAAAAAAATTATTGATGGTGTGCATTGATTTTTGTGTTACAATAATTCAACCATAAATAAAATACTTGAGTTTTCCTCTTAAATAAAATGTTAACTTACCTGAAATATTTTCCTCTTGAAATTGTAAACTATTTGTAATTGACTACATTCTTATTATTCTCAGTTTCCACCATTCAACATTGTTAGTCACTTTGAATTCAAATGGTGTAATAGAAAACAACTACCATTGAAACTTATTTGGGGTTTAACACTTCATAAGTCGCAATAATTGACTTCGTAAAAAACTAATATTAATATTGGAAAGCAAGAGAGACAATATATGACATTTACTACAATAACACAAACTAAAGATTTGAATGGTCTATGATTTCAACTGCCATTTTCACATGATTGGTATTAAAATATGAAAAGGCTAACAAGTGTGACAATAAGAACAATAGAAGAAAATAGTTTGAGATTGGTCACAATGAAGACTATTTGTAATTGAATACATTCTTATTATTCACATTTTCTATCATTCAACACTGTTACATTGTCACTTTGCATTCAAAATTTGTATTTCAACATTTTTCATCATTAAAGTTATTAATAGTCTTTATCACCTCAACAAATGGAGGTAACTAAAAAAATTCAAATTAAAATGACCATATTAATCTTAGACATATTTAGCATATTTAAAATTATCAAAATAATTTGGTGTTCCATAAATTTTTCACTGAAACTATCCTAGATCCATTTTAACCTTGGCTCTATCAAGTGCTAAGAGGGATCAAATCTCTCATTGTACAAACCTATCCTCAAGTTTTGCACTGAAAAAAATAAAAAATAGAAAAAATAAAAAATAAATAAATAAAATAAATAAAAAAAAAAAAAAATTTGCACCTCAATATATTTGATCCCTCTCAACGCTTGATAGATTCAGGGTTAAAATGGATCTAGTTTATAACTGACAGTGAAATATAATTACCATACCCCCTTTGTATCGGGTTGTAATATGAACAACTAATCAAGCAAGTACAGTTAGAGTGGGACTATGTTATATAATAGTTTTAAGTAAAACTAACCAAATATGTGTATTTGTTTTTAATTTTGATTAAATCCGACATTATTTTTCAATTTAAATAATATTTTATTTTTATTTTAAAAGAGACACAAGTTGTCCACAGGGTCTTGGATAGACAATGATTTGGTGCTATGTTAAGGCGCTCCTTGATGTGAATCATTGGTTTAATTCCTTGCCCCAATCAGGGTGATATATTGGACATGATGAAGATGTAGTCCCACCAAGCTTACAAAAAAAAACAACACATGTTAACTCTAAGTTGACCACAAAAGGAATTACACATCACTCTCTTACTGAGCCTCTCGACTTAATCAACCTCTTGACTTAATTATAATAATATTACACATCACGCTCATATTGAGCTGTAAAATGAGCCTCACAGCTCAATGAACCTCTTGACTCAATTATACTCTTGTCATTTGTTTCATTGAACATTACATGACTAACATTATAAGTTTTATTTTCATGGCTTTATATCCAAAACATAATTCTCTTTTTTTTTAAACAAAAAATGTTTGAAGTACAAAAAATGTGGTTGCAGCCATTTTTTTGGGGTATATTTTAAGATTTTATTTAAACTAGAGAAATAGCTATATTCATTTCATCAATGGTCAATGCATAGTTGTCATCTAAAAAATTAATTTTAAGCTATCTGGTACTAGGAAATTATGTCAGCATCATGTGTAAATGTAGAAATTCTCATTGTATTGGTGTTAAGGTTTTTGTTTAAGTTTGGAATAAAGAGATGGAGGGTAATTACTGTGAGAGTTCTAGAGCTCACTATTCATATAATATTATTATCAAGATTGTGTGAGGTTTGGTTTAGTCAGGATATTATTTGGGAAGTTTAATTCTCCAAAGTGACTTCTATCCTCAACCCCTCTCATCCTCAACCCTTCTCATGAAGTTTGAACCTATGAATTAGTGAAGACTAAACTCCAACAAAAAAACCAAACTCATTTATACCTCAAAATTAACGCTCTTTCATATTGTATAAAACTTGGCATGTAAATACAAGGGAATTTTTATTGTGAATATGATACTATAGGGAGTTGACTTTATTTAGTGATGTTTAGTAATCAGCACCATAAGGGAAAGTGAAGGTGCTAAAACTATCATACTTGGTATAGAGCGAGTTGCATTTATTCAGTTATATGTACTTCACTAAGATATTATTTTGTTAATTACCGTAGAAGACGACGTTGTAATTAGCACCAAAAGGGCAGGTAAAGATGTTGGTAGAATCGTCCTTGGCATAGTTGTACGCATGTGGGCACTACCCCTTGAATTTTGAATAGTTTATGGGATCGTAGTTGTTTTCATGGTCACTCGTGTAGCGGTATACAGGCCTGTTGAAAGTAGCACAAGAACTTTTGCACCCATCAATTACTCTCAATTTTGAAGGAGAAATGGCATTGAGGTTGTTGATGCATCCTAATTTTTTGCAATTAGAATTGGACGGAGTTGTGGAGAGAGAAATATTGAAACCATCAACCAAATATATGTGATATAACTCTAGATTTTGATACTGATTGTGTGCAATTCAAAAAGAGTTGAAGGGACACATTCGTAGCCTTGAGAATTGAGCAACCCATCGAAGTCACTAAAGTTGCACCTACCTCGCCCGCTCGCATTGAAGGAGCATCCGATACGACCCTAGATTCTCATTTGTGTTGTTCCTGTGACGATGTTGGAAGTCCATGTTTGGCCTTGTCCCAATGCTTTGTCTCCACCAGGACTTGTAGTTGCCTAGACTTTGTATTGGCACTAGTTCTTCATTGTGAATGTCGCCCCTTCAGTAACTGTAGTTGATTAAACAATATTTACTAAATTATTTTGTAAATATATATTAATATTTATATAAATTCTTATGTAAATACATATTTATAGCATATACACTCGAAATTTTAGGAATTTGATGGACAAGAAGTGAATTTATGGTATATAGAGTTTTTTTCCCAAGGAAAATATCTGGGTAGATGGGCTTGACGAGCAGAGTCTAATCCCAAGGGTATCAAGGAGAATTGACCCATGACCTCCCATTAGAGAGGTTCTTTAGTAATGGAAACTTGACCAATTAAGCTAACCCTTGAGGCTAACAAAAATATTTGTACTAGGCAGATCCACCCGAATAGATCACTTCCCATTGGCTCAACCAAAGAGCCTGACCCTGAGGGTGTCCAGAGAAATTAACCCATAACCCTTCAATAGAAAAGATTCTTTTATGACTATGGCTCAACCAATTGAGCTAACGCTCAAGGCTTTTATGGTATATAAAGTTAATTAACTTTATATATTTTGGAATCTAATATACAAGAGAAAAATAATTTAATTGTTTAAACTCATTCTTTTTTAGAGTGGAGGTCATTTCCGCAGTTGTTCATATTGTCTGAAGCTTTTGGATATGAACTGTGTAGAGGTTTTCCATATCCCACGGACACTCCACCCGCCATCAGGGACAAGAAATCATATGGTGATGGGTGAAGTGTCCACCCAAAACGTGGGACAGGGAAAACTTCTACACATTTCATATCAGAAAGCTTCACACAATAAACTCATTATTATTTACCAAATCCTAAAATATTCCAAATCAACATAAAAAAATAATATTCCATTGTTCAAACTCACTCCTATTCACCTAATCCAAAAATATTTCAAATCAACATAAATAATTAATCTTCCAAATCAGCGTAAATAATTAATCTTCTTATAGAGTTTGAGTGATTAGAGAGAGAAGAATCATCATCTTACCTTGCAGATAAACATTAATGGCTAATAATGTTATTTTCACTACTATCCAAATGGAACTTGATATATGTAACACCCCTCCATTGTATGTAACACTCTATTGACCTAAGCTAAGAAAAGTTAGGTATGATATGTAACAATGAAAGTAAATACTTTGTTATTAAATAAAATAATTTAATCACTTGAAAAAGTGAGACATCAAGAGATGAGATTCTTGCCAAATCCCATTGGTGAATGAGAATGGATAATTCTTTCATGATAAGACTTCTAGATCCAAATCTAGATAAGCTTAATGGATTTGGAGATAAATATCCATTAAGCTAATTAGCTGGAGAAATATGCTAAGTTAAGAAAAAACACAAAATCCTTGCGGGAGATAAAGGCAAGCTTTTATGAGGAAAATCCTCGCGGGAGATAAAGGTGAGATTTTCTGGGAAAATCCTAGGCAAATGGATAAAATGAATCCATAAAAGCGGGACGCCACTAATGGAAACCATATCATGAAAGAGGGTATTAAATACCCATTGAAGATATCAACACAAGGCAGTTGATCCATGGCAAGAACTCTCGGCTTGGGGGTGAACTGGTGGAAGACAGTTCTAGGTTGGGTGGCGGTGCTTGGTTTTTCCAAGTGACTTTCTTCAACTAAGCTAGTTTACTTCAATTGCTTGGGATGTATTGTATGTGGCCCCTTTACTCTTTTTGTTGTCACATCTTTAAACTTATGAGTACGATTGCATGGTGCTATCTTATTACTCTTGATGTTGTAGAATTTGTGAGTGTAAGATGCATGAATAATCCTTGCTCTGAGATGATGGAATAATGGTGATTAATTATGCATGAGACAACTATGTATAAAGAGTGATTATGGTTTAAGAGGTGAAATTGTATAGTCTGTGGTTCAAGTTGTTTATGCTATGCATTACGCATCATGAGGTGAATTTCATTTGCAGAGGCATCGTTTAGCTAATTATTCATATTTCATAAGATATATGTCAATAATATTTTCGACTATGCTAGTAGGACTATGATCATGATTATGGCTATGCTAGTTACGGTATATTCATGATAACATTCCATTAATGTTGGTGTTGAGTCCTCATAGAAATGAAGTTTGGACACTCAAATATTTTTGATTGAATGCCATGATTGATTTTGTTCTCCAAGTTATAATTTATGCTTAAGGGATTATCTGGAATGTAAGTCTATTAATTGAATCTAACAGTCCACATCATGGATCCGATAGAGCATAGAAGGAAATTGTAGTATTGTACCCAGGGGGTATGTGACAAATGGTATCGGAGCTCTAAGTTTAAACATTTCGGCCTATGGGCCAATCCACCTCTATAAGATATAGATGAGTTGTTAGGTTCTGCTCCAATGAGTTCTAGAGTAGTGTCTTGAGGCATTAGAATTCATAAGGTTTGAAGCTAAATCTGAAAATGAACTATTGGAGGAGGTTTTCTATAAAATTGAAGGTAACTTTGAACTAAGGTTGTAAAAGTTATGGACTATGAAAAGTAGTTCGATGTTGTAGGTTTTAACCCCGTATAGAAATTACCTGCATACGAATTCGAAAACACAGAAAATAAACAATGCGAGAGCATAACACATAAAACACATATACATAGAGATTTTCCCCTGGATCCAAAAACCGGGACTACCAGCTTGATTTTTCATTATGTTCCTTTCAATGTTATAATACATATTTATACATGCCGAAGCATCCAATATCATGGACCGAAAAACCATCGCGTCCAATACCATGGACCGAAAACCATCGCGTCCAAAAAAACATGTGCAAAAATCATGCACAAAACCATAGGTGGGTCCGCCCAACCTAACATAGGGTCCAAAACCAAAATTTTCTGGGGCGTTGCCCCAGACCCCATAAAGTGGGGTTACGAGTACACCTCAAACCCCCAATGACCCCCCCTCGCTACACAATCGGCACAACGAAGGGGATGCTTCGCCCCCCCTCTAACCCCCCAGTTAACTACGTGGGCTAGTCGTGGAAAGAATATAACACAACCCAATAGATGTATCTATGAAAATTATATATCGTGACTAAGGTTGCAATCTTGCATGTTGTAATAAATATTCGTACAGAGGAGGCGATTGTCTCCTACATATTCGACCTAGCACTGTTCCACAACAATATGCGACCAAAAGTGCTTTCATCGAGTGTTGAAATGGTTATTAGATTGGTCAATAATTTCCAATAGACAAATTCCATCCATGTCAAATACAACGATTATGGCTCTGAGATGTAAACTCCTATCCGGAGGTAGTTGAGCTTCAACTCATATAGAATCTTAGAGTGGAAGGCGTGGGATTAGCCTCTTTAGGAAACTCCCTTATCGTTATGATTGGTAATTATTTTAAAAAAGAAGTTAAATGGATTATGAATGTGTATATTTCAGTTTTACACATTATAATTAAAATTAAAATCCTAATAACCAAATCAACATTTAATAAATATTAGTTTCTGGTGTTGATTTGAACAACGAAAATTACGATGTCCATGGAGGGTTTGGGTATATATTAACCTATTGTACAATAGTCTTGAGGGGGGATTCTCATTGATTGGTTTTACCCACTCAGAATTACACTTTCAAACTTAAATTTTTGGTCTAGTTTCATGCTCTATCATCACAAAAAAATAGTAAGGACCATTTTTGGTAAGCTGGCTCTTCCATGACAACACCCTACATTTTTTATTGGGTTAACCAGATTGCTACTTAGATAAATGTATTTAAGCTTTTAATTAATGAGGTTCATCAACATCATATTCAGGAGTTAATTGATGATGGTGTAATTGATGTACAATTATGTTCTCCTAATGACGAGCCAGTTGACATCTCGTCTTCTTCACTTCTGCACATGCTACCATGGATTACATTGTTTTGACATCTGCATGTACTTACTTTTAGTTGGCATATTCGATGAAGAACTCAGTATGCCCGCAATAAGAATAGAAGATAATCCTTCCATATTTTGGTAATTTCTAATCCTCATGGATTGGAAGTTACTTGGAACTACCTTCACCTTTTTCTTAACATGCATTTTTGTTATCAATGCTTCCTGAAATTATAGAAGTATTTTTCTGTTCCTCGATTTGTTGTTCCTAAATCCAGTGTTATTATTATTCCTAATTATCCTCTTCAAAAACCATCAGAGTGTGTAAATTTTAATGCTGGAAACCGTGGGCAGTGTCAACAAGATGTAGACCAATGCACTGCGTGAATCATCCAATACAAATTTAAAAATTTTGTTTTTGTCGTCAAAGGTAATCCCCCGCAACCAACGAATTCTTTGCATCCAAAAGGGGGGTGTTAGATTGTCAGAGAATGGTATAGTCAAAATGCGATGGAGAACCGTGCGATGAAGACTATACCTAAAATGATGAAATGATTGCACAAACATTACGATGGAGATTATATCATAATGCAACCACTGCAATAGATATCAACTGATGAAATGAATGATATATCAAATGAAACGATGCAATAGGTTGTATATCAAATATTGCGGGAGGTTGTAAATCAAATAGTTGTTTCACAATAATGCTTAACAACATCTCTAGCTAGAATCTAACCCGATAATTAATAAGATTGGGAAATTTATGAGATTGGAATTCGTTGGACATTGTTTATATCACCAGGAAGGTGAATATGATCTGACATAGAGGGCGTTATATAATTGATGAAATAGAGAATCAATCTAATAGTAGTGACCGGTTATGAACACCCTAGGAAATCATTGCAAGCACTAGGGTTTCACTGAAAACACACATTTCTTAACTCTACTTTGCACGATAGAATTAGCCAAAAAAATTCATAGAACCTTGGATGGTATAGACTATTCTCGTATGGAACTTTAGTTATCATTCATTGTGCAGCACATACCTTTGAATCACAAATCATCAAGGTCAAATGCTAACAATGAAGAGTGCACAGAAAGAAAAGACGTTATATGAGTGGTGCTCTGGAACTTGCCAAAACGCAAAATGCAAAACACACCTTGCCAATTGAGTGGTGGCTGATGTTTCCTTGCTGATTTGTAATGTCGGCCTCAATGGATAATGATCATCCAGTTAGATACGCCTTAAAATCCTACCGTGGATAAGGTTATCCTTACTAACATCCCATAATTATGACATGTTTGGATAATGGTTATCCAGAAAATAATAAGGATAGGTATCGCAATGCTTAGCGGGAAGGAGTCGTCGTAGCTATATATGTACCATCTGGGCGAGGGCGTCGTTACAAGATACATTACATCCCCGACAATCATTAACTCCACAGTGACAATGGACAACCCTCCCTCTTTCTCAGAGAAACATTCTCACTCCGTTGGCGACATAGTTGAAGGTTGTGCACCAGCAACCTTTGTCATGCATGCAGAAAAGTATTTTGTAATTCATAATTCTTACACTGACCTGTATGATGAATTTTATCTCTCCAAATTATGCCATGCTCAACAAGGGTCCAAAGGAAAGAAATTGTAGTTGCACTCAATTTTAATGGCCGAATACCATGCATTGTTATCTTTGAAGTTGTTCTCTCATTCTTTTCCAATGCAGGGTTTGATGGCAGGTCTGCAATACTTCCTCCTGAAACCCCTGCCATTACTGATTACTCTGTCGGTTCCATGGCATCACCATGAGAGTTGTCGATAAAAGCAACCGCGTGGAAGGATAAAAAAAAGAACGATGACATTGTAAATAATAATATAGTGTTCAATGTGAGTATAGAAGGAGTCTGGTCGTGAAAATGGGGTTTCAATAAGGAAACTTGTGGTATTTGTACCCATTAAAGTTGTAAACACAACAAATCATGTATAATCCAGTTTATATGTAGGCTCGGGTTATTGCAATGTTTATTTGCAATTGATTTGACTGCAACGATATTATCGTTAGATTTTTTTCTACATAATTACTATTAAGACAAGTTTAAATGACGTGTGGACATTGTGTAACAATTTCCTTTGAATCATGGGAGGGGGAATCCAGAGAAGTCAAATATATGTAGAGTAGATGATCAAGCTGAGTTGGCCTTCACATCTCCTTTCAAGAATTAATAAGTGAGATATCTTGGAAATGGACTTTCAATGCAAAATGGTCGGGGGCCATGCAATTTTACGAAAGGAAAAATCGATATAGCTATAGATGGTCAACGCAATTTCAAAAAAAAAAATCAAAACCTACCAGACATCCAACGAATTAAGACAGAATGTGTATAATCAAATTTCATAGATCTGTGAGTATAGTTATTTCAACTATTTTTTTTGGTATGCATAAAGCTCCCATAAAAATATGAATACCTCCTGAGTTGCTTGATCTTTGAAGGTTGTATGTTATCCTTCTCATTTTGCATACGATGAGTAATGTTCAAACTCAATTGTGTGCATACATGTAGGGCTTATCATGTGCTCTTGATGAACTGCATTATGTGGTTGCATGCATGGAGAACTCAGATTTTCACTGTTACCATGATTTAAAATTGGATTAAGTCAAGATTTATAACTGAACAAGGTTGGATTTAATCCTTACACCTATATTAAATATGTCAAGTATATTGATAGTTATAGTAGCAATATGGGGAGAGGAAACCGAAAGGCTACACTGGAACTAATAACTCTGCAATGTGGAATTGTGTTGGAGTGAAGAGTAATACAAAAATATAACCAACAATTAACATGTTGATTAATGTTAATAAGTAGAATGGTTGACTATTAATTGGTTACTTTTATTGTGTCCACTCATCGAGTGATGTGGAGATTAAAAATTCTACTTATTATATATTGTGAAAGTTTTCAAAACTCAAGTTATTGTTGAATGCTATTATGAGGACACAAAGACTTTATATCATGATTTAAAATTGATACTTGCATAGTTTTAAATATGCATAGTAGAGCGGGAGAAATAAACAATTTGGTAAGAATTGTAAAGTATGGTTATGGCCTTGAAAGTGGGATGTTATACCCATCATATTAATGAGATATTCAATTTTGATAATAGGTAGTGCATTTGTAAGAAGAATATATATCATTGAGGAATGAGAAGATTCAAATACTAAATGTCTCCACATAAGAGGAGTAAAGCATATAACCAGTTGTAGGAGGAATAATGGATATATTATGAGTTGTATGATGTCTATGCAAGGACATAGCTTAATAAAATGTAAATTAATGTCGGTAAAGGTAGTCTAGGCAAGGACATAACTTAATGGAATAAAGTTATGCGTATAGAGATCTTGAACCTTTATGAGATAAAATATCAAGTGTTTTCTTTCCATAGATCATGGACAGCATGAGGAAAAATCAAAAATAAAAGTATATAAATGGAAATTATATAAATCATCAAGTAAGAGGCCCATGACATACTATCAACATTAATAGAAGTTGATGGTTAATTAAGTGGGTTCCATCCTAGAATAAATTCTAAGGTTTTATGTAAGGATATCTATTCATAAAGGTTCCCATGAAATATCATTAAGCTCATGAAGGACAGGTCGTTGTATAAGACTATGTATTTGTACAAATTGTCTTTCAACTTAATATTTTGATTAGTGCATCTACATGTAATGATGCAATCCATTTTGAAATGTAATTTTGTCGTTGGGTAAAATGATATTGAAGGGAACTTAACCTTACCATGTTATTATATTCAGTAACATATGCATATTTCGTTAGACATGCATAGTTTGGACCTACAAGTTCTTGGGTAAAACAGTATCTAAATAATTGTAACTAATAAGAAGCGCAAATTTTATGTTCAAATCTAGACTAAACTAGGGTCAAAGTTGTGAAGAGTGGGCACACATGAAATACAACTTATTGTATGCATGAAGACATCATACATTAATAATTGTATGACCTTCATAAGAAAGTCAATGGGACTAACACAAAAAGTACCTCTATTATAAATACATAATGGGAGTGTAAAAGCAATTCCTAATGCTTCTTAGCTAATAGCAGAAAGACAGTATTAAGCTTAAGAGCACAGGCTCACTCAAATTCTAATATGTAAAAATTTGCAACTTAAAATATGCAACCTCAAAACTCCACAACCTTAATGAACATATCCATCTAGATATATATGGGGTTCTGTTAATATCTCACAGAGAAGAACCTTTCAAAAAGATGCTTACAGTAGGATGATTGAAGATCTTACAATTTTAATTTTTGAGGAAAGTGATAAGGTAAAAATGATTAGTGTGTTTTTACTTTATCTGAATAAAGTATACTTGCAGATTAGATATGGTGGTGTTGGATGCATTAGAGCAATTCAGAGCATCCTAATGACTATTAGGAATTGTACCCTAGATTCGGAACATGATTGATTCGAATTAATAAACCAATCGTTAGTAAACCAATAGTTTTCACACTAATATAGCCTATGATAATCAAAGGATCTTAGGCTGGTAGTAAAATAATGCACGCATCAAGTGAAATGGAACACATGAAATGTTCTAGATGAGGAAGAAAGAGTATAACAAATCATGCAACAACTTGTTAAGAAGATGATGGAAAAGTGGCACTGGTAATCAGCATTGTTGTGCACCAAAGATATTGGTATCCAATAAATGGACAATTGTAACACTATCCAAGAATCTTGAAGAAGTATTCCTGTCTAATTACATTATAGTGTTGTCTAGTTCTAAATAGGACAACATCATAAGTATTTCATAAACAACGTGAGAATTCATGTTAATAAATTTGATAACTGATAAATGAGTTATATTCTCTTTTTTTTCAGGGGTGACTTAATGTTAGAATGAGGTATTAACATGTAAATACCCTAAGATCACACCCTGGTACACAGTGCCTAAAACCTTAGAGGGCATGGAATTGAAAACATTGTAACTTTCATTTATAACGCATGTATGGGAAATGTATGTATTTGCATACTATTTGTTCAAGGGATTTAGGCCTGCACTGAATTTTTCATGACCGACAAGATGTTGGAAGAAGTTTAAAAAGAGCAACAGTAAGTCATATGACATGATCAGTTAAGTGTGGAGTACTTTTAAGAACCAAACGATCATTTTCTTGGTTAACGACAAAGTTAAGGTTGTTATTAGACTTTAAATATCTATGATAGACTAAGTATCATAGTCAATAGTTTGTTTTATGAGTAAGCGGAAGTCATATTCTCTTGTTATTAAAACCTTGTCTATAGGACAAATTCAATCCCAAAACTCAAAGTTATTATTTTTGTAAAGTTGTATTATGCATCTATGTTATCATTTGCTGAAAATTTCATGCAACCACAATATACATGCAAAGGGTTAGTTAAGTAAAAGCACTTGAATATTTTGACATAAAAAAATTCAGTTATACTATGGTTGCGTAATTCATTATTCTCCAATCGACAAACCAAACATGGTTTGAGTAGACTTGCCTAAAGGTAATATGAATAATGGAAGGAATTTTTGGCATAATACTAACATGGTTGAAAACATGTTGATGAAGTATATGTCATGCAGGTGATGCTATGGACATTGGTATGGTGTACAAGTTGTATAGGTGGTACTGTGTACAAGTAGTACACATGGTACCAGTATGGATGCATGTAGTGCATGATGATATATGACATATATAGTTGTATGTGTGCACTACACACTATGTGTAGGTATGCATGGTTGAAGAGCAAGCACTGGAGATTGCCAGGTGTGGCAACCAATCCAGAGTGCAAAAGTAAGACAAAGGTGGAAATTAAGAATTGGTATTGGGAACTAAGGATAAGTATCCGTATTTTGTTTCAGTCTTAGTATACATATGACGTATGACCCTGATTTATGATGGTTACATATGGGTTATGATGTTGATGGTTATGTGTGAGCTAACCTGATATGATATTTTATACATGTTGATTGGTCAAATGTGCTAGTTTGACTTGTTGTGACTAATGTAGGGGAACTACAGGAAGCAAGTGTTCGGAAAGAACACAACTACATTGGAGGAACATGCATTTCTTCCTATTATTTAAATAAGTTGGAACTGAGGAATCACAGCTAAAGGGCGGGCAACATTAACCCGTAGTTACTCATGTAACAAACAAAAATTGAGTTTTTGCATTTGAAAATCTCTCACAAAATTGATTGAAACAAATGCACAAGTAGTCAAGGAAGGATATTGCTGGTAGAACTCCTTTGTAACTGATGTATTGGAAAGTCTGATTCAGGTGGCAAGGCCATGGGAACTTGAAAATTTAGAAATAGTTACCTGTGAAAGAGGAAATAAATGGAAAGATGCAGTACACCGAGGACGGTGTAAATTTAAGAGGGGAAGTATGTAACACCCCTCTGTTGTATGTAACACTCTATTGACCTAAGCTAAGAAAAGCTAGGTCTGATATGTAACAATGAAAGTAAATACTTTATTATTAAATAAAATAATTTAATCACTTGGAAAAGCGAGACACCAAGAGATGAGATTCTTGTCAAATTCCATTGGTGAATGGGAATGGATAATTCTTTCATGATAAGACTTCTAGATCCAAATCTAGATAAGCTTAATGGATTTGGAGATAAATATCCATTAAACTACTTAGCTAGAGAAAGATGCCAAGTTGAGAAAAAATGTAAAGGCCTTGCGGGAGATAAAGGCAAGCTTTTATGAGGAAAAGCCTCGTAGGAGATAAAGGCAAGATTTTCTGGGAAAAGCCTAGGCAAATGGGTAAAAAAAATCTATAAAAGTGGTACATCGCTAATGGAAACCATATCATGAAAGAAAGTATTAAACACCCATTGAAGAGATCAACAAGAGTCAATTGATCCATGGCAAGAACCCTTGGCTTGGGGGTGAACTGGTGGAAGACAGTTCTAGGTTGGGTGGCGGTGCTCGAGTTTTCCAAGTGAATTTCTTTAGCTAAGCTAATTTACTTCAATTGCTTGGGATGTACTATATGTGGCCCCTTTAATATTTTTGTTATCACATCTTTAATCTTATGAGTACGATTGCATGGTGATATCTTATCACTGTTGATGTTGTAGAATTTGTGAGTGTAAGATGCATGAATAATCCTTGCTCTAAGATGATGGAATAATGGTGATTAATTATGCATGAGACAACTATGTATAAAGAGTGATTATGGTTTAAGAGGTGAAATTGTATAGTTTGTGGTTCAAGTTGTTTATGCTATGCATTACGTATCATGAGGTGAATTTCATCCGTAGAGGCATCATTTAGCTAATTATTCATATTGCATAAGATATATGTGAATAATAGTTTTGACTATGCCAAAAGGACTATGATCATGATTATAGTTATGCTAGTTATGGTATATTCATGATAACATTCGATTAATGTTGGTGTTGAGTCCTCATAGAAATGAACTCTGGACGCTCAAATCTTTTTGATTAAATGCCATGATTGATTTTGTTCTCCAAGTTATAATTTATGTTTAAAGGATTATATGGAATGTAAGTCTATTAATTGAATCTAACAACCCACATCATGGATCTGGTAGAGCACAGAAGGAAATTGTAGTATTGGACCCAAGGGGTTTGTGACAATAAACTATTTCTCCTCGCCATTGTAACGGACGGGAAACAACTTAAAAAAGGCTCCAATTCAATGTTAATAATTTTAATGCAGAGATAGAATGCTTGAGGTGAGGAGAGGATGTTCTGAGGTTGTCTCTATATAGGCTTCCTGAGCTATCCAAACTATCTGTTAAAAGTCGTTTATCCTTATCTTCTTTTTTGGGAAGGTATAGTGAGTTTTTCTGTAGGAGCATCTTTATGTTAATTAATTGTAGATTTCAAGAATATTCTAGAATTTGGTGTTTAGGAGAGGGGGTTGACCTCTCTCAGATTTAGGAATATTCTCATAAGTTTAGGGTAAGGATTGTCACTGAGAAAATAAAGTGTGTATAGCAGATCATTTAATTGCAAATCCATTCAGTGACAAATAACAGAAGAAATTGGATCTTGGAAATGAAACAGTGCATCAAATTTAACTCATTTTAATAACTAAAAAAAACTCTAAACAAATTTATATGGATCTTGGAAATGAAACAATGCATCAAATTTAACTCATTTTAATAACTAAAAAAAACTCTAAACAAATTTGTAATCATATTTAATCAATAAATAAGATCAATCACATGAGAACCAATTTACCCATTAAATTCCATCCCATCCCATTCCAGTGATAACTATGCCAGCCCCAACAGGCTAGCAAGCGTTGGTGCACACATGACTTCTGATGCCCTCTCAGGTCAAGCATTCAACACGGGCTAGTCTCTTTTTCGAAATATCTTCGTCCATTAAACGCAGATTGGTGCTATGAGGATTTCCCGGTCAAACATGGACTAAAAAAATTATTGCGTTAGTTACTCTTTTCAATTTGGATTGAGGTTGTTTAGTATCAACTATTGACTTGTATTGGAAATACCAGTTTCCAGGTAACTCAGTAGGATCATATAGAACACCTTCAACTTGAGCATTAGACAAACCAACTGTAACACAATCCTTTAAGACAGGCTGTTTAAGTTTAGGATGTGCTGTATTATTCAATTGAAAAGAAGCTTGTCCAATTATAGACAGGTATTCACTTTCTTCAGCCATGGTTAACCCTTGGACACCAGACAATAATTTCCAACAATCTTTCAGATGGACATCATTCAGACTAATAGCATAGTCAGGATAAATGGTTCCATATTGACAACCAGTAGCAAGGTTTCCTTGAATAGTACCAATCCTAGCATGTTCATAATTTTGATGACGGGTATCAAACAGTTCAGCAATACAGGGAGTATTAATTCCATGACGAAACAGTGGAGCTAATCCAATCCTTATCCCCCCAAAATGAAGATAGAAATACTTTCCATCTTTTACATACTGCCGAAATTTCTTAATTTCATCATCAGAGAATAAATTCAAAGCAACTCTTTTCAATTTGGATTGAGGTTGTTTAGTATCAACTATTGACTTGTATTGGAAATACCAGTTTCCAGGTAACTCAGTAGGATCATATAGAACACCTTCAACTTGAGCATTAGACAAACCAACTGTAACACAATCCTTTAAGACAGGCTGTTTAAGTTTAGGATGTGCTGTATTAGTCAATTGAAAAGAAGCTTGTCCAATTATAGACAGGTATTCACTTTCTTCAGCCATGGTTAACCCTTGGACACCAGACAATAATTTCCAACAATCTTTCAGATGGACAAGTCAAGTTGATTCCTCCAAGACCAGTAATTCCTCGACCTGTCTCTAAGCCAAAGAGATATGTGTTTCCTATGATTCCAAATGAAGTTCCTTCAAGTAGTCAAGTTCCTGCTACTATTCCCGAAGAAGAAAGTTTAGGTGAACCTTCTCTGTCACCTAATGAGTTGTATATACCTGAGTATAAACCATTTCTACCCACTGTAAATAAAATGCATCGTATGCGTACTTCTTTTGCTCCTGTTGAAGAATGGCAATATGCCAATCATAGATTTGTTAAAGGTGGCAAATGGCCTCCTCGAACAAAGTTCTGTACTACTTCCTCCTCTTCTAGACAGCCACCAACCCGAGCAGATTGTGCTCCTTTGATAGAACACAATTCTCAGAATACAAATGATCTAGATCAAACTTATCAGATTGGGAATTATCTAACTACTTGGTGCGCACATGCTGAAGAAGTCTTAGAAGATTTGGGTTCTCAAAGTGATTTGATTTTAGCCAATCTTAAACTTCTTCATGATGAACAGTCCGCTGAACAACAGCGTAGAGAAGAGAAAGAGAAAAGAAGAAGACAGAAGAAGAAAAGAGAAGAACAGCCTCCAAAGTTTGTAAAAACAATGGAAATTCCACCTAAATGGGAAACCAGTGATTCCCATGAAGAAGCAGCAGATTTTGCTGAATCTAGTAATAGCCAATTAAGTACTAAAACTGCAATTCCAAAATTTTCCAGTTTGTATAAAAACAAAGGTGAATTGGCTACAATAGAAAATGCTGCAACTCTATTTCCATCGTTTATTATGCCATCCCTGCAGAAAGCAAATCTGCATAAAGACCCTAAATATCCTAGAGTTGAAGAAGATCTCTTTCATACTAATTCCTCTGGATATGTTTTAGATTTAGATAAGTCATCTAATCCAGCAGAATCTATCCGGATTTGGATAGGTGCACTATATCAAATGCAAGTTGTGTCAAAATTGGATAATTTTTCCATTTTCTTGCTGGCGGAGAAACGAATGGCCGGAATTGTTTGGGATTGGTGGATGGGCGCTTCTCAAGAAGAAAGAAACAATGTGGCAGCTTTAGGCTTAGCCACTTTAGAAGTTCTCTTGTTAACTCAATTTGTTCCCGAGCCTCAAGATGAAAAGAAAACAATCATTACAGATTTAACCCGCATGCAATTAACCGATTTAAAAGATTTAGATCAGTTTGGATCTGAATTTATGGGTAAAATCTATAAAGCAAATCTTGTTAATGATCATACTCAGAAGATTGCTTTTCTTTCTAAATTACCGGGAAATATAGGGGATATGATAATGAAAGATATTGAAGTCCAAGGCAAAAAGATTGTCAGAACTAGTGATCTGTTGTATATTCCTGTTGAAGTTCAAGTACGTGGTGAATGGATTTCTGTTGATGCTTTTGTTGATACCGGTGGCTCCAATAATCTTGCTAGACCGTCACTGTTTAAAGGATTATGGAAGCCCTTACAGAATATCCTTAGATCTGAAACCATTGGTGGTTCTGTTAATCTGACTCATTATGTTGATAACATTTCAATGAAACTTGGGGGGAATATAATTAAGATTTCAGCTATTCAGCATTATGATAACTCAGCAAGTTTATTTCTGGGAATGCCGTTCATTAATTCAGTGTTGCCTGTTACGATCAGTAATGATAAAATCATTTGTAACATCAAGAAGAAAGCAGTCTCAGTCCCCAGGTTAACTATGGCTAATTCTGAAGCCCGAAAAGATCAGAGTCAGAAAAAGGTAGGTTTAAAAAGGCAACCCAAACAGAGAAAAGAATCTCATGATTGGGAAGAAGTGTTAAAGATTTATGAAGCCAAAGCTCAACCTACCCAAAAGGCCAATAGGGATCCTAATTGGTCTCCTGAACAAATTCAGATATTTGAGGAATTGCTAAAATGTTGTTCTACTAATCCTCAAGCTTTTTGGACAACTCAGAGCCCGAAACAAGAAATTATCACTCTGCATGACAATGGAGTGACTGGCAAATTGATACCCTGTACTCCTGATGAAGAAAAAGAAATGCGCAAACAGATTCAAGAATTGCTAGATCTTAATTTGATTGAAGTAAGTGAATCTCATTATTCCTGTTATGCATTTCTAGTTCGCAATCATTCTGAGATTGTTCATGGTAAAGATAGGATGGTGATTAATTATAAGCCTTTAAATGCTATAACTAAGAGCTTTAATTATCCCATGCCTCGACAAGAAACAATCATGCAGAAAATTCATGGCAGTAAGATATTCAGCAAATTTGATATGAAATCAGGATATTATCAGATTCAAATTGCAGAAGAAGATCGTCCAAAAACTGCATTTACATGTCCTGCCGGGTTCTTTCAATGGCGAGTTGTGCCATTTGGTCTAAAAAATGCTCCTGCATTCTTTCAGCGTCGAATGGATCATATTTTTGGTTCATACGATTTTATTGTTGTATATATTGATGATATCCTTGTATTTAGTCCAGATCTCGCCTCTCATTTGAAGCATCTCCAAATATTTCTTGACGAAGCCCGTAATCATGGTTTAGTCTTATCTGAGAAGAAAATGGTTTTATTTCAAGACAGTATTGATTTTCTCGGCATCACCGTTCGCCAAGGTAAAATTCAGATGCAGCCTCATGTTTTACAGAAATTATCTGAATTTCCTGATCAATTACAAGATAAGCCAATGATTCAGCGATTTTTGGGAATTCTCAATTATGTTCATAAATATATTCCCAATCTTTCTGAAAAGACTTCTCCTATTCGAGAATTTATTAATGGTGGTTGGTCTGATGAAGCTACTCAAGCGGTTCAATTATTGAAACAAGAATGCCAAACATTACCTACTTTAAAACCGCCTGGTACTGGTTTTCTCATCTTACAGACTGATGCTTCCGACAATTTTTGGGCGGCTACTCTTTTTGAGAAAAGGCAAGAAGGAGAAAATGTTGAAGAAGTTCTATGTGCCTATGCTTCAGGTGAATTCTCTAAACATCAGAAAGGTTATTTTCCTGCTGAAAAAGAAACCCTTGCAATATTCAATGGAATTCAAAAGTTCGAAATTTATTTGGCACCTTCAAAATTCTTGATTCGAACTGACTCAATGAATTTCAAGTATTTCTTGAATGCCAAGATATCTCAGCAATTAGCTCGTGGGCGATTATTAGCATGGCAAATGTGGTTTCAGATGTATGAATTTGATGTTGAATGGATTCCTGGAAATTCTAATTATTTACCTGATGCCTTAACCAGAGAAATGAACAAGGTACATGTACATAGTGAAAGTCTTTTCACCATTGCAGGAACCAGTCCTGCTGATGATTCTTTTGAAACTTTTGTACAGCGTTTTAAGATTTTAGAATATTTGTTATCCGATGTCACTGATCAAATCAAGAAGATAATTGGTCTCCGACTAAGAAGAAATCAGTGGATACAAAAATGTCAAGCTTGGCAACATAAAAATGTTGGCGTTTTTCTAAATCTCAATGAAGAATTGGTAAAGGTTTATCCTCTACCAAATTTACAGGTTAAGCTCTATTTTCAACAGCTCGATGACACTTGGCTCAGTCATTATACTCCAGATATGATTCAAACTCTGAAAACTCTGAATTATTATCAGATTATTGGTGCAATTGAGTTTTCTATTTCTATGTATATTTCTTCTAAAATGTTAGAACTGGAGGAGGTAAATATGAATGGTTTTGTTGAACGCTTTTTGAAATCTCTCAAAATTCCAGATTTATTTGAAGAGATTGAAGCAGCATATCTCCAACAAAATACTGAAGCTTTTGTTAATACTGATTCTTTCCCTCAATTTGAGATGTTTCAGTCTTTTGCTGATTGGGAGATAAGATATGGTAAGTGTCAGAAGAAACTCCAAGTCAGAGCTTCTCAATGTGTATTAAGGACCTTGCAGTATTTAAGAACATTTACAGAACCTTGGGATTATCAGAATATGGAATTCCGTAATGCTATTGAACCAAATCCTTTTTCACAGCTTTACGGAAAAGATAGTATTATGAAATCTACATTAGCTGAAGATCCAGATCAGATTAAAAAGATTTCATTATGGCTTCAAGATTTTCATTCGTTAAAACTACCGGAGAAACTATCACTGATAAAAACCCTCGAACTTCTGCAAGGAAAACAACGAGTATTTCGATTAATAGTTAATCAGAAGGCTGTTATTACTATTAATGTATATTCTTGTTCATGGTCCGAAGATGCGGTTTGCTTGATCAATCTACTTCTCTCTAATCGTGTCTATTCTTCAATGGTGTTTGAAATAGGATGGCAAGAACAAGGAAATCTTAGTCATCAATGTAAATTATGGGTTCAATCGAGTATTGAACAATCTGTAAGTATGTTTCAGATTTTTAAATGGGATTTATTAGATGGGGTTGAACTGGCTGTACAGTCTTTGCCAGATTTCAGAAATAGCAAGAAAGATAATTTCCTTGGAATTGAAATCGATCCCTTTGCATATGTGAACCGATGGAATAAAGATGATTATCTCTTTCCATCTAAAAGTTTAAAGAAGTCTGCAGATTCGATCAGATTTACTTATGACACAGGTCAGAGTTCACATGCTCCACAAAAAGAAGATTCCTCCATTACAATCCACGATCCAAAAGGAAAAGCTAAAGTGAATAGCGAAAAAGAAACCGTATATGTGGATATTTATCAAGATGCTCAAGAACAAAATGACCCTACCTGGGAAAAAGAATATCTATCATGGCTTACATCTTCCTGGAAAGATCCTCAAGATACTTTATCTCATTTATCGTACCATTGGGATAGAGTCAAGACTCCGTCAGATTCCGAGATGGGATATGATAGCGATAGAAGCCCGAAAGGTTCTTGGTAACGAATCTCTTTGTCAGCAATGTGACACTGTTGGTCACATGTTGTGACGAATCTTTGTACAAAAGAAAAAGTTGAGTAGACACCGTCAGTGGAATAAGATACTGACAGGACCCTCAATTATTTCTACTTTTATGTCATGCATTAGGTCGGCTAGATTCGTTGGTTAGGTTATTTAAGAGAGAACTCTCTCATAGTTTAGATATCGTGAGTTGTGAGTGCTTAGTGAGTTTGTGAGTGTGTGTGTGTAATCAGAGCTCATATCTTTGAGTTTCTATGGTGTGTAATTTTACTTTGAATTAATACTGAAGCCTGCTGGGCCGCCAGTCTGAGGACTGTTTCTTTTAAGAGCATCGTGTGAGAGATAGTAAGGCGCGTTTGAGAAGCGACAGGAGTTCGCAAAAGTCCGTGCAAATCTCTGGTTGATGTGTTGAAGAAATTTGCAGAAGGCGTTCGCTTCAGTTGTTCCAAGTAAGTTCCTAGACCATACATCTTGTTTATGGTATCAAAGTTCTGTAAATGTTCTTAAATACTGCAAGGTCCTTAATACACATTGAGAAGCTCTGACTTGGAGTTTCTTCTGACACTTACCATCTCTTATCTCCCAATCAGCAAAAGACTGAAACATCTCAAATTGAGGGAAAGAATCAGTATTAACAAAAGCTTCAGTATTTTGTTGGAGATATGCTGCTTCAATCTCTTCAAATAAATCTGGAATTTTGAGAGATTTCAAAAAGCGTTCAACAAGACCATTCATATTTACCTCCTCCAGTTCTAACATTTTAGAAGAAATATACATAGAAATAGAAAACTCAATTGCACCAATAATCTGATAATAATTCAGAGTTTTCAGAGTTTGAATCATATCTGGAGTATAATGACTGAGCCAAGTGTCATCGAGCTGTTGAAAATAGAGCTTAACCTGTAAATTTGGTAGAGGATAAACCTTTACCAATTCTTCATTGAGATTTAGAAAAACGCCAACATTTTTATGTTGCCAAGCTTGACATCTTTGTATCCACTGATTTCTTCTTAGTCGGAGACCAATTATCTTCTTGATTTGATCAGTGACATCGGATAACAAATATTCTAAAATCTTAAAACGCTGTACAAAAGTTTCAAAAGAATCATCAGCAGGACTGGTTCCTGCAATGGTGAAAAGACTTTCACTATGTACATGTACCTTGTTCATTTCTCTGGTTAAGGCATCAGGTAAATAATTAGAATTTCCAGGGATCCATTCAACATCAAATTCATACATCTGAAACCACATTTGCCATGCTAATAATCGCCCACGAGCTAATTGCTGAGATATCTTGGCATTCAAGAAATACTTGAAATTCATTGAGTCAGTTCGAATCAAGAATTTTGAAGGTGCCAAATAAATTTCGAACTTTTGAATTCCATTGAATATTGCAAGGGTTTCTTTTTCAGCAGGAAAATAACCTTTCTGATGTTTAGAGAATTCACCTGAAGCATAGGCACATAGAACTTCTTCAACATTTTCTCCTTCTTGCCTTTTCTCAAAAAGAGTAGCCGCCCAAAAATTGTCGGAAGCATCAGTCTGTAAGATGAGAAAACCAGTACCAGGCGGTTTTAAAGTAGGTAATGTTTGGCATTCTTGTTTCAATAATTGAACCGCTTGAGTAGCTTCATCAGACCAACCACCATTAATAAATTCTCGAATAGGAGAAGTTTTTTCAGAAAGATTGGGAATATATTTATGAACATAATTGAGAATTCCCAAAAATCGCTGAATCATTGGCTTATCTTGTAATTGATCAGGAAATTCAGATAATTTATGTAAAACATGAGGCTGCATCTGAATTTTACCTTGGCGAACGGTGATGCCGAGAAAATCAATACTGTCTTGAAATAAAACCATTTTCTTCTCAGATAAGACTAAACCATGATTACGGGCTTCGTCAAGAAATATTTGGAGATGCTTCAAATGAGAGGCGAGATCTGGACTAAATACAAGGATATCATCAATATATACAACAATAAAATCGTATGAACCAAAAATATGATCCATTCGACGCTGAAAGAATGCAGGAGCATTTTTTAGACCAACTAAATACAAGGATATCATCAATATATACAACAATAAAATCGTATGAACCAAAAATATGATCCATTCGACGCTGAAAGAATGCAGGAGCATTTTTTAGACCAAATGGCACAACTCGCCATTGAAAGAACCCGGCAGGACATGTAAATGCAGTTTTTGGACGATCTTCTTCTGCAATTTGAATCTGATAATATCCTGATTTCATATCAAATTTGCTGAATATCTTACTGCCATGAATTTTCTGCATGATTGTTTCTTGTCGAGGCATGGGATAATTAAAGCTCTTAGTTATAGCATTTAAAGGCTTATAATTAATCACCATCCTATCTTTACCACGAACAATCTCAGAATGATTGCGAACTAGAAATGCAGAACAGGAATAATGAGATTCACTTACTTCAATCAAATTAAGATCTAGCAATTCTTGAATCTGTTTGCGCATTTCTTTTTCTTCATCAGGAGTACAGGGTATCAATTTGCCAGTCACTCCATTGTCATGCAGAGTGATAATTTCTTGTTTCGGGCTCTGAGTTGTCCAAAAAGCTTGAGGATTAGTAGAACAACATTTTAGCAATTCCTCAAATATCTGAATTTGTTCAGGAGACCAATTAGGATCCCTATTGGCCTTTTGGGTAGGTTGAGCTTTGGCTTCATAAATCTTTAACACTTCTTCCCAATCATGAGATTCTTTTCTCTGTTTGGGTTGCCTTTTTAAACCTACCTTTTTCTGACTCTGATCTTTTCGGGCTTCAGAATTAGCCATAGTTATCCTGGGGACTGAGACTGCTTTCTTCTTGATGTTACAAATGATTTTATCATTACTGATCGTAACAGGCAACACTGAATTAATGAACGGCATTCCCAGAAATAAACTTGCTGAGTTATCATAATGCTGAATAGCTGAAATCTTAATTATATTCCCCCCAAGTTTCATTGAAATGTTATCAACATAATGAGTCAGATTAACAGAACCACCAATGGTTTCAGATCTAAGGATATTCTGTAAGGGCTTCCATAATCCTTTAAACAGTGACGGTCTAGCAAGATTATTGGAGCCACCGGTATCAATAAAAGCATCAACAGAAATCCATTCACCACGTACTTGAACTTCAACAGGAATATACAACAGATCACTAGTTCTGACAATCTTTTTCATAAAGGCTTGTTCATCAACAGAACTAGGTTTAGGGAGGAGAGAGGAAGATGATGCAACTGTCTTCGGATAAGGACATAAAGAATTCTGAACGGACTGAGGTTTAACGGATAAGAAGTTTGGCAAAGAATTCTTGGTGTCAACAGTTGTAGTAGTTGTGACAGAGGTATCAGAATACTCTTCTGTATCATCTTCTTCAAAAACAACAGAATCACTATCATCACTTAAGTGATCCTCATAAACATCGGAATCAAAATCAGAATCTTGATAAGCAAGATTCATTTTATTACTAATATCAGGCAGAGACTCAGTATCAGAAAGAGAAGCATCAGTCAAAATATATACATCTGAAACTTCATCATCAGAATCAACAACTGACCAGTCATCTGCAAATTCTTCAATATCAAAACAGGCTTTTAGTTTGTTAGAGGAACTCTTGGGACATTTGCGTGCAAAGTGTCCTTCTTGCTTACAGATAAAGCAAGCATTATCCTTCTTTTGTTGTTTCCTCTTTTTCACATACCTAAATTTACGGAATGGTCGTTTAGGATTGATAACTCTCTTAGGTCTGTATTTACCATATCTTTTTGATTTCCTTTTCCGGAAAGGAGTCCAGGGTAAAACAGAACGACACACATTCAAATTAGGAGAAATATCATGAACCTGTTTCTGCCAGCACAAATATTTTACTTTCTCTTGGCTTCTGAATAGGAGATAGATCCAATAGATTTGTTCTATCTTTTTGCCTTGGACTTCAATATCTTTCATTATCATATCCCCTATAAACAAGATGTATGGTCTAGGAACTTACTTGGAACAACTGAAGCGAACGCCTTCTGCAAATTTCTTCAACACATCAACCAGAGATTTGCACGGACTTTTGCGAACTCCTGTCGCTTCTCAAACGCGCCTTACTATCTCTCACACGATGCTCTTAAAAGAAACAGTCCTCAGACTGGCGGCCCAGCAGGCTTCAGTATTAATTCAAAGTAAAATTACACACCATAGAAACTCAAAGATATGAGCTCTGATTACACACACACACTCACAAACTCACTAAGCACTCTCACCTCACGATATCTAAACTATGAGAGAGTTCTCTCTTAAATAACCTAACCAACGAATCTAGCTGACCTAATGCATGACATAAAAGTAGAAATAATTGAGGGTCCTGTCAGTATCTTATTCCACTGACGGTGTCTACTCAACTTTTTCTTTTGTACAAAGATTCGTCACAACATGTGACCAACAGTGTCACATTGCTGACAAAGAGATTCGTTACCAAGAACCTTTCGGGCTTCTATCGCTATCATATCCCATCTCGGAATCTGACGGAGTCTTGACTCTATCCCAATGGTACGATAAATGAGATAAAGTATCTTGAGGATCTTTCCAGGAAGATGTAATCCATGATAGATATTATTTTTCCCAGGTAGGGTCATTTTGTTCTTGAGCATCTTGATAAATATCCACATATACGGTTTCTTTTTCGCTATTCACTTTAGCTTTTCCTTTTGGATCGTGGATTGTAATGGAGGAATCTTCTTTTTGTGGAGCATGTGAACTCTGACCTGTGTCATAAGTAAATCTGATCGAATCTGCAGACTTCTTTAAACTTTTAGATGGAAAGAGATAATCATCTTTATTCCATCGGTTCACATATGCAAAGGGATCGATTTCAATTCCAAGGAAATTATCTTTCTTGCTATTTCTGAAAGCTGGCAAAGACTGTACAGCCAGTTCAACACCATCTAATAAATCCCACTTAAAAATCTGAAACATACTTACAGATTGTTCAATACTTGATTGAACCCATAATTTACATTGATGGCTAAGATTGCCTTGTTCTTGCCATCCTAATTCAAACACCATTGAAGAACAGACGCGATTAGAGAGAAGTAGATTAATCAGGCAAACTGCGTCTTCGGACCATGAACAAGAATATACATTAATAGTAATCACAGCTTTCTGATTTACTATTAAGCGAAATACTTTTTGATTTCCTTGCAACAGTTCAAGGGTTTTTATCATTGATATCTTCTCCGGTAGTTTCAAAGAATGAAAATCTTGGAGCCATAATGAAATCTTTTTAATCTGCTCTGGATCATCAGCGAGAGTAGATTTCACTATACTTTCTTTTCCATAAAGCTGTGAAAAGGGATTGGGCTCAATAGTATTTCGGAATTCCATACTTTGATAATCCCATGGCTCTGTAAATGTTGCTAAATATTGCAAGGTCCTTAATACACATTGAGAAGCTCTGACTTGGAGTTTCTTCTGACACTTACCTTCTCTTATCTCCCAATCAGCAAAAGACTGAAACATCTCAAATTGAGGGAAAGAATCAGTATTAACAAAAGCTTCAGTATTTTGTTGGAGATATGCTGCTTCAATCTCTTCAAATAAATCTGGAATTTTGAGAGATTTCAAAAAGCGTTCAACAAGACCATTCATATTTACCTCCTCCAGTTCTAACATTTTAGAAGAAATATACATAGAAATAGAAAACTCAATTGCACCAATAATCTGATAATAATTCAGAGTTTTCAGAGTTTGAATCATATCTGGAGTATAATGACTGAGCCAAGTGTCATCGAGCTGTTGAAAATAGAGCTTAACCTGTAAATTTGGTAGAGGATAAACCTTTACCAATTCTTCATTGAGATTTAGAAAAACGCCAACATTTTTATGTAGCCAAGCTTGACATCTTTGTATCCACTGATTTCTTCTTAGTCGGAGACCAATTATCTTCTTGATTTGATCAGTGACATCGGATAACAAATATTCTAAAATCTTAAAACGCTGTACAAAAGTTTCAAAAGAATCATCAGCAGGACTGGTTCCTGCAATGGTGAAAAGACTTTCACTATGTACATGTACCTTGTTCATTTCTCTAGTTAAGGCATCAGGTAAATAATTAGAATTTCCAGGAATCCATTCAACATCAAATTCATACATCTGAAACCACATTTGCCATGCTAATAATCGCCCACGAGCTAATTGCTGAGATATCTTGGCATTCAAGAAATACTTGAAATTCATTGAGTCAGTTCGAATCAAGAATTTTGAAGGTGCCAAATAAATTTCGAACTTTTGAATTCCATTGAATATTGCAAGGGTTTCTTTTTCAACAGGAAAATAACCTTTCTGATGTTTAGAGAATTCACCTGAAGCATAGGCACATAGAACTTCTTCAACATTTTCTCCTTCTTGCCTTTTCTAAAAAAGAGTAGCCGCCCAAAAATTGTCGGAAGCATCAGTCTGTAAGATGAGAAAACCAGTACCAGGCGGTTTTAAAGTAGGTAATGTTTGGCATTCTTGTTTCAATAATTGAACCGCTTGAGTAGCTTCATCAGACCAACCACCATTAATAAATTCTCGAATAGGAGAAGTTTTTTCAGAAAGATTGGGAATATATTTATGAACATAATTGAGAATTCCCAAAAATCGCTGAATCATTGGCTTATCTTGTAATTGATCAGGAAATTCAGATAATTTCTGTAAAACATGAGGCTGCATCTGAATTTTACCTTGGCGAACGGTGATGCCGAGAAAATCAATACTGTCTTGAAATAAAACCATTTTCTTCTCAGATAAGACTAAACCATGATTACGGGCTTCGTCAAGAAATATTTGGAGATGCTTCAAATGAGAGGCGAGATCTGGACTAAATACAAGGATATCATCAATATATACAACAATAAAATCGTATGAACCAAAAATATGATCCATTCGACGCTGAAAGAATGCAGGAGCATTTTTTAGACCAAATGGCACAACTCGCCATTGAAAGAACCCGGCAGGACATGTAAATGCAGTTTTTGGACGATCTTCTTCTGCAATTTGAATCTGATAATATCCTGATTTCATATCAAATTTGCTGAATATCTTACTGCCATGAATTTTCTGCATGATTGTTTCTTGTCGAGGCATGGGATAATTAAAGCTCTTAGTTATAGCATTTAAAGGCTTATAATTAATCACCATCCTATCTTTACCACGAACAATCTCAGAATGATTGCGAACTAGAAATGCAGAACAGGAATAATGAGATTCACTTACTTCAATCAAATTAAGATCTAGCAATTCTTGAATCTGTTTGCGCATTTCTTTTTCTTCATCAGGAGTACAGGGTATCAATTTGCCAGTCACTCCATTGTCATGCAGAGTGATAATTTCTTGTTTCGGGCTCTGAGTTGTCCAAAAAGCTTGAGGATTAGTAGAACAACATTTTAGCAATTCCTCAAATATCTGAATTTGTTCAGGAGACCAATTAGGATCCCTATTGGCCTTTTGGGTAGGTTGAGCTTTGGCTTCATAAATCTTTAACACTTCTTCCCAATCATGAGATTCTTTTCTCTGTTTGGGTTATCTTTTTAAACCTACCTTTTTCTGACTCTGATCTTTTCGGGCTTCAGAATTAGCCATAGTTAACCTGGGGACTGAGGCTGCTTTCTTCTTGATGTTACAAATGATTTTATCATTACTGATCGTAACAGGCAACACTGAATTAATGAACGGCATTCCCAGAAATAAACTTGCTGAGTTATCATAATGCTGAATAGCTGAAATCTTAATTATATTCCCCCCAAGTTTCATTGAAATGTTATCAACATAATGAGTCAGATTAACAGAACCACCAATGGTTTCAGATCTAAGGATATTCTGTAAGGGCTTCCATAATCCTTTAAACAGTGACGGTCTAGCAAGATTATTGGAGCCACCGGTATCAATAAAAGCATCAACAGAAATCCATTCACCACGTACTTGAACTTCAACAGGAATATACAACAGATCACTAGTTCTGACAATCTTTTTCATAAAGGCTTGTTCATCAACAGAACTAGGTTTAGGGAGGAGAGAGGAAGATGATGCAACTGTCTTCGGATAAGGACATAAAGAATTCTGAACGGACTGAGGTTTAACGGATAAGAAGTTTGGCAAAGAATTCTTGGTGTCAACAGTTGTAGTAGTTGTGACAGAGGTATCAGAATACTCTTCTGTATCATCTTCTTCAAAAACAACAGAATCACTATCATCACTTAAGTGATCCTCATAAACATCGGAATCAAAATCAGAATCTTGATAAGCAAGATTCATTTTATTACTAATATCAGGCAGAGACTCAGTATCAGAAAGAGAAGCATCAGTCAAAATATATACATCTGAAACTTCATCATCAGAATCAACAACTGACCAGTCATCTGCAAATTCTTCAATATCAAAACAGGCTTTTAGTTTGTTAGAGGAACTCTTGGGACATTTGCGTGCAAAGTGTCCTTCTTGCTTACAGATAAAGCAAGCATTATCCTTCTTTTGTTGTTTCCTCTTTTTCACATACCTAAATTTACGGAATGGTCGTTTAGGATTGATAACTCTCTTAGGTCTGTATTTACCATATCTTTTTGATTTCCTTTTCCGGAAAGGAGTCCAAGGTAAAACAGAACGACACACATTCAAATTAGGAGAAATATCATGAACCTGTTTCTGCCAGCACAAATATTTTACTTTCTCTTGGCTTCTGAATAGGAGATCGATCCAATAGATTTGTTCTATCTTTTTGCCTTGGACTTCAATATCTTTCATTATCATATCCCCTATATTTCCCGGTAATTTAGAAAGAAAAGCAATCTTCTGAGTATGATCATTAACAAGATTTGCTTTATAGATTTTACCCATAAATTCAGATCCAAACTGATCTAAATCTTTTAAATCGCGCAATTGCATGCGAGTTAAATCTGTGATGATTGTCTTTCTTTCATCTTGAGGCTCGGGAACAAATTGAGTTAACAAGAGAACTTCTAAAGTGGCTAAGCCTAAAGCTGCCACATTGTTTCTTTCTTCTTGAGAAGCGCCCATCCACCAATCCCAAACAATTCCGGCCATTCGTTTCTCCGCCAGCAAGAAAATGGAAAAATTATCCAATTTTGACACAACTTGCATTTGATATAGTGCACCTATCCAAATCCGGATAGATTCTGCTGGATTAGATGACTTATCTAAATCTAAAACATATCCAGAGGAATTAGTATGAAAGAGATCTTCTTCAACTCTAGGATATTTAGGGTCTTTATGCAGATTTGCTTTCTGCAGGGATGGCATAATAAACGATGGAAATAGAGTTGCAGCATTTTCTATTGTAGCCAATTCACCTTTGTTTTTATACAAACTGGAAAATTTTGGAATTGCAGTTTTAGTACTTAATTGGCTATTACTAGATTCAGCAAAATCTGCTGCTTCTTCATGGGAATCACTGGTTTCCCATTTAGGTGGAATTTCCATTGTTTTTACAAACTTTGGAGGCTGTTCTTCTCTTTTCTTCTTCTGTCTTCTTCTTTTCTCTTTCTCTTCTCTACGCTGCTGTTCAGCGGACTGTTCATCATGAAGAAGTTTAAGATTGGCTAAAATCAAATCACTTTGAGAACCCAAATCATCTAAGACTTCTTCAGCATGTGCGCACCAAGTAGTTAGATAATTCCCAATCTGATAAGTTTGATCTAGATCATTTGTATTCTGAGAATTGTGTTCTATCAAAGGAGCACAATCTGCTCGGGTTGGTGGCTGTCTAGAAGAGGAGGAAGTAGTACAGAACTTTGTTCGAGGAGGCCATTTGCCACCTTTAACAAATCTATGATTGGCATATTGCCATTCTTCAACAGGAGCAAAAGAAGTACGCATACGATGCATTTTATTTACAGTGGGTAGAAATGGTTTATACTCAGGTATATACAACTCATTAGGTGACAGAGAAGGTTCACCTAAACTTTCTTCTTCGGGAATAGTAGCAGGAACTTGACTACTTGAAGGAACTTCATTTGGAATCATAGGAAACACATATCTCTTTGGCTTAGAGACAGGTCGAGGAATTACTGGTCTTGGAGGAATCAACTTGACTTGTCCATTATCAATAGTTACTCTTTTCAATTTGGATTGAGGTTGTTTAGTATCAACTATTGACTTGTATTGGAAATACCAGTTTCCAGGTAACTCAGTAGGATCATATAGAACACCTTCAACTTGAGCATTAGACAAACCAACTGTAACACAATCCTTTAAGACAGGCTGTTTAAGTTTAGGATGTGCTGTATTAGTCAATTGAAAAGAAGCTTGTCCAATTATAGACAGGTATTCACTTTCTTCAGCCATGGTTAACCCTTGGACACCAGACAATAATTTCCAACAATATTTCAGATGGACATCATTCAGACTAATAGCATAGTCAGGATAAATGGTTCCATTTCGTCATGGAATTAATACTCCCTGTATTGCTGAACTGTTTGATACCCGTCATCAAAATTATGAACATGCTAGGATTGGTACTATTCAAGGAAACCTTGCTACTGGTTGTCAATATGGAACCATTTATCCTGACTATGCTATTAGTCTGAATGATGTCCATCTGAAAGATTGTTGGAAATTATTGTCTGGTGTCCAAGGGTTAACCATGGCTGAAGAAAGTGAATACCTGTCTATAATTGGACAAGCTTCTTTTCAATTGACTAATACAGCACATCCTAAACTTATTCAGCTTGTCTTAAAGGATTGTGTTACAGTTGGTTTGTCTAATGCTCAAGTTGAAGGTGTTCTATATGATCCTAACTCACTAATCTGTAGACAGAATTCTATTGAAAGCCAGCTAGCCTTTGAAAGGTCACTCTGTTGATCATTGGACCGAGTAGATAAAAGCTTTCATTAGTCTATTTCTGTTATAGATTAAATATGGCCAATCTGTTGCGATCATTCTCATCCATAGACAGAAAAGTCATTACTGAAGTCTCGTCACGGTCGACTGAGTCCGAGTCTGTTGAAAACGAAAATCATGAATTAGTTGAAGACCCTGAACATTGGACTCCTCCTGCTCTAAATTCTACTGATATCTATAAGCTACCTATGACTTTCCTGTTCAAGAAGAAAAACTTTCTGAAAGAGGTAGAAATCACTATTAAGATATCTGGACCTTCTGTGCAAATCCTTGCTTTGAATTTATTCTCTGATGATGAAATTAAGAAATTTCGGCAGTATGTAAAAGATGGAAAGTATTTCTATCTTCATTTTGGGGGGATAAGGATTGGATTAGCTCCACTGTTTCGTCATGGAATTAATACTCCCTGTATTGCTGAACTGTTTGATACCCGTCATCAAAATTATGAACATGCTAGGATTGGTACTATTCAAGGAAACCTTGCTACTGGTTGTCAATATGGAACCATTTATCCTGACTATGCTATTAGTCTGAATGATGTCCATCTGAAAGATTGCTGGAAATTATTGTCTGGTGTCCAAGGGTTAACCATGGCTGAAGAAAGTGAATACCTGTCTATAATTGGACAAGCTTCTTTTCAATTGACTAATACAGCACATCCTAAACTTAAACAGCCTGTCTTAAAGGATTGTGTTACAGTTGGTTTGTCTAATGCTCAAGTTGAAGGTGTTCTATATGATCCTACTGAGTTACCTGGAAACTGGTATTTCCAATACAAGTCAATAGTTGATACTAAACAACCTCAATCCAAATTGAAAAGAGTAACTATTGATAATGGACAAGTCAAGTTGATTCCTCCAAGACCAGTAATTCCTCGACCTGTCTCTAAGCCAAAGAGATATGTGTTTCCTATGATTCCAAATGAAGTTCCTTCAAGTAGTCAAGTTCCTGCTACTATTCCCGAAGAAGAAAGTTTAGGTGAACCTTCTCTGTCACCTAATGAGTTGTATATACCTGAGTATAAACCATTTCTACCCACTGTAAATAAAATGCATCGTATGCGTACTTCTTTTGCTCCTGTTGAAGAATGGCAATATGCCAATCATAGATTTGTTAAAGGTGGCAAATGGCCTCCTCGAACAAAGTTCTGTACTACTTCCTCCTCTTCTAGACAGCCACCAACCCGAGCAGATTGTGCTCCTTTGATAGAACACAATTCTCAGAATACAAATGATCTAGATCAAACTTATCAGATTGGGAATTATCTAACTACTTGGTGCGCACATGCTGAAGAAGTCTTAGATGATTTGGGTTCTCAAAGTGATTTGATTTTAGCCAATCTTAAACTTCTTCATGATGAACAGTCCGCTGAACAGCAGCTTAGAGAAGAGAAAGAGAAAAGAAGAAGACAGAAGAAGAAAAGAGAAGAACAGCCTCCAAAGTTTGTAAAAACAATGGAAATTCCACCTAAATGGGAAACCAGTGATTCCCATGAAGAAGCAGCAGATTTTGCTGAATCTAGTAATAGCCAATTAAGTACTAAAACTGCAATTCCAAAATTTTCCAATTTGTATAAAAACAAAGGTGAATTGGCTACAATAGAAAATGCTGCAACTCTATTTCCATTGTTTATTATGCCATCCCTGCAGAAAGCAAATCTGCATAAAGACCCTAAATATCCTAGAGTTGAAGAAGATCTCTTTCATACTAATTCCTCTGGATATGTTTTAGATTTAGATAAGTCATCTAATCCAGCAGAATCTATCCGGATTTGGATAGGTGCACTATATCAAATGCAAGTTGTGTCAAAATTGGATAATTTTTCCATTTTCTTGCTGGCGGAGAAACGAATGGCCGGAATTGTTTGGGATTGGTGGATGGGCGCTTCTCAAGAAGAAAGAAACAATGTGGCAGCTTTAGGCTTAGCCACTTTAGAAGTTCTCTTGTTAACTCAATTTGTTCCCGAGCCTCAAGATGAAAAGAAAACAATCATTACAGATTTAACCCGCATGCAATTAACCGATTTAAAAGATTTAGATCAGTTTGGATCTGAATTTATGGGTAAAATCTATAAAGCAAATCTTGTTAATGATCATACTCAGAAGATTGCTTTTCTTTCTAAATTACCGGGAAATATAGGGGATATGATAATGAAAGATATTGAAGTCCAAGGCAAAAAGATAGAACAAATCTATTGGATCGATCTCCTATTCAAAAGCCAAGAGAAAGTAAAATATTTGTGCTGGCAGAAACAGGTTCATGATATTTCTCCTAATTTGAATGTGTGTCGTTCTGTTTTACCCTGGACTCCTTTCCGGAAAAGGAAATCAAAAAGATATGGTAAATACAGACCTAAGAGAGTTATCAATCCTAAACGACCATTCCGTAAATTTAGGTATGTGAAAAAGAGGAAACAACAAAAGAAGGATAATGCTTGCTTTATCTGTAAGCAAGAAGGACACTTTGCACGCAAATGTCCCAAGAGTTCCTCTAACAAACTAAAAGCCTGTTTTGATATTGAAGAATTTGCAGATGACTGGTCAGTTGTTGATTCTGATGATGAAGTTTCAGATGTATATATTTTGACTGATGCTTCTCTTTCTGATACTGAGTCTCTGCCTGATATTAGTAATAAAATGAATCTTACTTATCAAGATTCTGATTTTGATTCCGATGTTTATGAGGATCACTTAAGTGATGATAGTGATTCTGTTGTTTTTGAAGAAGATGATACAGAAGAGTATTCTGATACCTCTGTCACAACTACTACAACTGTTGACACCAAGAATTCTTTGCCAAACTTCTTATCCGTTAAACCTCAGTCCGTTCAGAATTCTTTATGTCCTTATCTGAAGACAGTTGCATCATCTTCCTCTCTCCTCCCTAAACCTAGTTCTGTTGATGAACAAGCCTTTATGAAAAAGATTGTCAGAACTAGTGATCTGTTGTATATTCCTGTTGAAGTTCAAGTACGTGGTGAATGGATTTCTGTTGATGCTTTTATTGATACCGGTGGCTCCAATAATCTTGCTAGACCGTCACTGTTTAAAGGATTATGGAAGCCCTTACAGAATATCCTTAGATCTGAAACCATTGGTGGTTCTGTTAATCTGACTCATTATGTTGATAACATTTCAATGAAACTTGGGGGAATATAATTAAGATTTCAGCTATTCAGCATTATGATAACTCAGCAAGTTTATTTCTGGGAATGTCGTTCATTAATTCAGTGTTGCCTGTTACGATCAGTAATGATAAAATCATTTGTAACATCAAGAAGAAAGCAGTCTCAGTCCCCAGGTTAACTATGGCTAATTCTGAAGCCCGAAAAGATCAGAGTCAGAAAAAGGTAGGTTTAAAAAGACAACCCAAATAGAGAAAAGAATCTCATGATTGGGAAGAAGTGTTAAAGATTTATGAAGCCAAAGCTCAACCTACCCAAAAGGCCAATAGGGATCCTAATTGGTCTCCTGAACAAATTCAGATATTTGAGGAATTGCTAAAATGTTGTTCTACTAATCCTCAAGCTTTTTGGACAACTCAGAGCCCGAAACAAGAAATTATCACTCTGCATGACAATGGAGTGACTGGCAAATTGATACCCTGTACTCCTGATGAAGAAAAAGAAATGCGCAAACAGATTCAAGAATTGCTAGATCTTAATTTGATTGAAGTAAGTGAATCTCATTATTCCTGTTCTGCATTTCTAGTTCGCAATCATTCTGAGATTGTTCGTGGTAAAGATAGGATGGTGATTAATTATAAGCCTTTAAATGCTATAACTAAGAGCTTTAATTATCCCATGCCTCGACAAGAAACAATCATGCAGAAAATTCATGGCAGTAAGATATTCAGCAAATTTGATATGAAATCAGGATATTATCAGATTCAAATTGCAGAAGAAGATCGTCCAAAAACTGCATTTACATGTCCTGCCGGGTTCTTTCAATGGCGAGTTGTGCCATTTGGTATAAAAAATGCTCCTGCATTCTTTCAGCGTCGAATGGATCATATTTTTGGTTCATACGATTTTATTGTTGTATATATTGATGATATCCTTGTATTTAGTCCAGATCTCGCCTCTCATTTGAAGCATCTCCAAATATTTCTTGACGAAGCCCGTAATCATGGTTTAGTCTTATCTGAGAAGAAAATGGTTTTATTTCAAGACAGTATTGATTTTCTCGGCATCACCGTTCGCCAAGGTAAAATTCAGATGCAGCCTCATGTTTTACAGAAATTATCTGAATTTCCTGATCAATTACAAGATAAGCCAATGATTCAGCGATTTTTGGGAATTCTCAATTATGTTCATAAATATATTCCCAATCTTTCTGAAAAAACTTCTCCTATTCGAGAATTTATTAATGGTGGTTGGTCTGATGAAGCTACTCAAGCGGTTCAATTATTGAAACAAGAATGCCAAACATTACCTACTTTAAAACCGCCTGGTACTGGTTTTCTCATCTTACAGACTGATGCTTCCGACAATTTTTGGGCGGCTACTCTTTTTGAGAGAAGGCAAGAAGGAGAAAATGTTGAAGAAGTTCTATGTGCCTATGCTTCAGGTGAATTCTCTAAACATCAGAAAGGTTATTTTCCTGCTGAAAAAGAAACCCTTGCAATATTCAATGGAATTCAAAAGTTCGAAATTTATTTGGCACCTTCAAAATTCTTGATTCGAACTGACTCAATGAATTTCAAGTATTTCTTGAATGCCAAGATATCTCAGCAATTAGCTCGTGGGCGATTATTAGCATGGCAAATGTGGTTTCAGATGTATGAATTTGATGTTGAATGGATTCCTGGAAATTCTAATTATTTACCTGATGCCTTAACCAGAGAAATGAACAAGGTACATGTACATAGTGAAAGTCTTTTCACCATTGCAGGAACCAGTCCTGCTGATGATTCTTTTGAAACTTTTGTACAGCGTTTTAAGATTTTAGAATATTTGTTATCCGATGTCACTGATCAAATCAAGAAGATAATTGGTCTCCGACTAAGAAGAAATCAGTGGATACAAAGATGTCAAGCTTGGAAACATAAAAATGTTGGCGTTTTTCTAAATCTCAATGAAGAATTGGTAAAGGTTTATCCTCTACCAAATTTACAGGTTAAGCTCTATTTTCAACAGCTCGATGACACTTGGCTCAGTCATTATACTCCAGATATGATTCAAACTCTGAAAACTCTGAATTATTATCAGATTATTGGTGCAATTGAGTTTTCTATTTCTATGTATATTTCTTCTAAAATGTTAGAACTGGAGGAGGTAAATATGAATGGTCTTGTTGAACGCTTTTTGAAATCTCTCAAAATTCCAGATTTATTTGAAGAGATTGAAGCAGCATATCTCAAACAAAATACTGAAGTTTTTGTTAATACTGATTCTTTCCCTCAATTTGAGATGTTTCAGTCTTTTGCTGATTGGGAGATAAGAGATGGTAAGTGTCAGAAGAAACTCCAAGTCAGAGCTTCTCAATGTGTATTAAGGACCTTGCAGTATTTAAGAACATTTACAGAACCTTGGGATTATCAGAATATGGAATTCCGTAATGCTATTGAACCAAATCCTTTTTCACAGCTTTACGGAAAGGATAGTATTATGAAATCTACATTAGCTGAAGATCCAGATCAGATTAAAAAGATTTCATTATGGCTTCAAGATTTTCATTCGTTAAAACTACCGGAGAAACTATCACTGATAAAAACCCTCGAACTTCTGCAAGGAAAACAACGAGTATTTCGATTAATAGTTAATCAGAAGGCTGTTATTACTATTAATGTATATTCTTGTTCATGGTCCGAAGATGCGGTTTGCTTGATCAATCTACTTCTCTCTAATCGTGTCCACTATGATGAGACATTGATTTAATGTCTGACGTTGAGTTTTTTAATAGTATTTTAGATCTAATTTAGATTTTTGCAGAGAGGTTTGACTAAGACTTTAAAATATGATTGGATAATGATACCTTTACATATGGACAAAAAAAATTGACTAATTTATTAAAACGTATATAGCAATGAAACTATTAAAAGATTTAAGTTAAATTAAAAACATAGATACTTGATTTTGTGTGTATAAATTTTTATTACATTAAAAGTACATGTCATATTGAAGTTGTTGCAGGATTTTAATTAAAATAAAAATATATATTATAATAAAGTTGTTATAGGGTTTTAATTAAAATTAAAATAAAAGTATAGAAATTTGATTTAGTGTATATTTTGAAAAATATAAAGTAATTATCAGAAGTAATTTCGGCGTAAATCACAATCAGAAAATCATTGTCGACGCGTTTCGAACCAACCAGTGTGGTTCATCGTCAAGACAAGTTGAAGAAAACAGATCTAGCTTTGCATGTTAAATAGTCTGTGGAGAGCCTCCAATGGCTAATTTTGACTTAGGGATCAAATTCAACAAACCATTTTAATAATTTAAAGGAAGTTAGTTAATTTGGTGACCCTACCTTTAAGATATATATAAAATATATATAAAAATAATTTAATCGGTGTTTAAGTTAGTTAAAAGGTATCATTTAAAAATTAAAAATTATAAGTTAATTGTAACTTAAATGGGATTTAGTTATATGGAAGAAATTTAAGATAATAGTTAGTTAGAATAAATAAATAGTGGAACGAGAAAAATAATAAAAATTAAAATAAAATACAAATAAATTAATAACGTAGCTGGTAAAAAATAAAAAAAATAAAATAAAATAATTATTTTATTTTATTTTATTTATGTATTGTTTTTATCTATTTATTTATTCATTTTATTTTATTTTTTATATTTTTTATGTTTTATTTTTATTTATTTATTTTTTAATTTTTATTTTTATTTATTTTTTTATTTTTTTATTTTTTTTTTACCAGCTACGTTATTAATTAATTTTTATTTATTTATTTATTTTATTTATATGTATTTTATTTTATTTTTTCTCGTTCCACTATTTATTTATTCTAACTAACTATTATCTTAAATTTCTTCCATATAACTAGATCCCATTTAAGTTACAATTAACTTATAATTTTTAATTTTTAAATGATACCTTTTAACTAAATTAAACACTGATTAAATTATTTTTATATATATTTTATGTATATCTTAAAGGTAGGGTCACCGAAGTAACTAACTTCCTTTAAATTATTAAAATGATTTGTTGACTTTGATCCCTAAGTCAAAATTAGTCGTTGGTCAAGTTAGACGTTGGAGGCTCTGCAAAGACTATTTAACATGCAAAGCTGGATCTGTTTTCTTCAACTCATCCTGACGATGAACCACACTGGTTGGTTCGAAACGCTTTGGCAATGATTTTCTGATTGTGATTTACGCCGAAATTTCTTCCGATAATTGTTATGGATCACAGAAGCCTCAATTCAACCAATATAAAGTAATGTTATTTTTATTTTTTTTTATATTTATGAAAATTTATATAATTTACTATAATAGGTATAAAAAATATGGTTGGATAATGGTACCATTACATGTGGACAAAAAAATATGACTAATTTATAAAAAACATATATAGTAATGAAACTGTGAAAAGATTTAAGTTAAAGTAAAAACATATATACTTTATTTTGTGTGTATATATTTTTATTACATCAAACACCTCTGTTAAAATGAAGTTGCGAGAAAGTTTTAATTAAAATGAAAGCATAGACATTTGATTTTGTGTGCATTTTGAGAAATATAAAGTAATGTTGTTTTTATTTTCATATTTACGAAAGTTTATGTAATTTACCATAATATGTATTAAGTTTATTTCATTTTATTAAAAAAGTAAAATCAAGATATTATTTTATTTATATTGATGTTATAATTAAGTTAATAGAAAAAAAAAAAATGTATATAGGGTTTCTACCTACTTATTAAAGGAAAAGGTAGATTTTTCTATTTAATTTGCTAACCAGATTTTCTTATAAGTTAGGAATAGTTAGTTTTACCTTGTTACTTGCACCGAGCTCTTGCAATAGTGAAACTTCAATTTAACCATTTTTCCATTGTTTTAACTTTTTAATTATAACATTTTTCAAACTCGAAGATGGTTGAAAAATGCTTGATTTACCTTTAACATAGTATAAAATGTTTAGTAAGTATAAGATAAGGTATGTGTAAAAGGGATAATTTTTTTTGTTAAAATAAATTATAACCATATATATATATATATATATATGAACCAATTAACATTTGTATTCTTTGAGAGGATCTGACTTTAAATCTTCAAAACAAGGTCTGACTAAAAATATTTCTATTTTAGTAGAGAGTTCACCCTTGCTTACTATGAGTGGTCAGTATCCACACATGACATTATTACATGTTTGCATTTGTTACGCTTGGACACTAATATTCAAACCTCATGTATGCTTACATTTGCTTTATTAAAGACCCACAGTAGTAGTTAGTGTCTTCTAAAAACACATCCTCGATGCAAATATGGGAACTTTTTTGGACCTTTATACAAGCGGTGCTCAACAACCTTACACTTTTCTTTCCTTTGGTTCTATTGCACTAAAAATAGGATAAGTGAACTTATCACAACAATTGAAATTGGTGAATTAGAAGATTTCAATGTTATGGTTCATTGATGTTATGAAACCAGCTCACAAAAAGATAGAAAAGATAGATCAACGCCTAAGAAATAAGCCTCTTTGAGAGGGAAACCTCCTTTACATTACACAAATGAACAATTCTTAGATGATTCAAATGACAAAACCTCCTTTCTATATATAGGAGTCTAAGGGGTCACAATATAACCAAGCCGACCTAACAATAATAATATAAAGGCACAAAAATAACAATAGAGGGATTCTATGGGGCACAATAATAACAATATGGGGACAATAGGGGCACAACAATAATAATAAGGGATATAACGACAATAGTAATGGGGAATCACTAATATTATAAGGACCTAACATGCCCCTCTCCTTCAAAAAAATGTTGTCCTCAACGCTTGAGTAGTTCTGGATGCTTTTGTATAAAATTATCATCCTCCCATGTGGAATCTTCAATGGATAAGTTCTTCCACTTGATGAGATACTCCGAAATTGATCGATTTTGTAGCTGTCAAGTTCTTGTTTCTATGACTGCTTCTGGTTCCAATATAATTTTTCCTTCCTCCTCAAGTTCTGGAAATATTGTTTGAACTGGGAGCTTCTCGCCTATAACCTTCTTTAAACATGAAACATGGAAAACTTGGTGCACTTGAGAAGTTGCAGGAAGCTCTAATTTGTATGTCATAGTACCAATCTTTTGCAACACCTTGTACGGACCATAATACTTTGGTGATAATTTATTATCCTTCTTAGCTTGCTTGAGGGACATTTTTTTATATGGTTGTAGCCGTAGGAATACCTGTTCACCTACATCAAAACTTCTTTCACTGCGATGTTGATCTGCCTGTTGTTTCATTCTATTCTGTGCCAACATGAGGTTATCCTTTAAGAGTTGGAGAACTTGTTGTTGATGCTTGATGTGATGTTCCACTGCTTGAACCTTAGAATTTTCTCTTAAATATGATGCGATGGATGGTGGATGATATCCATAAAGTGCCATAAATGGGGTCATTTTTGCTGCAGTATGGAAGGAAGTGTTATACCACCATTCAGCCAGAGGCAACCATTTGACCCATTGTGTCTGTTTATCAGATACAAAGCAACGAAGATATCCTTCCAAACATTTGTTTACTATCTCAGTTTTCCCATCAGATTGAGGATGATAAGATGAGCTATGAGCTAACTGAGTACTGAGACAAGAAAATAATTTTGTCCAAAAATTTCCAGTGAAAATGGGATCTTTGTCGCTTACAATAATCTTTGGGTTTCCATGTAGCTTTTGAATTGTTTCCATAAATGCAGTAGAAACTGTACTAGCTTTAAATGGATGTGATAATTCACAAAAGTGTGCATACTTGGTAAGTCTATTAACTACCCATACTTGGTAAGTCTTTTAATTCTGAATTATTTTTAGTTACTTAGGGGACTTAATTGCTTTGTTAAAATTTAATTATTTATTAAAATTTTAATTATTTATTAATATTGGTATTTAACTATTATCATAACATTATTTTTAAGGGACTGGTCCCTCTCTAGATTAATTTATTTATTTTTATTATTTTTATTTATTTATTTATTTTCCCTAGATATAATTTTTTATTATTTATCTTTAACTAACTATTATTAGGAATTATTTTTAGGTACTAATCGAACATCACTGTTTAATTATTTTTAATATTTTAATTATTTATTAATATTTTTTATCATATTATTATTTTATTTAATGGACTAGGCCCCCCCAGGTTAACATTTTTAGTAAATAGAGTTTTGATCCCTGGACCTAGTCAAAAGTAGCCGTTGTCTTTTTAGCCATTGGAGGCTTTGCTCTGTCTATTTAACCTACTAAGCTGGATCTGTTTCTTCAACTTGTCCTGACGATGAACCACACTGGTTGGTTCGAAACGCGTCGACAAATGATGTCTCATGTGATCTTCGCCGAAAAATCCTTTATAGACACTCTTTCCTTCGAACTTGTGTAAACCTGTGATAAAATCCATTGAAACCTCCTCCCAACTTTGGCTTGGAATGGATAAAGGTTATAATAGACTTGGGGTGTTAATTGTTTCAACTTTATTTTGTTGGCAAACCAAACATTCTGCCACAAACTTTTGAATATCCGATTTAAGGCCATCCCAAAAAAATTCCTTCTTAACCCTGTGGTAAGTTTTTAAAAATCCTGAGTGCCCTCCTAAGGGAGAAGTGTGCAATTCCATAAGAAGATTTTGTTTGAGTTGGGAATTCTTACATGTGTATAAGCGATCTTTGTACCATAATGAATCATTTTTCCAGCTAAATGTATCAGATGTACTAGAATTTTGTTGTAACTTTCGAATGAGTGCCCACACTTCTTCGTCATTCTTCCATTCCTCCCTTGCTTCATTTATCCAATCTGGTTGGATAATAGAAATGGCGCACATCAATGCTTCCACATCCTCATCCTTTCTTGAGAGTGCATCTGCCACAACATTTGCTTCCCTTTTTTGTAGATGATTTCAAAGTCATAACCCAACATCTTTGTGACCCATTTTTGTTGCTCTTCAGAGGATAATCTTTGTTCTAAAAAGTATTTAAGACTATCATGATCTGTTTTTACCTTGAAGTGTCTTCCCATTAGGTAGGGTCGCCATTTCTTAAGTGCATGTAGTATTGCCAACATTTACTTCTCATAAATAGCTTTGTGTAAATACTTTCCCTTGATTAGACAACTTTCAAAAGAAATGGGTCTTTCATCTTGCATTAAACCAACACCAATTCCATTTCCTGAAGCATCACATTCCACAATAAAGGTTTTTGAGAAATCCGGCGTAGCTAAGACCGGTGCTTGGCACATTGCCTCTTTAAGATGTTTGAAGGCCTTTGTTGATTCTAGAGTCCATGAAAATGCATTTTTCTTCAATAATGTTGTTAGAGTGATCCAGGTGGATCTTCAAACACAATGGCATGGAAAAGCTCAAAATTCATAGCGGCAGAAAAGCAAGTATCTTGACATCAGATCGAAGTGCTCATCGCCCTGATTCCAACGGTGTGAACGGCGCTCCAATCTAAGTCCGAATGATGAAGTTATTGCAAAAAGAGTTTGCCTTTGTTCCTTTGAAAAAGGAGGCATTTCTTCAAAAAATAGGCTTAAAGCCTTAAAAGGGAAAATCGCAATCGGAGGAGTCAAAAGGGTGGACTTAAGGCAAGGCCTTTAGAACCCTCGATTAGCGATCTTCGATATATCGGGTTGGAGGAAGGCAAGCACGCAATATTAGGACACAGGCAGAGCTGACTTACAATTGCGATATCGACGATCGGTATCGACGATCGGCATCGGCATCGGCGATCAGTGTCGGCATATGCCAAGGTATATGGAAGAACCCTTGGGCCATAGCGATGCGATATGCCGATAGCGACGTGCGATCTCCGCCGTCGGATCGGAAGGCAGATCAACGGTCCAGATTTAATCGGCGATATCGGCGATCGACGGATCAGCATATCGGCGATCGACGGATCCCTACAACAAGGGTCATTGAACAGCGTGATATGCCGACAGCGATAAAGAGGCCAAACCTGATGGGTTTATAGACCCGATATATTTTGAAGTCTGGTTTTTCATATTTTTCAGTGTTTTGCGTGTATTGTTTGTTTAAACAAAAAAAGGCTATTTCGGGGTTTGTTGTGAAGGAAGGGCGGATTCATCGCGCCCAACTGATCCTCCGTTAGAACAACATTCTATTATAATCCGACAAACTCTGATTTTAGCAGCATTGTAACAAAACAATGATTATAAAGCCCGATGAATGAAGAAAGTACGGGGGGGGAGGATTTTTGGTATGCAATTCGAGGCAGAGCTTACAAGAGGGGCGAAAGTTCATTTTGTCTTAAATTGGAAAAAATTTATATGGTTTCTGCCCTTCTCGACGCCATGAACGCAGTGGTGCTATTTGTTTCTCCATCTGAGTTCTCCATTTCTCAGACATTTTCCAGAATGGAGGTATAAGCCTCCTTTTATGTAACTAATGATTGTATTCTCTTTTTTTCATGCCATTTAATGAATGAAGGCCTCCCCCATTGATCGAGCAGGGCCTGGAGACGTAGTCCAAGTGAGATGAACTCCATTATCAAGTCTTGTTGTCTTCTTTTCATGCCTTATGTGTTTCTTCTTTTTCTTTCATGTGCACATTAAATTTTTGTGGTTAAGCTGCAATTTTCACATGTGATTCTTTTAATACATCTATAAGCAAAAGATTAATGGATCATAGAGGTGCTGCTATTCTCCCATAATTCTTAACAAACTTGCGATAAATACCCTGTCAACCTGAGAAATCCTTGCAAATTCTTTATGGATGTGGGGATTTTCCATTCCATAATGGCTTTAATTTTGCTAGGGTCTACCTTAACACCTTCATGAGATACAATATGATCCAGATATTCCACCTCTTGTACTCCAAAGAAACATTTGGAGTTTTTTGCATATAATTGTTTCTCCTCCAATAGTTTGAGCACCCTGTCAACATGTTCAACATGATCCTTCCAAGCCTTGTTGTAGATTAGTATATCATCAAAAAATACTAACACAAATTTTCTAAGGAAGGGTTTGAAAATGGAATTCATCAAACCTTGAAATGTAGAAGGTGCATTGGTAAGGCCAAAAGGCATGACCAAAAATTCATAATGATCCTCATGAGTTCTAAATGTTGTTTTCTGAATGCCTTCAGTCTTCATTCTGATTTGATGATATCTTGAACGAAGATCCAACTTGGTGAATTAAATTGATCCATGCAATTCATCCAATAATTCATCAATAACAGGAATGGGAAATTTATCTTTAATAGTGAGCTTGTTGAGCTCCCTATAATCCGGACACATGTGCCATGATCCATCCTTCTTGTGCACCAATACTACTTGAGTAGAGAAATAAATTTGACTAGGCTGAATTATACCAGCCTCTAGCATTTCTGCTACCATACGTTCAATTTCGCAATTTTGGACATAGGGATATCTGTACGGCCTGATGTTTGGAGGAACACTTCCTAGAATCAAATGAATAACATGATCATGATCACGAATAGGTGGGAGACCTTTGGGAGTCTCAAATACCTTGGAATGATTGTCCAAGACTTTTTGGAGATCTGGAGAAATAGATGATTTCGATGTGGGAACCTTTAGCGAACATAATTGTGCAATTACACCTCGTTGTTCCTTATTTAGAAGCTTTGTCATACTATTAGAGCTGATTATCTTTCCTAGTTTCCCTGCAATACCCCTTAATTCAACTTCCTTTCCTTCTGTAGAAAATTTCATGAAAATTTCTTGAAAATTAAAAGTTATTGTACCCAAGGATTGTAGCCATTGGACTCCTAGTACAACATCAACACCACCCATTGGAATGGAAAGCATTGGGCTATTCAATACATATTCTCCCATGGATAACTTGATATTATGGCACTTTCCAGAGCAATTTATGGTTCCTCCACTTGAAACCATCACTTGACACTTTGGTGCTGGATATAGGAAGCAATTCAATTCCTTTGCTATCTTACAATGAATAAAATTATGGGTACTTCCCGAATCAATCAACACTATTACCTTTTTCTTCTTAATATGTCCTTCTATCTTGATAGTTTGAGGAGTGGTAATTCTAGCCAATGCATTACAAGATATGGTCAAATTCATTTCTTCTTTATATAGGGTTTGTTCCTAGACTATATCATCTTCTTTTGACATTTCTTGTTCCTTTTCTTCCTCCTCTTCACAATCTATGTAGAATAATTTCTTCTCAGCACACTTATGACCTTTAGTGTATTTGCTATCACAACTATAACAAAGCCCTTTTGCTCTTTTTTCTTCCAATTGTTGTGGTGTCAACCTTGTAGGTTGTGGAAGGCTAGGGGCACAACACTTCCATCTTTATAATTGTGAGTGATAGGCTTCCTGGTTTCCATAATTTTGCTTTCCATTTTTCTTGCTAACCTGAATGCCTTCTCCAATGAATCAGGTTCCCAAAGGCGAGCCTTGTGTTGGATATTATCCTTTAAAGTTCCTATGAACACATCAATCCTATGCTCCTCTAGAATATCTTTTACCCTTATGTTCAATTTTTGGAAGTCCTCAATGTGCTCCATCATTGAACCTTTTTGTTTGAGATTTATCAATTGGCTAAAAAAGGTGTTGCTTTTTGTATTCTCATAATGTACTATCATTTCTTCTGTAAAAATTGCCCAAGTGACAATTTTTTTATGAGACCAAAGCCATCGATACCATACAAATTGATTTGGTTCCAAATATAAAGTTGCAATACGTACCTTTTGTGTGTTTTGCACATTATGGAGATCGAAAAATTGCTCCATCTGTAGTATCCATGTTCCGGGATCCTTGCCATCAAACTTCTTCATATCAATTTTTGGAACATGGTGGGTCTTCAATCCAACATTAGAGTCTATGAAATCGTGATTAACATTTCTTTAATTCTCATCATGAGTTTCGTTTACTACCCTTTGGCCATTAGTGACCATTTCTTGTAGCAACTTATTCAAATTTATCCTCAATTCTTCCATCTTATCGTCCTTGCCATTCATCTTAGCGTCCATGCCATTCATCTTAGCTTCCATCTTAGCATCCATGCCATTCATCTTAACTTGCATGCCATTCATATTAGCTTCCACGCCATTCATCTTGGATTCATTTACCTTTAGTGAGAGTGAAATTTGTTGTACTTGGTCTTGTAATTTTGATATATCATGTTGCATTTCTTCCTCTTCTTCATGAGTCATGCTAGAGCTTTCAGGTTTCTTACTAGGTGTTTCCATTTTCTTTCTTCAGGGCATTAATTAATGCTAATAATTCTTCACTATTCCCTTTGAATTCCTTCAAACTAATTTTTCAAACCAATCTTATGCAAAATTAAAAAAAAAACTACACACTTTTTTTTACTTTGTAAGAGCTCGATATTGAATCTGTTGTATCTTTGTAACTGCAGATCTCAAATATCTGAAATCTCATCCTGCGATAGCCATTTGAGTCCTCTTTCTAATCCTGCAATTCTGATCAAGATTTGATTCTCCAAGGAAGAGTTATGTCAAATCTCCCACGGTGACTTGATTATAGACTAGTTCAGTAGAGAGAACTTGTATGGTGTTCCACGTGTCACTGTTTCTACCTTAGTACCTAAAACTAATACACAAAAAACTACAAGCCATCCTCTTTCCATAACTTCTTACAAAATTTGAATCTAAATTCTCAAAACAAAAGTTATGGCGATTTTCCCCAGGTCACCTGTTTGGAATGTAATTCGGGAGTCTACACAAACCCTAACTTCCTTAGATCATATCTCCACAAATATAGCGCGACAAGCTCTGAAATTCGGACCTAAAGTTTAGAATGATTTTGTCTCAAATGGGTTGTTTTCTTAGCTTCTGAAACTTCGCAGAAAAACCGTTATAACGAAAATTCCACGATGGCCTGTTTAGAGCAGCGAAACCCTAGAATCCAAAGCTCTGATACCAAATGTTATGAAACCATCTCACAAAAAGATAGAAAAGATAGATCAATGCCTTAGAAATAAGCCTCTTTGATCCGAATTGGATCCAAGAAGAGTTATCAAAGAGCCATGATTGTATCAGGTCGGGACAGGCTTCAAAGAATTAAGAGCAGCGATTAGAAACACCTCTAAACAGTGGCAGTTAGCCCCCAGCATGGAACGACGAGGACCTTGATCAAAGCGCACTGACCGAGGCCCATGGAAACTGCGCAGGAGGTGAAACTAGCCCCTGGGAAGCCCAGATTGGGAAAAGGAGGTAGTTTTTGATGCGCGATCAGCTCTAGCGCTAAACGTGCATTGCTGGGAAAAACCCCTCGAGAAGGAGAGACCTCGAGCACTTGGTCACATGGGAGCCGGGAAAACCATGGGGAAAAGGCTAAAGGCTAAGGTGGGACCCGCGCTCCAAAAACCAGCGATATTCATCGGGGGCACCCTTGAACGGTAAGCAGATTTGGTGAAAACGGAGCGATTCCACTCAGCGCCCAACACTTGGCAAGCGAAGGAGAGAGAAAACCGCCGCTCATCGCATGCTAATGGTCATGCAAGTCAACTGCGTGAAATGAGCGAATGGCGTCGGATCTGGGGGCTCCAGATTTAACGGCTAAGATCGCACCCGATGGGGAAACCAAAATTGACAGGGGAATAAGCCGCGATATATGAGAATTTGAGGTCTGATTTGACCGCCAAGGTGGCAAATGACTCATTCCACAACGTAATTGAAAAAACCGAACCAACGAAGCAAGCTAGCACAGTTGGCAGGAGGACAAGTGGCCACTCCCTGTGAGCCTAATGATGATGCTAAAACAGGGAACTCCAAGCGAAGCTGCAACAGGCGATCCGACGAAAGTGGACGGGGAATCAAACAACCATGATCTCGAATGGCTTTAATGCCATGAACACACAGAGAGGAAAAAAGTAGAAAAAAGACAGTAAAGCAAAAGGCAGAGAGAAGACAGAGGGCCAAGCTGACTAAAGGTAGTGTTGAGCACCAGAGAGCTTGAGAGATTCAAGCCATCCTTGAGAGGATTTATCAGGACTGAGCACCACATTGGGCTCCTTCCATTAAAGACTAGAGAGGTCAAAGAGCTGGTGAGGAAAAGAGTTTGTGCACTCTAGTGGACTGTGGAATCCAAGGACCACCCTGCCAAGAAAATTTTGTTTCAGGAGACTCGTATTGAGCTCCTTCATTGTAATTCTCTTCTTAAGACACAAATAAAAGAAGGCCACCACTGAGAGCTGGACTGGAGATGTAGCCCTGGAGGATAGGGTGAACTCCTTATTAAATTCTTGTGTTCTTATAATTGCTTACTGTATTTTTCTTTTGTTTTCCATTTCAAGTGTCTGTGTATTTGCAATCTAATCAATCCGTTGCCTAAATAACATAGACACACACCAGCACATGAGTCTGTAATACCTTCATTTAATAAATATTTAACTGAGATCACTCATAGGGTGATTTTCAGATCAAGTGGTATCAGAGCTCTAGGCTGTTAAGGTTAGACAAGCTTGTGTTGGTTTAGTTGTTGAATGCTCACTAGATCCAAGCTCAAATTAGGAGAAGGAGAGTTGGTCGAAACTAATTCTAAAATTGGGAGACTCTATCCTCAGAAGACAATGTCAGAGGAAGGTTTTGTAGGGCTAGACCCTCAATTCATAGAAAGTTTCCTAGCCATAAAATCCATGGTAGAAGAAACGTATAGGGACTTTAGAAAGCATAAGGATGAAGATTCATCAAGTTCTAAACAAGATAAAGAAGAAGATGAGTCTCACTTCCATGACCACTCTAAAGGAAAAGGGAAAGAGGAAAGCTTTCTCACACCTCCTAATAGCCCTGTGCATAATAAGAAAACATCTTTGATCAAGCTAGATGTTAAATTTGATTTGCCTATATATGATGGAGAGATAAATGCAGAAAAGTTGGACAATTGGATTAGACAAATTGATGTTTATTGCAGAGTACAGAAAATCGACTCAAACAAGAGCAAGATTCAGCTGGCAAACCTACACCTAGGAGGCACTGCCTTGGTTTGGTGGGAAGGCAGAACCCAAGCTGATATGAAAAGACATGGCAAGACTATCTCTGTCTAGAGTGAATTTGTTTCTGCAATCAAAAAGCAGTTCTATCCATTGGCCTACATGCAGCAGGCCATGATGAGTTGGCAAACTCTTCGGCAGTTGAAAGGGCAAAGTGTGCAAGGGTACACTCAAGAATTTAGAAAGAGAACATTGATTCTAGGAATCTCATTAGACTCACCAAAAACTCTGTTGAAGTACATTGGTGGTCTACACAGCTACATGAGGCATACCATCCTCATGTTTAATCCCACTAGTATAGATGAGGTATATGTACAAGCTACTCATCTAGAAGCTAGAGGAAAGAATGGAAATCTAGAAGTTGGGGGACCATCCCAACCCACTGCAAGCAAGAGCAAGGAGAAAAGAAAGCAGAAGTGGAAAGCAAGGAAGGCTAACACTGCACAGAAAAGCAAAGCTTCATGCACTCACTGTAAAAATGATGGGCATGATGATGAGCATTGTTGGATTCTGCATCCAGAGCTGAGACCTAAGAAGTTCGAGGGAAAGAAGAAGAATACTGTTGTAGCTATTCAGAAAGACTTGGGGTTAGACTCAAGAGATGAAACAACTATTGCAGCCATAGGTATAAAAGGTTGTCTGCTTTAGAGAATGTTGAAATCAAGAAGTAGGTGCAGGAGTTGCTCGAGAAAGGGTTCATTAGGCCTAGCACATCACCATGTGGGTCACCAATCATTTTGGTGAGAAAGAAAGATGGCTCGTGGAGAATGTGCATTGACTATTGAGCACTAAATACCCTTCCTCACATAGATGATCTTTTGGATCAATTGAAAGAAGCTATTTATTTCACCAAGCTAGACTTGCATAGTGGATACCATCAGGTCAGAGTTGTAGAACAAGATGCATGGAAGACTGCTTTCAAAACAAATCATGGATTGTATGAGTGGCTGGCTATTCCTTTTGGCTTAACTAATGCTCCTACTACTTTCATGAGATTAATGAATGATGTACTCAGACCTTTTCTTGACAATATTGTTATTTTGTATCTGGATGACATTCTGATTTTTAGTAAAACGTGGGAAGAACACTTAAAGCATGTTAAGAAAACACTATATGTTTTGAGAAGAGAAAAACTTCATGTTAAACTCTCGAAATGTGAATTTGGCAAAACATCTCTAAATTATTTGGGTCATATAGTAAGGGGTGGTGAATTGAAGATAGATCCCTCTAAGGTGGCAGTCATTGTAAACTGGCCTAAACCCAAATCTGCTACAGAAGTTAGAAGCTTCCTAGGAGCAGCACAGTATTGGAGGAAGTTCATTTCTAACTTTTCCTCAATTGCAGCTCCCTTACATGCTTTAACAGGATTGAACAAGGTGTTTCAGTGGGGAGGCAAACATCAGAAAGCCTTCGACACCTTGAAAGAAAAGATTAGTACGACACCTGTACTAGCACTACCTAATCTACAAAGACCATTCGAGATCCAAACAGATGTCAGTGACTATGCCATGGGAGCAGTGTTGACACAGCACGGTAAACCCATTTGTTATCATTCTGAGACTTTTAATCCTGTAGTAGTTAACTATCCTACGTATGATAAAGAATTGTATGCATTAGTTCAGAGTGTGAAGAAGTGGAAACATTACTTAATGGGCAAGGAGACAGTAATACATACTGATCATCAACCACTTCAATATCTACACTCCCAAACTAAGTTGTAGCAATCAAGACACTACAGATGGATGGGTTTTCTACAATAGTTTCATTTAGTCATCAGATATAAAAAGGGCATACATAATAAAGTTGCGGACATGTTATATAGACCCATTATAAATGCATCTACTATACTTAAGCATAATTCTGTGCCACATGAAAGCTACATTGAACAATATGCTCAAGATGTAGACTTTAAAGATGTATATGCAACTTTGAGTCAAGGCAAACAGGTAGAAGAATTGGATTACCATATGAAGGACTGACTCTTATACCATTGTGGGAAACTCTGCATTCCACAAACTAAGAGAGTAAGGATAATTAGAGAAGCACACACTTCTCTGATATCAGGTCACTTTGGGGTAAGCAAAACAGTTGCATAGCTGCAAATATTTTGTTATTGGCCAAAAATGAATGAGATAGTTTCTAGATATGTAAGAGGGTGTGTTATGTGTGCTAAAAGTAAGCCCAGCAATAGAAAACTAGGCTTATACACTCCATTGCCAGTTCCTTCTCACCCTTGGGAAAGTATTTCCATGGATTTTTTTGGAGGACTACCTAAATCTAGGAAAGGTCATGATTATCTATATGTTGTTGTGGATAGGTTCAGCAAAATGTGTATTTTGATACCTTGTAATAAACAGATTACAGTTGAACAAATTGCAAAATTGTTCTTTGAACATGTATGGGTTCATTTTGGATTACCCACGTCCATTGTATCTTATCGAGACACCCGATATGTGGGGAAGTTTTGGTCAAGTCTGTGGGAACTGATGGACACCAAACTGAAGAAAAGCACAGCTTTTCATCCACAAACTGATGGCTAGACAAAAGTAGTTAACAGGACAGTGATCCAGTTACTTAGAGGATATTGCAGCAAACATCCTAAGCTTTGGGATGAACACTTGTGTTATGTACAACATGCTTACAACAGAGCAAAACATTCTTCTACGCAAAGATCTCCTTTTGAGACCTGTTTTGGTTTCACAGCAAGGTCTCCTTTGGATTTTGTCTTTGGCAAAGATACCACAGTTAATGGACACAATGATGTGGACAAGGCAACTAGGTTCATTGAACAAATCCAGGAGATCCACCAGGTAGTATAGGAACAGCTGGAAAAGAGCCAAGCCAAATACAAGGCTAGGCATGACAAGCATCGGATGGAGCATAGTTTCCAAGTTGGTGACTAAGTCTGGCTGTATATCAGCAAGGACAGGATGCAAGGTGAAGGTAAAAAGCTAAAGCCTATCAGGTATGGACCTTTCAAAATACTTGAGAAGATTGGTGAGAATGCTTTTCGCCTTGATCTACCAGCTTACATGCACATCTACTCAGTCGTAAATGCAGATTGCTTGAGATTGTTTGAACCCTCACTGATTGAGGATCTTGAAGAGCAAAGTCAGTTTCCTTCTATTGATGACCTGCTACCTGAATATCTTAATGAATTGCAGGAAGACACAATGTTGGACAGGAAGGTGAGGACAACGCGCAGAGGAGATGTTGAGTACCTCAGAGTAGGGCTCAAAGGTTCAAAGCCGAGCAATGCAAAGTGGATTGAGATTGGACAAGTGAGAAAATAGTACCCTCACTTAGTTGATGTTTGAAAACAAACTTTTGGTGGTCCAAAAGCTTCTTCAGTGGGAAGGTCGTGATTCAAATTGGATCCATGAAGAGTTATCAGAGAGCCATGATTATATCTGGTCAAGACAGGCTTCAAAGAATTAAGAGAAACGATCAAAAACACCTCTAAACAATGGCAATTAGCCCCCAGCATGGAATGACGAGGACCTCAGTCAAAGCGCGGTGACCGAGGCCCATGGAGACTGCGTAGGAGGCGAAACTAGCCCCTAGGAAGCCCAAATTGGGAAAAGGAGGCAGTTCTTGATGCGCGATTAGCGTTAGGAAAAACCCCTCGAGAAGGAGAGGCCCCGAGCACTCAGTCGCATGGGAGCTAGGAAAACCATGGGGAAAAGGCTAAAGGCTAAGGCGATACCCGCGCTCCAAAAACAAGCAGTATTCATCGGGGGCAACCTTGGGCGATAAGCAGATTTGGCGAAAACGGAGTGATTCCACTCAGCGCCCGATGCATGGCAAGCGGAGGAGAGAGAAAACCACTGCTCATCACGCACTAATGGTCGAGCAAGTCAACCCCGTGAAATGAGCGAATGGCGTCGGATCTAGGGGTTCCAGATCTAACGGTTGAGATCACGCCCAATGGGGAAACTAGAATTTACAGGGGAATAAGCCGCGATCTATGAGAATTTGAGATCCGATTTGACTGCCAAGGTGGCAGATGACTCATTCCACGACGTAATTGAAAAAATTGAACTGACGAAGCAAGCTAGCGCAGTTGGAAGGAGGACAAGTGGCCACTCCCTGTGAGCCTGATGATGACGCCGAAACAGGGAACTCCAAGCGAAGTTGCAGCAAGTGATCCGACGGAAGTGGAAGGGGAATCGAACAGCCATGAGCTCGAATGGCTTTAAAGCCATGAACACACATAGAGGAAAAAGGAAGAAAAAAGACAGTAAAGCAAAAGGCAGAGAGAAGACAGAGGGCCGAGCTGACCAAAGGTAGCGTCGAGCACCATAGAGCTTGAGAGATTCAAGCCATCCCTGAGAGGATCTGTCAGGATTGAGCACCACATTGGGCTCCTTCCATTAAAGACGAGAGAGGTCAAAGAGCTGGTGAGGAAAAGAGTTTGTGCACTCTAGTGGACTAGGGAATCCAAGGACCACCCTGCCAAGCAAATTCTGTTTCAAGAGACTCGTATTGAGCTCCTTCATTGTAATTCTCTGCTTAAGACACAAATAAAAGAAGGCCGCCACTAAGAGCTGGACCGGAGATGTAGCCCTGGAGGATAGGGTGAACTCCTTATTAAATTCTTGTGTTCTTATAATTGCTTACTGTATTTCTCTGTTGTTTTCCATTTCAAGTGTCTGTGTATTTGCAATCTGATCGAACCGTTGCCTAAATAACATAGACGCACACCAGCACATGAGTCTATAATACCTTCATTTAATAAATCTTTAACTGAGATCACTCATAGAGTGATTTTCAGATCACTCTTCGAGGGGGCAACCTCCTTTATATTACACAAATGAACAATTCTTAGATGATTCAAATGACAAACCTCCTTTATATATATAGGAGTCTAAGGGGTCACAATATAACCAAGCTGATCTAACAATAATAATATAAAGACACAAAAATAACAATAGAGGGATTCTATGGGGCACAATAATAACAATATGGGGACAATAGGGGCACAACAATAATAATAAGGGATATAATGACAATAGTAATGGGGGAATCACTAATATTATAAGGACCTAACAATTGAACCCATCAACCTCTAGAAATTCCAAAAATATAACATGAATATCTCTTTGAAAATCTATTTAACACAAAAAGGTAACTCCACACAACATGCATTTTTTTATTGACAAACAACAAATATCATGTCATATTTATATATTTATTTGAAAAGCACCCAAACTAGACTTTTAAAAGTGTCCAACCTATGTATTTATACTTTCTTTGAAATAGGGCCCATAAATCCAATCAACATCTTAATTCTTGCTCATGAGTTCAAAGATCTAATGTGTGTGCGCGCACAGACACACACACAAATCATCCAAACCTCTTACCCTTGCATTACTTTACTATCTATCCATAGAGAAGACCTCCCATAAAGTTTTATATTTGGCCTAATAGACAAAATCCTTTTAACATCCTAAAAACTCATTTTCCTTTAAACTAACCTAATGTGAACATATATATATATATATCTATATATATATATATATATATATATATATATTTATTTATTTATTTATTGAAAGACTATTATTGGGGATAGAGACCAAAATGATTAAATAAAAAGGAATTTAGTATGCTTAGGATTCTTGCATGGAACTACTATGGTTTTCGATGGAACAAAGCTCATAGATTGAGTTGGATTTGAGTGCAATTGATATTATATTCTAGTTGAAACATGGGAGCATGAATAATCTAAGATCCCTCACATTAAGGGCTTTGTATTGTGGTTTTCATGGAACAAGAAATCCTCCTATGAAGCACTACTACGTATGGTGTATAAGTATGATAAGTAGTTTCAACAATATGGATAAAATGGACAGTAATTTTGGAAATTACTAAATACTTATCTTTTTATTACTATTATTTATCCTTGGTTCCCCAACATTCTTTGTATTTTCGACAATTTTTAATTATCGTGGAAAGTTCGACTTTGATTTGATGAAGTGTTAAGGGCACATGGTGACCATTCATGACCCACCAATACCCTATGACTTGCCATTGTGATTCAACATGTAGCACCCACATGGCACTACCATGTCAGCAAAGTATACTTCTCATGGGTGGATTTGGCATCTTGAGACTTAATTATGCCTATTAAGGTGTAATAGGCGGCAAGCAGTACGCCAGTGATTGATTTTTTGCCTTTTCATCATGTCTATTAAATCTCACAGTAAACACATCCCATGGACATGATACTGACATGTAGTTTTGATGGAATGAATAAAATCTATCATACCATCGAAAATTACTAAATAATTATCATTTTTTTGTTATTTCTTATCCATGGTGCCCCATAGTTTATCGGATCTTCAATTAAATATGATCAATGTCAAAATCCCAACTCATAGACAATGAACTACTGCAAATACATGAAACTCAACACTGTTTTGTCACGTGGCATTAATGGAATATCAATACCATTTTGACTCACACTTTTCTTATATGTGATGCTTATTGTGATGTTTAGTGTTTAAGATATGCAATATATGAGAGACATTTAATGGATATTCAATAATAATATCTGAAAAATTGATACACTATTTCTAAGATATCCCTATGACTTCATCACATGAGTTCAAACCTAAAGGTTCTACAATTCTTATAAAATTTAACCCTACACAAAAAAACCATCATTTATGAATTAGTATTCAACCTTTTGTTTTTCTTTTCAAGCAAAAGAAGCAACAATGATTAGGCATGTTTCAAGTTCATAAGTAACCATCACATGAGATTATTATCCAATAACATTTGTTTCATTCATAAAATATCATAGCATAACTTTGGATCAAAATTACTTAAAAGGACTCTACTATGCAAAAATACTCCACAGTCATAAAAATATCTTGTGCATAAATAGGTAGGAGATGCCTAGTAAAACCCTATAAATGCATAAAGTGTTTGTAAAATGTAAGTCAAGGTTGTATTTTAGTTTGTATTTGAGTTGTGCAAGTTGTTTGGGGTGTATTTATCATATTATACACGTTCATGTTGTTAATTTCGCAATTATAAGTTTAAAAGAAGTTGATGTAAGGCAAAGTTTTTCTTGGCATTTGGAAGGTTAAAATTGCACTAAGTGACCAAATTAAAATGCATGCCCAAGCTTCCTTTTAACTCCAAAAATTGTTGTATAAGTTGTAAGATGGATTTATATATATGGTAAATTCACCTATATAATTTAAAATGAAATTTAAGAACAAGAGAGGTTTCTTTCATCTACCAAAATTTGGGATTTCATATAAATTTCAACGTAATATTGCCTTCGAGTAAAATGCATACCCTAGTCTCAATTTTGACCTAAAATGAGTGGTTCAAATTTTAGAAGGTATATATATATATATATATATATATATATTCTTAAATTGGAATTTTTAGACAAAATAATACTTCTTGTGTATATATGCTAGAAATTACCTTGTAAAATTGATGGTTCTTTTATTACATTTCTAATTGTGTAGAAAGACAACCAAAAGACTGTACATTTAGTTGTCAATACGAGGTTCGTATGGAAATTGTGAATTGTCATGCACCATCTGTGTTGATACAATATAAAGTTGTAGTAATTTAAATGAGTGTCAAAAAACAAGATATTAGGATGCATTCATAAGTCACCAAGAGAAATCTACTTGAAATCCAATGCACACTTTACAAGAATGTAAAGAGCATACTTGTAGGAAAGTAAATGTCGCACTTGCATGAAAGTAAATATCGCACTTGCAAAAAATAAATCACACAAGCATCTAAGGTGACTTGTTCCAATGTTAAAATGATCTTGGTTACTTTAACAAAATTATTATTGCATGTGCAATGTGATGTAATAACTCACAAACTATTAACCCACACTTTTTTCATAAAATAAATAAGGCTATAAATTAGATGAGGTAAATAGAACCCAATTGAAAATAGAGTAATTGTATTTTTGGAAAAGAAATAGAGTATTATGGTGTTAGCGTAGAGTTGTAGCAATGATCTAAGTCACAAATTGTTGTGTAAATTCCATAACAATGATTAGTACATAATGAATGTTAATGTTAATGAATGAAGTATAGAAATAATTCTATGCTATAGAGTTCTAGTAGTATGAATTATCAGAGTTTCAGTGATAAACCTAAGTGCAAAGTTGCAGTAGTACAGAATATTAGAGTTACATCAAGTGAAATCTAGTGTTGCGACAATACGCATATTGGAAATTGAACTTTAGAGTTGCAACAAAGGAAATATTAGAGTTACAACTAAGTATGAGAAAAATTGTTGGAAATAAATGAAATATATAAAAAGATACTACAACTATTCTATAAAGTACATAGAGTACCTAGCTAAGGAAGTGGCCCTACCTCCTTAGACAAGACACTAGTTTACGAAAGTAGTAAGTCACTAGATGCTTAACACACCATTGATTGAACCTTAATGAATAGGAACTTTATATTGCAAGAAACTAGAAATACAATAAAGAACTTAGCTCTGATTTTGAACAATCACCTAGCTAGCTTGCTTACTTACTAATTCCTAGCTCGAGGATAGCATGTGTTTTTATACATGATGTTCTCTATCTAAATTAATCAACGAAGTTGATGGACATCTATGAAAATCAAGTTGTTCCATCCTGTTACATAAACTTTCCAAAAGATAGCGAAATTTAGGCACATGCTGACTTAATCATCTATATGATAAATGGTGGTTGAGTCATTCATTCCTTTCTAAGCACATATTCACCCTTTTCATTTTCCTTCGTGAGTAGTTTAATTTTTTAACTACTTGGGCAATCCACAGATGAAAATTGTTTGGTTAACTAATGCATTGTTACAACTAATGTAGAGTTACAACACCCTTCCTTAGAGTTGCAACAACGTTCTTGAGTGAGTTGGAGCAACAGTCATGTGGTGTGATTCACAACAAAGGTGAGAGTCACAACAAGCAAGAGTTGCATCATAGATGTGAGAATCACAACAACAAGGAGTTGAGAGTTGCAACAATGGTGTAAAGACCTGGAATCATAACATATAAATTTTACATCAATCCATGCTATAAAATATCAACACATAAATATTCATCTGGCTAGCACATAATCTACGAGATCATGAGATGAAATACGTACATGTAAGCAATGATATTTTTTACTAGATAATCAGAGTGATTTTGTTATTATGTCCCAACTCTCTGCAACACTATTTTAAGGACGACTCGCCACCCAACCGCAGGCTCAGCTACACAGAATCTTTCTACAATTGGCCACTCCCAAGCTCTCAATCAAATACTGCTACCAATGGCTCCTTTGTCTCTCAGCATTCCCTTCATGAAAGAATGAATGCCTCTCATATCCCTTTTTATCCATTAAATAGAACTAAATATTCTAAAAATGGAAAGTGGATTGGAAAGGGATTTACATGTGCACAATTCATGTGTCATCGTGTCTACATATATATATATATATATATATATATATATATATATATATATATATATATATATATATATATATATATATATATATATATATATATATATATATATAACTTATTCTCACTATTTATAACCTATTTTATATGTATTTATTCAAATTTGTAGTCTATTATTATTTTTTCTTCATTATCTGTTATTTCATTTATTATTATCTTTTCTTTGTTACTTTCTATTGTATACTTGTTATTGTATTTATCTATATATTAATATTATTGCATTTATTTTATTTTATTTTTGTTATTTTTGTTGTTGTTGGTTTATTATTATTATTATTTATAATTGTTATTACTTCTTTTCCCCAAGGAAAAATCACAATTTTATTCAAATGAACAAAATTATATATATATATATATATATATATATATATATATATATATATATATATATATATATATATATATCATATTCTCACTATTTATAGCCTATTTTATATATATTTATTCAAATTTGCAGTTTATTATTATTTTTTCTTCATTATTTGTTATTTCATTTATTATTATATTTTCTTCGTTACTTGTTATTTTATTTATTTATATATTAATATTATTTCATTTATTTTATTATTATTTTTGGTTTTTTTTGGTTGTTGGTTTATTATTATTATTTATAATTGTTATTACTTCTTTTCCCCGAAGGAAAAATCGCAATTTTATTCAAATGAACAAAATCACATTTTTCATATGCTTAAAAAGAATTCAGTCATACCATCCAAATGCTGAGATCCACTAAGGAAAAACTAACTAAAAAAATATTAGGTCTAAGAGTAGAAAACCACTTAGCCTGGCCCTTTCTACCTTTCTTCTTTTCAACTTTTTGCTCGACTCATTGTGAGGGAGCGGCGTTTACAAGTACTAATTGATTTTCATTAGTCTTCAAAGAGGCTTCCTTTTCTGAATATGAACTCTCTGAGATGTGGGATTATTTCACTCCACCTGCCTCCAATTGAGGGAGTGCTTCCATCGATTATTGCATTGTAATCTCTTCTTTTTCAGAAATTATCTGGTTTTCGGTCATTTTTCTAGCTCATTCTTCAACTTTGTTTTCTGATGTTCCTTACTGTTCCTAGACCTCCACACTCATTTGATTCACCACAACTTCCTCTTCCTCATATTCTAAAATCTATGGATCTGGAACCTGCCATCCCTTTAGATTTTTGGGATACTTCTTTTTCCTATTTGGAAACTTCTTTGTTTGTGAATATGTATTTTGTAAATGTCTAGTTTGAAAACAAAAACAAAAAAACACTTGAATGTCATGTTCTCAAATATAGAGGTTTTTTCCAATGTTGGCATTATGATACAGGTGTTGTCCTTGATGGAAACTCACACAGATGACAGTTCACAGTGCAACAGGTTAACATCAAAGGATTACATATCAGACTCCAAAGATTGAAGAAAAAGAGTGGTTTAAGAAGTATACGATGGTTCCCTTTGTCCAAGCAGTGTATACATGCGAGTTAACATAACAAAAGGAGCATATATATATAGACACGCACTCCCACAGGAGGAAAAGTGCGTACATGTTGGAAAATCAAGGTTTTGGTCGAAGGTATTGGTCTGAGGTATTTGACCCAAGTTATTTGGTCCGAGGTATTGGCCCGAGGTATTTGGTCCAAGGTATTGAGAAAGGCCTTAAAATATATAAGGATGAGAAGATCATTAAGCAAAGTGTGTAAGTAATGAATATCTTATGAAGAGTGAGATCAAAAGCAAATATTCATGTTATGGGTTTATGGTGCTTTGTTTGATCTAAAATAAGGATGGACCTTAGCGGTTGATGGGGGATGAGATCTAATGATGGATGAGGATCATGAGACCTAAAATGAATTATCATTATGTGGTTTGATCATGGATAGTCTAGATCTGAATGCTAATGCATGATTTACACTGTAAATGTTATAATCTGGGTATGACTGAAGTCTGGAATAGTTGTGATGTTTTAAGTTAGCATTTTCAGATCTATATGTTGGTTCGCTTTGGTAAAAGTTCGTATACACGCTGGTTCAGCACATCCAAGTAGCGTATACATTATGAAATATGATATTTGAAGTTGCAGTTGGATTTGGTTATTGTTGCAGAGTTTTGGGTTACGCTTTGTGTTTTGGTGATAGTGTTCTGAATGTTTAGATTGATTAATTGTGATTTTCCTGAGTGATGACAGGTTTTCAGTGATTAGTTGTATAGCAGTGGTGAATGATTTTGAGCTTCAATTTTGTTGATGGGTCCGGTATGAAAATTTGATGAAATGAGGCCTTCAGATTGTGGTGTTGTGTTCCAGGAGTATCCAGTCTAAAATTTTATGAAACATGGTCCCTAGAGGAAGAGAGAAGGTTGTAGCCTTCTGTAGGTCGGCGCCTACGTACTGGTAAACATATTGGCCAGTACAAGAGCTAGGGGGTTGGAGCTCCCTTCTAGTAGCAGCTGGAAAATGAGTGAAGGTTGGAGCCTTCTGTAGGTCAATGCCTACGTACTAGTAAACGGATCGGCTAATACAAGAGCTAGGGGGTTGTAGCTCCCTTCTAGTAGTAGCTAGAGAATGATAGAAGGTTGTAGCCTTCTGCAAGTGGGCATCCTTTTCCCATGCAAAGTTGATATTTCATTAAAAAACATTGTTTCAAATTCTATACGTGACTCTACACATTCACAAGCACATACATATGCGGGTTCTATAACTACATACCCGCGTATACCTTTTTAAATATGAAAAAATAAAATATTATGCTATTTTACACGTGGGGTTCATGGGTTTTACTAAGATCCCACCTATAAGAGCCCATAGCACAACCGAATTAACTAATTTCAGCTAGTATATATACACACCTTGGGTAGGCCTAAAGGACATAAGAGAAGTGTTATCGACATTATACCCATTTTTCTCCCAGATCAAGTCTGATTTTCCCGTGCCTTTTGAACTCCCAGTCTCCATGGAAACCCTAGTTTCCTTTGCAGAGATGTTCATCATCTTTATAGAATCTCCTTGCATTTTTTAGAGAGCTTTTCTTCGTGGATCAGGCTAGACGGATCTAGAGGAAGGCTTCGTTGGTGCTTTGGCTTGGATCAAGTTGTATGTTTCCTATACCTATTGTTGATTATCAATAAAGAAGCTCATGTCTTGTTCTTGATATGTTATTTTCTCATGAATAGCAATTTTCATGTTTATATATGATGATCTAACATATATTTATGTATGCAAATTGAATTATATATCATGTATATGCTTCTTTGAATTGATTTTCGGGCCTACGCGATTTTGGAGGAAGCAAAGGGTTTGGACCCTACGGGATCATCATCAAACGTAGGACCTTCAAGTAAGTTTCCAAGTCCACATTTCATAATTCACATGTTTGGCATGTTTACTTGATTGCTTCTTATTTATTTTCTGGTTCTTCTTTGTTGAGGTTATCAACCCTTACCTTAGGGAACTTTTCCCACCAACAGTACGGGCCATTACATAATTCCCCTTTTTTAGGAACTTCATCCCAAAGTTAAGTTTATTCATTTATTATTATTATTATTATTATTATTATTATTATTATTATTATTATTATTATTATTATTATTATATTTATTTATCTATTTATTTATTACCTCATGTTTGTCCAACACCCTTTGCTAAACTAATAGACCAACAAGCATCGAAAGTTACATCACAACAATGGGGAAATATTGAGGAATCTCAAGCCTCTTTCCCAACTTTTGGAATAAGGAAAATAACCTCATCAATCTATACCATAGCCCAAAGTCTCATCCCATGGCTTAGACCTCATTTTCCCCAAGGCAGACATATGGTCCCGGTATTCAATGATTCTTGCCATCTGACAAGGCTGACCCAACTCTCTCCACAACCAACTAAGGTACACAGCCCCAGGCATCGAAGTCCTCACACCACTTTTGGACTTCGACATCCCAATCCAATATAAGGCACTTGGCCTCCTCAAGATGGTCTCATATCTCCTCAAGATCTATCCATGAAGAGTTATACAAGACAAAAGAAACACTGGCATATGTAGTGTTGATTAATTTTGTCCCTAGCCCATATGGTTTACCTATTCTCCCTCCTATGTACGGTATCCCACGAGATCATCAAATAAACTAACCCTCTTAGCCCATTTGTGGAATTCCTATCAATCACCACATATTATCATGCAACCCATGCATTAGTTATAATTATAACATCATAGAAAATAATCTCTATGCCACTTCATATAAAATAATCAATATGTCACTTCATGCATACCATAACTATCATGAGTGTACAACATCATTATCATAACAAAATAAATATTTAACTTCCACATATGCATGAGATCATTAACCTTTCATCAGAACTATGTCTAATTACCACATATCACCACATCATCACATTATTATACTTTGAAATTTCTATGTTGACATAAAAAATAATTGAAACCATAACCTTATACATAGTACCATAGAGTATCAATAATGTTACAACAAGGTACATGTAATCCTTCGTGTGTCCAACGTAGATCTAATTAAAGGAACAAAATTATCCGAGAGGGATACTACATAACACCAATAACATTAATTACTATATCAAGAGCAACCCAAAAAGGTAAATAAAATTAATAAGGCTTACATAATAGACAACGATATATTAGGCAAGCAATGAGTACTGTGAATAAAGCTAAAGAATTGGGTTTCCAATAAAGTATATTATTTGAATGGTAATCCATATTTTATTATTTCAAAAGGAAGAAAGATCTATGATTGAAAGAGTAGCCACTTATCTTATTTTCCCCTTTCCTTTGTTGCACCTTACAAGAATAATAGTAAATTACATAACTAGAGATTAAACTGCAATCTTTATCTTTCAACAAAATCCATTTGATGCATGCATTAAACTATCAGTTTTCAAAATAAATTGATAACCCCTAATCTTAGCGGAACATATTTTAATTCGAGAAAACCCTTTCAAATTTCATAATTTCTCTTTTAGAATATCTAAACAATTTAAAACTTAACAACCAGGAACAAAAAAAAATTATATTAAAGTTACATTTAAGTTAGTGTTAAAGTTAACTTTAGTAATAAACACCAACTTAAATACTCCTATACAATTTTGTATAATATTTTATGGTTTCCTTACCATAATTTGGATTAGAATGTAAATTTATATTATAATTCTAATAATGTATCACTAACACCACTTACCAAATAAAATATAAAAAGAATATTAAATTAATATATATGTTATACATCCTATACTTCCATAATTTGCATAAACATAGTTATTGATATATAAAATAACATGTATGAAAAATTAAACTTTACACATTAATAAATATTTAATCATGCAAATGTGTATTTTCCTATGTAATGTTCTAACCAGATAACTACAGTGAAGTATCAAAACATGAATTAGCTACAAGAAACAAACAAACATGCAATTTGAAAACTCCCCAAAAACAACAAGTTTAAGACAATGTTGAGTAGGAATAATGAAGTTGAGTCATTTATTAAATATCCAATAAGAAGTCAAGTAAAAATATAGTGGAATGTGTGCACCTGGGCTTATTAAAGAAAGCACATAGAACCCAGGTGAGAATGAAGAAAACTCCACATTGAAATGGCTCACTAGTTGCACGATCTGCCCAGAAATTTACTATTGCTACTGTGGGAGGTAAACTGATATTTGAAGCCTCAATTCTGCTCCAAAAAATCTAAAAAATTAGGGAAATTCTCTCCAACTCGGGATCAACAAAACCCATAAATATTTTGGGCTAATTCTAACCTCCCAGAATTACCCAAAAAATCTAGTGAAATTACCCATTGCCCAACTTTGCGTGCCACCAGAAAATATACAGTTTCTTAACCAAAAATCTCTTCCACAAAAACAACTAAGAAATCACTGAAAGATAGTGTTGAAAAGATAGAGTGAAATTCTAGTTATTTCTCAACACAAGATTGCAACAACTGCTCCAGTGAAAACATCCTACCGGTTGTAGAGATGAAATAGGTCACAAAATGCAAGAAAAGAAATAACCAATCAGCTCCAAGTTTTCTCATAGGATGACACTCTAAGTTCACCGAAAAAGTTGGGATTCTCTGCTTGGAAATTCCTATATTAAACAACACTAATGGACTTAGCTCAACAACTTAAGCAAACCTCCAATTTAGAAATGAAATGCCAAAACTAGAATGATCAAAATGAGGCCCCAACCTTCCTTTTATTTTTGCTTTCACTTCCTCATACCATGGTTCGATTTTTTCCTATACCATGGTTTGATCCTTCCCATGGTTTGGTTTCCATGCTTGGTAACTCCACAACTTAACTTTATTTTTTCTTATTTTCCCTAAGTCTCAACCATTGCCTTTTCTCCAAAATTTATTAAATATCTCCACAACTTATTTCATATATATATATATATATATATATATATATATATATATATATATATATATATATATATATATATATATATATGATCACCAAAATTGCAAAATTGGGAATTTCCGTGTCAAAATTATGGAACAATGGTTTGAAATGGAAGGAATCGAATTAAACATCATAAGTCAAGGGGAAAACAATAAGCACCATGTAGTAAGCCAATGATAGGTTTATTTCCTTTTCATCTTGTTCATTGAATAAAATAACATGGTATTAAATAAACATAATGGAAAGGTAAAAAGCCAATTATTGGCTTAGTACATGGTGATTATTATTTGATTGAGTGAAGGTGGACATTTTGACATAAATTCATTTGATTGATAATCCAATCTAAACTAAATTGGTAGTGTACTCTAATCTTAAAGGTGTTGTTGAAAATCTTAGAATTTGACTTCCCACAATATCTTTTATTTATTTTTTAAATGTATGGTTAATAAAAATGTTGAAAGATCAATAGTGAAAGGTAGAATAAATAATTGAAACCACAAATTTAATGTCCAATCTTTTAGGTTACCTTGGTTGGCTTATAGGCACATGGTGAGACATCTTTCCTCACTATCCATTTTCAAGCCACTAGCAAAAATGATCAAATATATTGGTTGGTCAAGAGAGACAAAAGAAATCAAACGAGCTCTTGTTAGATTATTGGAGCTTCATTTAGCATTTGATAGTTCTAAATTTTGGTTAGATAGAGGTGTACTTAACATACTACTTTACCTTGTGGGGGAATTTTCCTTTAATCTATTTAGTATAACCTTTCAACTCCTCCTTGAATTATTCATCAACTTCCATTCCTTCCATCCTTCTTTTCCAAAGTCAAACAACACAATTTCCATTCTTTCCATCCCTTTCCAAAATCTAGCAAAAGTCTTTCTATCCTCCTTTTCAAAAATCTAGCAGCATAGCTTCCATTATTTCTTGTAGTGCTTTTCTAGTAGCCTTTCTCTTTTCTAGCGTTGTCTAGTATAATTTCCCATCTAATAGTGTTATCCTAGGCCTATAGTAGAGTTATTTAGACCCAAAGGCTTGTCCTAACCTAGGAGGTGTCCTATAATCCAAATCAAAATTGTTTAGACAACTTAAAAAAGAGTGGACAAATTTGTGGTTCTCCATAGTATATTGGCGTATCCTACTGAAAATAAACCAACAAAGACCACAACTTATAAAATAGTGTTTGGTTTATAGGACAAGAGGGTTAAACTTGATAAGAGTCATTCTTCTACCAACTTTTTCTCTCAGGTTTTACCTATCAATTACCACCAAGAAGTTAGAGGTGAATCCCTTTGATATTGATGAAAATACTTTTTTTTCTTGTCTATCTAGATTTCTCATTTGCTGATTTTGACAATTATGCCATGATTTTAGACTCAATGTTGAATTATACTATATTTGATTCCCTTAGTGATGCACCATTCCCATGTGATATTTTTACTATTGCTATAAATCTCCAACCAAGAAATTTTCAAGGTCAAAAAGCTATAGACTTGGACAAGATTATCAATCCCCCAAGCAAACTGAACTTCTCTCAATTAACAACAAACATGTTACAAGTTAAGCATGGAATTCTCCCTAGCACTTGTGACTTCAATGGGAGTGCAACTCTTAATATAGTTAATCCAATTGAATTTAACTTTCTTTACACTTTAATATAGTCATTATTAGCATTATATAGGCATATTTTTGTGCCAACTTTGAAAGGCCATTTTCCCTATATTCATATAAATGTAGCTTATTTTTTTATTTTTTCCCCAAAAAAATCTTATATAGAAAATTTCAAAGTCATCTAAATTCAAGAAATATATGGGTGTAAGAGAGAAGGCCTTACAACGTAAATATATTCCAAATGTGCTTAACAAATTGCAGTGTGGAGGAAATATATATGTTTTAAAAGTTTATTTTAATCAATACTATTATAAATCCTTTCCACTCACATCCACTCAAAGCATTGGGGCACTGGCAGCTACCCAAATTGTAGAGGCCAGGCAGCAACTTAAAGATGACTCAAATTAACTAAAATAATTCAATGCAAAGACATGACACTTGAGGTGAGGAGAGGATATTCTGAGGTTGTCTATATATAGGCTTCTCGAGTTGTCCACGAACATGCATCGTGTGTCAATAGTCGTTTATCCTAATCATTTCTTTGTGGAAAGTATAGTGAGCCCTCCTATGGAATATAAGTCATGCCATTGCATAAGAAAACATGTATAATAGACAGATTGCAGGTATATCCAATGATAATGGCAAAGAAAAACAGATATTTGGATTTGGATTTGGATTTTATATCAACTAACATTTGAATTTCCTTATGAGGGGATCACAAATCATAGAAGATGATTCTATATTTTAGAAGAAAGCTCATCCTTATTTGCGAGTGGGAAATAACATCACATGGTATTGTTAAATGTCTTCATTTATTTTTCCTGGCCATTTATCTTCAACTTCATGTGCTTATACTTTCTTGATTAGAGCTCCACATTAGTAATCAGTAGCTTATAAAAGGTAGAGGCAACTTCCATTTTCTTTGACTCTATTTTGTGGTGTTGTTGACATATCCTCCACACAAATATGGAAATTTCCTTTCACTTTTAGACAAAATATGTGAAGGAGTCTACTTAGCATTGATAATCATAATGGAGGTAAGAGTAGAGAAGCTTTCAAGATAAATTCTTATGACATTATTTGTGGAATTACTATATAATCTAGGATATGAAATTTTCCTTTTAAGGACCACCTATAATCTCACTAGACATGAGCATCTTTTAGTGAGCTAAAAATTAAAAAGAATTTAACTACTACATAGATACCTTATTCTAATATTCCCATGTTTCATATCTCAAGTATTCTGTAACATTCCCAAGTATTCCCATGTAATAAAGTTATTAAAGGAAAAATAATAACCAAGGTCATGGGACACATATTCCAAGTTCAATGTTGGGCAAAACATCCTAGTGGGTGTTCATTTAATTTATTATGGCGGAGGAGAAATTGGCAAAGGCAATGGCAAAGGCTTTGGAAAGGAAAATAGACATTAATTGGCATTTTATTTATGAAAATAATGGAAATTAGGAGAAAAGGAAGATGAAAGGTAATAGGTTGCATGTGAGGAGGAAAATGAAGGAAAATAATGGAAAATGAAGAAAATATAGGCCTCATTAATAAAAAGGATTCTGAGGATCAGTTCACAACCTTTTTGTCAGTTCAGTTTTGGAGCTCTCTCTATTCCCTCTACTCTCTAGTACTCTTGGACACTTAGAGTATTCTTGGAGCACTCTAGAATTGAAGGAAAGAAGGAAAAGGAAGGACAAGAAAACAAGAGGAAGAAAGGATCAAGCAAGAAAGAGGGGATTCAAGCGGCTACAGTCAAATTACTTGTAGGTATCAAGTTGCATGTATGATTTCCTTACTAGTTTTGGCATGCATGGTACGTGCATATGTGCTTTTGGTTCTCTTGCTGACATTGGCATGGGTCTTTTCATGTGTGACAATGGTTTTCAACCTCTCCTTTTCATTTTCAAATAGTCATGGTGTGATGGGGCACTCCTTTTTTGGTTGAGTTGGATTGTCAGGTGGATTCGAAGCTAAGTGGGGTGGTCTAAGGATTAATCACAAGGCCTAGGAATCCCTTAGAGGGATATACAGTAACGCCTGATTGTGAATACCCTTGATTGGGCATAGGAATCCCTTGATTAGTAATATAGGGATACACGGTAAATCCCAATAAGGTGGAGATGTCATAGGCCTAGGAATCCCTTGACCAGTAATGGTGGGATACATGGTAAAGTCGAGAGGTGGATACGAAAAAATTCCTCATGGTTTAGGTGGAGAGATCTGGACGTATCCATGCTTGTTTAGGGCCTAGTGATCCAGTGGGATTACAGTAAAGCCTAGTTGTATTGATGAGGGTTTAGGGCATAGGAATCCTTTGGTGGATATACGGTAAGGAAATCTCACCATATCTTTACCAATGAATTACTTATTCTCCTATAAATATAGTTATGAAAGACTCATGTGCTCATGAGGCTATTAAGAAAATTGATGTTGATCCTTTCCTCTTAATGGCCATTGTTGCAACTATACTCACCATTATTATTCTAATTTTTTTTCTTAGAGTAACCGTGCATTGGAAACCTTCACCATGTCTAAAAAATCTTGTTGGTAAGAATGTCCTAATAGTAGGAGGATCTAGTGGCATTGGCCTTACCATTACCAAAGAGTTGTTATCTCACATACCTTTAATTATTTTGTTAGCTTGTTAAAATAGAGAAGGCAGGAAACGAGTTGGTAGATAATAAAACTATTAATATTGATAGAAAATATACAAAGACAAATGATTGGGGTGATTATGGAACTCTTCCAGATGCATAAAATAATCATTGCAATGGAGATGTATTGATACGGTTGTTTATAGTGTTGGGAACTCTGAAATCAAATATATAAATGAAGCTCCCATTAAAGATTTGAATGTGAAAATTGAAAAATATATTATGGATTATAAACATTATACATGTTTCTCTTCACTTGATGAAGCAATGCACATGCAAATTCCATGTTGGACTGCCCATGCTTTTTGTTCTCCTCAGTTCTTTGGTTGTTTTGTTCATTCACCATGGGGTTTCTTCTTATATTGAAACCAAATATGGACTAACAGGGCTTTCCAAAACTCTTGGACTTGAAATAATTCCTTATAATAATAGTGTGACCATTTCTTACCCTGGGTTTGTGGAAAATCCCATGCTTGATGAGAGTAAGAAATTTAGTTTTGTCAACAATAAGGTTAAGACTATAATATGTGAAGACTTCCCTTTCCAATTTAGCTTGTTTTTGCATCATTATTTCTTTGATGAAGGAATTTAATTGTTGGTGATACATGGAGTATTTTATTCATGTTTCATACAGAAGAATGTTTTCTAGCAATGCATGGAAGGATCACACTTGTATGTTGCCGACGAAATATATTTTAATGCAAAAAAAGCATATGTCACTACAGAATACCCATTTGCACATGATACAAAGTTTGATACATGGTATGTGTCACGATATAAAACTATTTTGGGGTGATATAAAAGTCTTGTATCATTATAGGAAGTTCATCCTAGTGTGACATTGGTCCCTTGATAGAAGGAAATCCTACCTTTTAGGAAATAAGAGTAATCGCCATTTGAGATGAAGTAAAATATTAAGGTGAGCAGTGAGATGAATAAATGTAATGTGGAAGCCAAATCATTACATTGAATAAGGATAATCAAGTAATAAACAAAACTCCCAATTAAGCATGAATGGTGGAAAAAACTTAATATACCCCATCCCTTGAAATTCACCAAGGGGGGTCAGGTACCTTACACCAAGAGTTTATCTAGTAATGAGCTAATCGATCTTTGTAGTTCTCAAGTTCTAATAATTTTCAATGGTATAATTAAATGGTTAGGGATTATCCTTGAACTTGTAAGGAGGATAATACAAGAGAAAAGGAAACAAATGTTGAGGATTACTCTCTTGTAGGTCGATATCAAGAAATAGAGAAAAATTTGTTGGACACAAGCACAAAATTCACTACTTTTTAAAAACTTAATAAGAATTCAAAAATAATCAACCATCTTCCCTGTAACCAATTCATAGAAACTTATGATCATGGTTGCTTTAAGCCAAATCCAAAGTAAGCATTTAGTTCTAGTCATTTCTCATGCTCTTCATGGAAAGGAAATAAAAATTGGTTCTCCAAGTTTCGCCAACCTTCCATGAAAAGTGTTTCATTTAAGACATGGATGAGTCTGAGGAAAGTAAGTAAATATAAAATGTTATATTTGTGGCAACTCAAGCCATTGGGATGATAAGTGTCCTCAAAAAAAATCAAAGAAAGGTATCAATATATTAGAACTATTTTCATCACACATTGATCCATGATACTTTAACCCTTGTTCTAATTTTGACTCAGAAGTTATATATTGTGCTTATTATTTTGATTTTGGTTGTTCTACTGAACCATTATCTCCTGTAGTTCCACTTAAGATTATGATTTAGATATTTACTTTTTATGTATCAACATGTTAACATGCTCTTTTGATGAATTTTCCTGTAAAATTGCTAAACTTTGCTAAAAATTATCCCATACACTTATCTAGAATATTCATACACAAAGATCTCTTTCTACTGAGATTGATCATCTTTCTTTCCAATTCCCTTATGAAACCATGGTGTATCCCTTATATTACTTCCCATCATATGTTTCCATATCACTATTACTTCCCCCTACACAAACTATGCTTTCTTCTACTATTCACCCTTTCATTCCCAAATACTCCAAATATTCCTCTAAAGCACAGAGGCTACAACATGGATATTAACACAATAGTAGAAGGAAGTAAACACAACATCAAATGAATCGATTGCAACAAAAAATAAAAGAGAATAGGTATACATTAAAAATGTTTACATAAGAGCTTACTGAAATATGTTAAAAAGTATAGCAAGAAAGGCTAAATTTGACTTTAGCCTTAGTCAAATTGAGTAAATTGAATTTCCACACCAATAGGACAACTTCAAGGAAGTTAACTAGTGTGACATGGCTCTTTTCACTCAGTTAGCTTAGTAAATTCGAGTTAAGGGCTTGGAGTTTTGTCATGCATTTGTTGATTGCTAAAGTTTAGCAATCTAGTTCATTTATTTTCAGTTGTATTCACTAACCTCTAACTATTGAAGGGGTCAGTTGAAGGTCAATTAAGCAGTGGGAAAAAAATCTAACTCAAATATTTGTCAATGACCTGATCAATCAACCCAAAATATCTCATGCATGCATGGAATTCGATTTGCTTAGCTAAGGTGGAGGAGACAAGGACAGTGTAACATGAGTTGTATACTAGTTGAGGGTACAATTGTTGCATGCAATCAAGAGATCAATTCCTTGCAAATTCCGCAAGGAAATAGGGAATTCCCTACTGTTTAGGAGCTCAAATTTTCTCAAATTTGTGCTAGGAAATAGGAGGATGGAGGAGCATAAAATTGGCTAAGTGTTGGCTAGAGGCTCTCATTCAGCAGAGAGAATAGCTATTCTCTTGCAGGTTGTGCTCAGAATTAGGGAAAGCAATTGTAATAATTTGTCTATTCAACTGATTAATGCAAAGAGGCTTGAGGGGTTTTTCCCAGTTGGGTTCCCTAGAAATCATTGTGTACTTGCATTTTTTCTTGTTGCATGTCTATGCATGTTGTTCTAAATTGTTATTTTTATTCCACATATTAGTAGAGTAGAATTGTGTCTCTTGTTTTCAATTTGAAATCTTGAGAAGTTGTAATTTCTATCAAATTCCTACATGGTATCAGAGCCCTGAAATCACATTAGAGTAAGTATTTTGAACTTGTCCCTCGGGAATTTCGAATTTTCAGCTTCAGTGCAACAATTTTTTCTTCAAATTCGAGAAAATGTCTTTCAACGGACTGAGATTGGAGTATGCCCTAGCGAGTAGCTCAAATTTCATATTCTAGAAGGATTGAATGGAAGTAGTGCTTGATGATAATGTTGTGTTAGAATATTTTAAAACTGACATTGCAAAACCCCAACATTCTGATGCATAGAAATTAGCCCAATGGAAGGAGGATGATGCAAAGGTTAGGAGAATTCTTTTAGAAGGTGTGAGAGACCATGTGGTCTCAAATATCCATTGAAAATAAACACCATATGATATGTGGAAGAAATTGACTGAGCTATTCGAAAATAGAAGTGGCCATAGAATATTTGTTGGGTCCCTATAATATTAGTGATTACCCCATTACTTTTGTAGTTCTACCCCTTATTAATATTTTTGTGCCCCTATTATTCCCATATTGTTATTATTGTGCCCCATAGAATCCCTCTATTGTTATTTTTGTGGCTTTATATTATTATTGTTAGGTCGGCTGGGTTATATTGTGACTCCTTATACTCCTATTTATAGAAAGGAGGTTTTGTCATTTGAATCATCCAAGAATTGTTCATTTATGTAATGTAAAGGAGGTTGCCCCCTCGAAGAGGCTGAATTCTAAGGCGTTGATCTATATTTTCTATCTTTTTCTTGAGCTGGTTTCATAACATTTGGTATCAGAGCTTTGGATTCTAGGGTTTTGCTGCTCCAAACAGGTCATCGTGGAATTTTCGCTAGAATGTTTTTTCTGCGACGTTTTAGAAGCTAAAAAAAAAACCATTTGAGAAGACGTCGCACTGAATCTCGGGTCCAAATTTCGGAGCTTTTCACGCTATATTTACGGGGATATGACCTGAGGAAGTTGGTCTTTTTGCAGACTCCTAAATTACATTCCAAACAGGTGACCTAGGGAAAATCGTCATAACTTTCTCTTTGAGCATCGGATTGAAATTTCGTCAGAAGCTACAGAAAGAGGACAGAATGTAGTTTCTTATATATATTTTTCAGAGCCAAAGGTCGAAACAGGGACACGTGGCATGTCGTACAAGTTCGCTCTACTGAACTAGTCTATAATCAGGTCACTGTGGGAGATTTGACATAACTCTTCCTTGGAGAATCCAATTGGGATCAGACTGGTGGCATTGGAAAGAGGACACAGAGGGCTACTACAGATCGCAATTTCAGAACTGGATGATCAGAAATTACAAAGATACATCAAAGGCAATATCGAGCTCCTACAAAGTGAAAAAAAGGTGTGTAGATTTTTTTAAATTTTTGCTTAAGCTTGGTTTGAAAAATTATTTTGAAGGAATTCAAAGGGCATAGTAGAGCATTGTTATCGATAACTGATGCCCAGAGGAAAGAAAATGCAAACACCTACTAAGCAACCTAAAAGCAGTAGCATGACTCATGAAGAAGAGGAAGAAATGCTACATGATATATCAAAATTACAAGACCAAGTGCAACAAATGTCAGTCTCACAAAAGCTAACAGAAGCTAAGATAAATGGCATGGAATCTAAGATAAAGGGCATGGCAGCTAAGATGAATGGCATGGAAGCTAAGATGGACGATTGGAAGACATATTTGAAGACAGACATGGAAGAATTGAAGATAAATATGATGGTCACTAATGGTGAAAGGGTAGTAAAGGAAACTCATGATGAGAACAAAAGAAATGTTAATCATGATTCCATAGACCCCAATGTTGGATCGAAGACCCACCATATTTCAAAAATTGATATGAGGAAGTTTGATGGCAAGGATCCCGCAACATGGATATTACATATGGAGCAATTTTTTGATCTCAATAATGTGCAAAACACACAAAAGGTACGTATTGCAACTTTATATTTGGAACCAATCAGTTTGTATGGTATCAATGGCTTTGCTCTCGTAAACAAATTATCACTTGGGCAATTTTTACGGAAGAATTGACAGCACATTATGAGGATACAAAAAGCAACACTTTTTTTAGCCAATTGATAAGTCTCAAACAAAAGGGTTCAATAGTGGAGCACATTGAAGAGTTCCAAAAATTGAACATAAGGGTAAAAAATATTCTAGAGGAGCATAGGATTGATGTGTTCATAGGGACTTTAAAGGATAGTATCCAACATGATGTTCACCTTTGGGAACCTGATTCATTAGAGAAGGCATTCAGGTTAGCAAGAAAAATGGAAAGCAAAATTATGGCAACCAAGAAGCACACCACTCACAACTATAAATATGGAAGTGTTGTTGCCCCTAGTCTTCCACAACCTATAAGGTTGACACCACAACGATTGGAAGAAAAAAGAGCAAAAGGGCTTTTTTACAGTTGTGATAGAAAATACACTAAAGGTCATAAGTGTGCTGAGAAGAAATTATTCTACATAGATTGTGAAGAGGAAGAAGAAAAGGAGCAAGAAAGGTCAAAAGAAGAGGATATACTCCAGGAACAAAGCCTAGATAAAGAAGAAATGAATCCGACCATATCTTGTAATGCATTGGCGGGAATTACCACTCCTCAAACCATCAAGATAGAAGGACAAATCAAGAAGAAAAAGGTAATAGTGTTGATTGATTCAAGAAGTACCCACAATTTTATTCATTGTAAGGTAGCAAAAGAATTGAATTGCTTCTTATATCCAGCACCGGAGTGTCAAGTGATGGTTGCAAATGGAGGAACAATAAATTGCTCGGGAAAGTGCCATAATATCAAGTTATATGTTATCACTTAAGAATTCTAATGCCCAAATTTCTCACATTAGTTTGATGGTAAAGGTCGGTGCTAGTCTAAGTTTGTTTTTTGTTTGTCTTAAAGTCTGAGTCTTAGGAGTCTTGACGGTATACTTAAATAAAGGTCAACTATGCATTCTCATTCATCACCGGTCTCATAACCATGTGTCAGCTTTGTTCAAAGGTTACTATGTGCCACAAAGCTCTTTAGGTGATTTCGTAGCACATAAATCATTTTGAAGTGTTTTCGCAGCGCATAAATCCTTTTTAGCAGTTTCGCAGTGCAACATGTTTTAGGTGATTTCGTAGCGCATAATTCAGATTTTACATTGGCTGCGCTACGAAATCGGAGATTCGTGCAATCCGTAGCAAATCTTTCCTAACTGTCAAATCTGTCAAGTTTAGTTATGGTTGCATCATTCATTGTCAGCTTATACACTCCACATATCATGTCCAACCGCTTATCTCCATCATTACAGCCGCTAGGTACCTTGGTACGCTCGGATTGCAAGTTCCAAGAAAAGCCAGGTATTCACAGTCTTAATTATGATTGTATTCGTTGCATGAGGAACAAGTCTGCAAGTTATCAAGCGAGGCAGCCATTCAAGTGAGGCAGAGATTGAAGATTGAGCAGCGCTAGTATTTCAAACCTTCATTACGCTGAAGTCTCATGGAGGGATCTGCAGAAAGAAAAGACCACAGATCAGGCAGATGTTTGAGAAACGAACCTAAAGGTGTAGACATTATCTTGAAAAACAAAGAAGTTGAGCATGCATTCAAGCAGGTTGGATGTTGGAATTTTTGTGAGAAACTCCAGGGAGGTCATGCACAAATCACCAAGGAATTTGCTTTGAATTTCACAGGGCTGAATTCAAAGGTTGGGATGCTCAAATTGCAAGTCTCACCAGAGGTAATATCCACAGTTACTAAGATTCCAAGGGGACAAGAAACTTGGTTTAAGAATTTCAAATTTGATATGACCCCCTGCAAATAATTTCTAAAGCCGGAGTACATTGACTCAGATTTAAACAAGTCTGTGCCTAGAAATTATGTCAAGGACTCATATGCCAATCTGCTTACCTGTATACAGAGGTACCTTACCTATGAAGGGAGATATAATAAGGTGTATTCATATCGTTTCAATCTTCTGCTACATTTTACAGGAAATATATCCCTTGATTTACCTTTTTACTTATTTCATAGCTTAAGCAAAATGTGTGATAAGGTGCAGCTAAGGAAAGAAGCCTGTGAGACCTCATTGTTTCACCACGGTTTAATTAAGTTGATCGTTCTGCATGAACTCCAGAGAGTAGGTAGGGACTGGCCCACATTCATATTCATGTCTGGTTTCAAGAACGACATCGGTCTTAGTCCTCAAGCTGCAAAAGATCTTCCAACAACAACTAGTCATCAGGCAGAAACAAGATCCAGGAGGTTTACAAAGTTGAAGGCTAGGAAACAAGTAAGGGAATCCACCAAGCCACTGACTATCGAAGATACACCCAAGCAGTCCCTTAAAGAGAAAACTCAGGTCAAAGAAGGTGCACATGAATCAAACACAGGTGAAGGAGTCCAAAGAAGAAGGACTAGGAGCCAGGTAGCTAAAGAAAAAGGCAAGTCAGTGATTATTGAGGAAAGCCCTATTTCAAAGGGAGACTTGAATGATTTACTGCAAGCCATTGATATTGAAGAATCTCCCCTGGTTCAAGCATATTTGATAGAGTCGGGAAAAGACAAGGCTAAGAGAGTCAAAGCCTCGAAAAAACTCAAGTTTGATGATCAGGTTGATCAATTTGTCTTTAAGCCAAGAAGACCCATAACGAGGAATTTTAAACACATACAGGAGGTACTGCCAAGAGAAGATGAAACAGGGGAGGTAACACAGCCTCATGAAGGAAAAGATAAAGGCAAAGCAGTTACCCTTCAAGAAGAAGATAGTGTGGAAGAGTTGAAAAGGAGGTTGGAATTGGCAAACTTTGAAATTGCTAGACTGAAGAAAGCCTCCAGGAAACTTGCAATCAAGGAGGCTTATTTTAACCAAATGCAAGCTCGGTGGGAGGACAAAAAATTTCAAATACCCAAGGTGGTTGATTGTAATGTTCAATTCCGTAGTTGGACTGTCCCTGCAATAAAGGAAGCACAATTCATCAGAAAGGTCAATACAAACCTGAGAGCTGGGATCAGAGTCATGAAGAAACAAATTGAGGACTTAAAGATACAGTTAAGCCAGCAGAAAGAATCTCCTTAAGGAAGTCACACATCAAGTAAGGTTATGTTTCAAATTTTGATGGTTTTCCTTGTTATAATATTTCTTGAAGAATCATACATTTCCACTCAGTTTTGAAAAGCTTTGGAGCAATTGAAAAGGATGTTTAAATATAAAGAAGCTCAAGATAGCAGATTTTTGGTATTAGGCTGTGTTTTGGTGATTACACAGCAGTTTCGTAGTGCACTACGAAACTGCTGAAAATGATGCCTAACGCACAGCAGTTTCGTAGCGCGCTACGAAACTGCTGTAGCTACATAATTAAAACCCAGTCAACCAATTTTGAGGGACCGAGGGGAAATTTTTGAAAAAGGAATCTTTTCAAAGGATCATGTAACAGGTGTCAACATTCAACAAAGGAAGAAACAGGTGGAAGAGACCTATATTCGAACTCTAAACTTTTTGTTATAAAGTGATCAGAGTTACTATAGTTCATGATATATCAAACAGCTTGGAGGAGGTCTTGTCTTCACACATGGAAAAGGTTGACAACACATCAAGGACGTGGCATCCTAATATATTTTTGTATAATCAAAGAAGAAGGGCATGGTTCATTGGTTTCGAGTATCTTTGAGGAAAACCAAAAGCAGGTAAACAGGGGCAGTTTCCTACTTTTCAGGAGCAATGGAGAAGATGTGACATTAAGGGCCAGCAGGCAGCTACAAACACCTACCACAGCCAAACTAAAAAATACCACTTGTCAAAGAACGAGAATTGATTGTAATTAAGGTTATTATTAGCATTATATGGAGTTAGACTCCTATTTGACTTAGATCTCTAAAAAGTCTAGTTAGCAATTTGTTACATCTAATAGGTAGTTAAAATTTGAATAGGTGTCATAAGAAGTAGAATTCGAGTTCCCCTCATGTTGGAGGAGGAATCTCAGCCTTGTCAAAGAATTCTATATATAGGAGAAAGAGCAAGGTACCAAGGGTTGGAAATGTATGGAAAAAAAAAGCTCTGATATTTGGCTTATGTAAAGACTCTGTTTTTTTGGTAATATAGTACTGGCTTATGCTTCTCAAGAGTCATAAAGAGTTCAATGTAATGAGTTTCTTTTGTTGTCTTTTCATGTTATCTACAGTGTTATGAGTATGTGATTACTTAGAAATCATTAAGAATGCTCTAATTTCCTTCATATACTCGTAAACTGCCTTCTATATGTTTGATGTGTTGAAATCTGAATGCCTTGACGTCTATGCAAAGCAAACCCTACTGTTAATACTGAATCATATATGACTCCATAAGCCCAATGGATACTTGTTAGTTGTGTTTCCACCATTTTCGTTTTTTATTTGTTTCACAAGAGTTAGCCATCTTGATCATAATCAAAAACCTTTAATCCTTTGAGAGAGCCCTCTCAGGTTGGGGAGGCTAAAACCTCAGCCTAAAGTAGGTTTGAAACAGTTACTTGAAGTTTTCCTGGTCTGCAGCCTTCCAAAGCCTGATTTTGAGATAACACTATCCATGGGAGAATATGTATTGACTAGCCCAATGCTTTCCATTCCCAATGGGAGGTGCTGATGTTGTACTAGGAGTCCAATGGCTACAATCCTTGGGTACAATAGCTTTTAATTTTCAAGAACTTTTCATGAAATTTTCTATGGAAAGAAAGGAATTTGAATTAAGGGGTATTGCAGGGAAACCGGGAAAGATAATCAGCTCTAACGGTATGACAAAGCTTCTAAAAAAGGAACAAAGAGGTGTAATTGCACAACTATGTTCGCTAGATGTTGCCACATTGGAATCATCTATTTCTCCAGATCTCCAAAAAGTCTTGGACAATCATTCCAAGGTATTTGAGACTTCCAAAGGTCTCCCACCTATTCGTGATCATGATCATGCTATTCATCTGATTCCAGGAAGTGTTCCTCCAAACATCAAGCCGTACAGATATCCCTATGCCCAAAAGAGTGAAATTGAACGTATGGTTGTAGAAATGCTAGAGGCTGGTATAATTCAACCGAGTCAAAGTTCTTTCTCTGCTCCAGTAGTATTGGTGCACAAGAAGGATGGATCATGGCACATGTGTCCGGATTATAGGTGTTATAGACATTTTTGTGCCTTACAGCATTGAGCATGAAATGTTCATAATCTAAGGGATCCAAAGTCCCTAAGCATGTTGTTCCTACCCCTAGAGGAACAAGGCTAACAAACCACAGCAATTCACAAAAGTTCTCCACCTGAAACTGCTCAAAAACAAGTCAATTCAGGATCATGTCAACTGCTCCATTGACCATCTGCGTTGAATGTCAGTGGCTCCACTGTCTACCTGCGTTGAATGTCAACTCCAACACTGGCTACCTGTGCTGAGCGAGTTTGGACAAGTGGCAAACTCATTCCTCAAGGTGTCAATGCTCAGGAAGCTTCCAAAATGACACTTGCCTCAGGGAATTCGACCGGTGATGAGTAAGAGGTTCCAAATCTTCAAGTGGAAGCAAGAACCTCCAAGTGGACTCAAGAACTGATAGAGGGAGAGGACACTAGTCAGATCTCAAGCTGACTCATCCTCTCTCCAAACATCTATATATAGATCTCTCCTCCATGAGATCTGGAGGCTGGAATTTTGTTATTGCAAAGAATTGTTGTTGGTTTGAGACTAGAATCATTGGGTGCTTAATGCTTTGAAGGGGCTGAAGATAGGAATTCCATTTGCTGGGAAGGAGATGCTAGATTGGAGCCCTCTGGGTTGTATCTCTTCCTGAACCTTGTTATTCATCAATAAATCTATCTTGGTTTCTCCTATATGCTGATGTTTTCTTGATGTATGACTGCATTAGTGTATTTGATTTGTTTCTAATCCTGAATCATTTATGAATATGTATATTTGCCTTTGTGTTGAGTTCTTCTCTTGTCGCAAGTAGTTGTTCTCTTGTGATCTCGCAGGAATCAAGTAGTTGTTCTCTTGGGCGAGCGAGGAGGCAAGTAGCTGTGAACACCCAAAGGGAAGAGGATCTGGATCGAGGGACAAACGGAAGACACCGGTAAGTCTATTGATCTCTCTTGTTTCACATTTCATAAAGGAAGAAACCAGTATAGTTGTACTCGTTTGTTGCTAAGGCACTGTCAAACCTTAGGTGGATAGGATCGTCCTGCATAGGCATTTTTCCCCACAACAAATTGGCGACTCCGCTGGGGAGATTTGTTTAATCATTTTATTGGAGTTTCTATCATTGTTTACTTCATAGACTTGACAGCAACAATCGAACTGCATCTTTCCCGGATGCAAAGTAGAAAGTTGCTGCTTTGATCCAGTTGTTGGACTTGTCTATGATCTGAACAATGGATTCACAAATGATTTGATGATCCTTGTGATAGATCTTAGTAGCTTTCAAATCATCCCTTTGATTATATCTTGCTTGTGTTTCTGATTTGGCCTGAAACTGTTGATTTTTGAGCAATTTGTAACCCAGAACCCAGGAGAAACGAGAGTTTCTCCTTCAGCGCAACTGCTGTGAAGGCAGTCTGCATTTCAACGCAGGTCCCGTGAAGGTTACCTGCGCTGAATGTCAAATCCTCAGTGTTGAGGTTGCGCTGAACCAGTTTGGCCTTGTGCAGCTGGGGTTCTCTGCTCTATGTTGCCCTGTTTTGATCTCTGTTTTTTGCAGCCTTTAACCAGCATAGGTACCAGTCAGATAACTCCTCTTCTTTGCTTAGATTCCGCCTCCTTTTGTACAAAAAGACTGTGAGTGTTTTTATGTGTTTGTGGCGTCATTTACAGTTTTCCTTTGCATGAGTAAAATAGTCATCCTGTAGCCTTTGATTCAGATCTGATTGATTGTGATCTTAGAAGAGAGTTCATTGGCTGTTTGCAGATTGATTATACATTTACTTTTGCTTATTGGTTTGAATTTGTCTCTTTTAAAGTGTCGAAACAAGTCTTTATTTCGAAAATCGTTAAGTGTTGTAATCTCTTCTAACCTATCTGATTTCGAAAAAAGTGAACTTGTTTGTATCGATCGTTTAAAAGCAAATTCAAAGTTGTACAAAAAGCTTTCTTTGTAGGCATCAATACTAAGAAAGCGGAAAACAAACACCTGCATTGTGCATTTTGCATTTGATAGTTTGCATGTTGGATTTAGGAAAAGTGCATTAGAGTGTGCTGATTGCTCTTTGAGAAAAGATGGTGTCTTTCTTTTCCCTTAGTAGCTAGGATTTTCAAAGTTGAAAAGATATAAAGCTTGCTTATCATCTTTAGACTACATTTAGGAATTTGTATCATACATCTCGTGGTGAACCTTGAAAGGCAAACTTTAAAAAGATCAACCTAAAATAAATTGAATGAACTTAACAACGCTTTGTAACATAACGCACAACATAGAGGTCTAGGCTAGAGACGTGTTCCGGCGTCGTTAAGCCTAGTGACTGTCGATCTCGTGGAAGGTGGGTGATTCCTCCTGAGGGACGATAGCGCTAGTACGGATTGTGGTCCCACGTACCGTCGCGTATATATTGGGAGACCCCTATAGGCATATATCCTTTATCCTTAGGAAGCCGTGTCGGCCGCCCTACTGATCGCAATGCAGTGAACACAGCATTCACGAAGATCGACCGCCCGTACCCTAAAAAGTATTTTGTGGTTTTGCGAAAAGTTTGGCACACCCTCTGCTTAGAACTCCAGAGCAGTTCCTTTTGGCCTTTTTCAGACTCTATAACAGAAAAAGTCCATCCGAGCATTTGTCACTTCGGGCTCGTTAAAACATCGAAGGAGACTAGAGTCATCTTTAGCTTTTTGTCGACTCTTTAAAACTGAAAAAGCAAGTTGTGTCTAAAGCGTCGTTAAAAATTATTTTAAACGGAAAAATCACCCTTTATTCCTACGTTGATCTTTAGGTTGAAAAAATGGAGCACACCAGCCAAGGAATTCCCCTTGGTGGAAATCCTAGTCCCTTCTCCTCTTGGGGAGATGTTGGTGCGCCCCACATGGCCACATTGTCGCTTCCAGGACTGACAATTGGCCTGCCAGTTTGGCTCTTTTCAACCAATGTCGTTCAGAACACCACAATTCCTGAACAATCGAGTCAACAGTTAGACCAGACCAGAGTTTCCCACCAGCCTTCTACTTCATCTTCCTCTCCTCCTTCCTCTTCGCTTGACGGAACTGGTAAAACCAAAAACCGAGTTCCTAAGGAGAAGAAGAAGAAGGAGCCAAAGGCGACTGGGGGCAAACCAGTGTCATCTGACAAAAATCCACACACAGCACTGACAAGGCCTAAATTGCCATGTGTCATATGCAAGGGAGACCATTTCCACAGAGATTGTCCCTGTATCCCTCGAATACTTAGGGACTGGTCTCCCCGTCTGCACAATTCGGTAGCATCAACCTCTGATAGCCATGTTGACTGCTCACCGTCAACTAGTGAAAGTGAAGCCACAGGACAGAGAAGGAAAGCTAAATTTCCCTGTAAACTGTGTGAAGGCGATCACGCCATCCACCGTTGTCCCTTCTTAGACGAGGCTAAAAGAGTTCTGGAAGATCGCCCGATTTTACAAGCGCAACTTCCTCCTGGATATCAAAAACTCCTGCCAAGTCCTTCACTAGCTGAGAACCCGGCTGGCCCGCCCAGGTGGTCAGCCGAAGCACCTATCATTGAATATGAATCGTCTGGATCCACGCCTGACGAAATTCAAAAGGTTGATACGGCAGTTGACCCGGTTTTGCCTTCAGAGGCTCTATCTTCGAATGATACCATCACAGAGGAGAATAAAGACGACACCATCCAAATTCTCTTCATCAACACTGACTCTGATGAACAAGGGGGCAATGCCCCCATTCCTTTATTGCAGGAAGGAAGTTCGTCAGAGCGATATCCGGCCGTTTATTCGGTCCCACCACCAAGCAACCTGGTTGTGTCCTTTGACTGGAACCAACTAGGCAGACCCCGGTTGCCAGCAAGTATACCATTCAGAATTATCGTTCAAATATACAGAATGGTGATGGCTGGCACTATCATTGACGAGGGGGCATCTGTGAGTATCCTTTCCTCTATTGCTTGGAAAGCGCTTGGTTCGCCAGCGTTTTTACCTGAAATGAGAAATCTATCAGGTTTTGATAAAGGAACCAGTCGACCTTTAGGGATCCTCCCCAATGTGCCCATAACATTGAAAGGAAAGACCGTTCAAATGAACGTGATGGTCGTTCAAGGACCCTTGGATTATAACCTACTCCTTGGACGAGACTATATATATTGCATGAGAGTTATAGTCTCCTCACTCTTTAGAGTAATGTGTTTTCCGCATGAAGGAAGAATGGTCAAGCTCGTAGACCAACTTTCATTTCCCGGATCACGCATCGCAAATAGTCACATACCATCCCTAAATGGTCTATTCACGCAAGAAGTGTCTCAACCCACGGTCCGTCCTCCTGATGAGCGCGAGTAATCCGGGAAGATATGACTGGAACCCAGGGGGCATGCGTCCTGGTCTGCTTCGGCAGGAAAACTTTGGGTATAGAGTAGGTTTCCGCGGGAGAATATGACTAGTCTGTACCCCGTCCGTAGAGGAAGAGGGGTTATTCTAGAATAGGATTCTTTTGTCAAAGTTATGTGAGTTGACAAGAGTCGTCACTCACCTTTGTCTATTTCAGTAGACACTGTCGAGGAAGTGTTTTGTTTGAAAGATTAACGAGACAATCTTTGGGTAACCTGAAAGAGGTAAGCCTCTCTCTTTAAAACAATTGTTTTGAAGGAAGAGAAGTAGAGGTAACCTTGAAATCGTACTTTATGCCTGGGGGCATGCAAACCTTTTGGAGTGTTAGCAAGGGGCGGCTATTTATTTTTTAAATTTTTAGGACCTCTAACCCTTTAAACTCGTAGGATCAGTCGTTTCCAAACTTGCATAAAGAAAGGATAAGGAGCAAAGCTTAGTGAGATGAAGCTCCATAAAAAATAGAATCTTGATGAGACACTCTTATTATATGACTGGGTAATCGAGCAGTTTTAGCATAAAGTTCATGCTCGTTAAAAAATAAACGCAAGATCCGAGAAGTTTTAGCACATAGTTCATGCTTGTTAAAAAATAAACATAAGATCGAGCAAATGTTTTCACCAGTGTTTAAGCTCGTTAAAAAATGAACTATCCCGGTAAATAACCACTGTGAATGTAATATCATCATCCATTAAAGCCTTGGTCGTGTTTGCACCTGTCACCTCCACTTTTCATTTTGGTCGATCGTTCACCTCCATATGATTGTTTACCCATTTTGAGGAACAGCTGTGAAGAGTGATTTCACCTAGCCATCCTTGTGACACTGCCGTGATTGGAAAATTCCAACCTGTACCTGGAATTAGCTGCTAACCCTGTTTATCACTCGTTCCTCAAAAGACGAGTCTTCTTTAAGCTCTTTTCAACTGACTCGTAAAATATGAAAAGGTTGCCGAGTCTTGGCCTTCCAGCTCGTTAAAGGACAGAAAGAGCTATCCCTCCTCTAGATTTTAATCTTTTTTGACCTGAGGGATTATTGCACAAAAAGATCGAGCGCTTGTTTTATTAGGCTCGTTAAAACTATCGAAAACTCATCCCTTCTGTATTGTTTTATACTTTTTCGGACTTAAGGGATTAGATGACGAAAAAGGAATTTTGGAGTTGACTTTATGTATCTTTTCAGACTCTCTAAAAATGAAAAGAACCGAGTTATCCTTGTCGTTAGACTCGTTAAAATCATTAAATAGCGACAAACTTGTCTTTAGACGAGAACGAGTTTCCCTATCGCTAGGCTCGTTAAAACATAGCGATGGGCTTGCCCGAAGGGCAGGTTATAGAACAAGCATATGTTATCCTCCTCAAGCTTGACAAAAATAAAGAGGTACTGGTCAGCAATGACTGGGGAAAAATTGGGAGAAACTAAAGAAAACTTTGATGGTAGCAGGTCGCTCTTGAACATGACACTTTTCCTCCGTACCACAATCGGGTTGGGTTGTTTCATTCACCGGCCACATCACCATGGTCTCGCCATACCATCCATATTTGGGGTAATGCTACCGATCCATCGCATAAGTGTTGCCATATGTTCAAGAGAAGTCGTTCAGAAAGAGTCAACCGTGTCCCATCCACTGCCATACATTATCCTTCATCCATTCATGACCACCACCCTGAATCATATGTCACAAATCGTTTTCACCTCCATTAAAATCATTAGCTCCGTTCCGTGTCACTGATGTGGGATTCATTAAGGCCCTCCTTTGACGGATCGCTTCTTGTCGACATAAGCTCATTATCCAAGAAGTTGATCTAGGAACACCCCCTTCAGTACTTTGAAGCTTGCATGCCTCAATGGCAAGTTTCTCACTTCCGGCGACAGGTATACATCAATGACCTTCGACCAGAAGATTTTGCGTGGTGTTCGACGCCAAGTCCTTTATTCACACCACGTGAATTGTACTGCAGTACCTTGAGGGTCATTATCATTATTGGTGATTCCTCTCGCGCTTGTTAACGGTTTACATCATTGACCGGTAATCAAGCGATGTCTTTCCATGTTCGACTTCAGAACAATTCTCACATGGATCGACTTGTACTTAGAGTGAAGATCGAATGAGTTTGAAGACCCCAAATCTAGTTTCATCCATCCGGGCTGCGATATATATTCAGGAAAGATAAAGACATTGACATGTACATCATTGCAGCAGATAATCATCCTACTCAAAGGATGATAATTTCATCAAAATTATCAGTCTATCATCAGACGATTGTCTGTTCTATGTACAGAAAATGAATTTATAAAGCTGAGCATGGGAATGCCCGCCTCAGCTAGATCATGAAAGCAGTATGAAAAATAATGTATTGTATTGTATTGTATTACAGGTCTCCCTCCCAGCATTGGATGAACTTCGGATCCCCCTGATAAAGCATTTCACCCGATAAACAGCCTCATACTTTAGGGGGCAACTGTTATAGACATTTTTGTGCCTTACATAATTGAGCATGAAATGTCCATAATCTAAGGGATCCAAAGTCCCTAAACATGTTGTTCCTACCCCTAGAGGAACAAGGCTAACAAACCACAGCAATTCACAAAAGTTCTCCACCTGAAACTACTCAAAAACAAGTCAATTCAGGATCATGTCAACTGCTCCATTGACCATCTGCGCTGAATGTCAGTGGCTCCACTGTCTACCTGCGTTGAATGTCAACTCCAACACTGGATACCTGCGCTGAGCGAGTTTGGACAAGTGGCAGACTCATTCCTCAAGGTGTCAATGCTCAGGAAGCTTCCAAAATGACACTTGCCTCAGGGAATTCGACTGGTGATGAGTAAGAGGTTCCAAATCTCCAAGTGGACTCAAGAACTGATAGAGGGAGAGGACACTAGTCAGATCTCAAGCTGACTCATCCTCTCTCCAAACATCTATATATAGATCTCTCCTCCATGAGATCTGGAGGCTGGAATTTTGTTATTGCAAAGAATTGTTGTTGGTTTGAAACTGGAATCATTGGGTGCTTAATGCTTTGAAGGGGCTGAAGATAGGAATTCCATTTGTTGGGAAGGAGATGCTGGATTGGAGCCCTCTGGGTTGTATCTCTTCCTGAACCTTGTTATTCATCAATAAAGCTATCTTGGTTTCTCCTATATGCTGATGTTTTCTTGATGTATGATTGCATTAGTGTATTTGATTTGTTTCTAATCCTGAATCATTTATGAATATGTATATTTGCCTTTGTGTTGTGTTCTTCTCTTGTCGCAAGTAGCTGTTCTCTTGTGATCTCGCAGGAATCAAGTAGCTGTTCTCTTGGGCGAGCGAGGAGGCAAGTAGCTGTGAACACCCAAAGGGAAGAGGATCTGGATCGAGGGACAAACGGAAGACACCGGTAAGTCTATTGATCTCTCTTGTTTCACATTTCATAAAGGAAGAAACCAGTATAGCTGTACTCGTTTGTTGCTAAGGCACTGTCACACCTTAGGTGGATAGGATCGTCCTGCATAGGCATTTTTCCCCACAACAATAGGGAGCTCAAAAAGCTCACTATTAAATACAAGTTTCCCATCCCTTTCATTGATGAATTACTGGATGAATTGCATGGATCAATTTACTTCACCAAGTTGGATCTTCGTTCAGGATATCATCAAATCAGAATGAAGACTGAAGACATTCCGAAAACAGCATTTAGAACTCATGAGGGTCATTATGAATTTTTGGTCATGCCTTTTGGCCTTACCAATGCACCTTCAACATTTCAAGGTTTGATGAATTCAATTTTCAAACCATTCCTTAGAAAATTTGTGTTAGTATTTTTTGATGACATACTAATCCACAGCAAGTCTTAGAAGGATCATGTTGAACATGTTGACAAGGTTCTACAACTATTGGAGGAGAAACAATTATATGCAAAAATATCCAAATGTTTCTTTGGAGTACAAGAGGTGGAATATCTGGGTCATATTGTATCTCTTGAAGGAGTTAAGGTAGACCCTAGAAAAATTAAAGCCATTAAGGAATGGAAAATTCCCACATCCATAAAGCATCTGCGAGGATTTCTCGGGCTGACAGGGTATTATCACAAGTTTGTTAAGAATTATGGGAGAATAGCAGCACCTCCAACAACATTATTGAAGAAAGATGCATTTTCATGGACTCCAGAAGCAACAAAGGCATTCGAGCATCTTAAAGAGGCAATGTGCCAAGCACCGGTCTTAACTATATCGGACTTCACAAAAACCTTTATTGTGGAATGTGATGCTTCAGGAAATGGAATTGGTATTGTTTTAATGCAAGATGAAAGACCCATTGCTTTTGAAAGTCGTCCAATCAAGGGAAAGTTTTTACACAAAGCTATTTATGAGAAGGAAATATTGGCAATACTCCATGCACTTAAGAAATGGCGACCCTACCTAATGGGAAGACACTTCAAGGTAAAAACGGATCATGCTAGCCTTAAATACTTTTTAGAACAAATATTATCCTCTTAAGAGCAACAAAAGTGGGTCACAAAGATGTTGGGTTATGACTTTGAAATCATCTACAAAAAAGGGAAGCAAAATGTGGTGGCAGATGCACTCTCAAGAAAGGATGAAGATGTGGAAGCATTGTTGTGTGCCATTTCTATTATCCAACCAGATTAGATAAACGAAGCAAGGGAGGAATGGAAGAATGACGAAGAAGTGTGGGCACTTATTCGAAAGTTACAACAAGATTCCAGTATGTCTGATACATTTAGCTGGAAAAATGATTCGTTATGGTACAAAGATCGCTTATACCTCTATAAGAATTCCCAGCTAAAACAAAAGATTCTTATGGAATTGCACACTTCTCCCTTAGGAGGGCACTCATGATTTTTAAAAACTTACCACAGGGTTAAGAAGGAATTTTTTTGGGATGGCCTTAAATCAGATATTCAAAAGTTTGTGGCTGAATGTTTGGTTTGCCAACAAAATAAAGTTGAAACAATTAAGACACCGGGTCTATTACAACCTTTATCCATTCCAAGCCAACGTTGGGAGGAGGTTTCAATGGATTTTATCACAGGTTTACCCAAGTCTGAGGGAAAGAGTGTCATCATGGTGGTAGTTGACAGACTTACCAAGTATGCACACTTTTGTGCATTATCACATCCATTTAAAGCCAGTACAGTTTCTACTGCATTTATGGAAACAATTCAAAAGCTACATGGAAACCCAAAGATTATTGTAAGTGACAGAGATCCCATTTTCACTGGAAATTTTTGGACAGAATTATTTTCTTGTCTTGGTACTCAGTTAGCTCATAGCTCATCTTATCATCCTCAATCTGATGGGCAAACTGAGATAGTAAACAAATGTTTGGAAGGATATCTTCGTTGCTTTGTATCTGATAAACAGGCACAATGGGTCAAATGGTTGCCTCTGGCTGAATGGTGGTATAACACTTCCTTCCATACAGCAACAAAAATGACCCCATTTATGGTACTTTATGGGTATCAACCACCATCCATCACATCATATTTAAGAGAAAATTCTAAGGTTCAAGTAGTGGAACATCACATCGAACATCAACAACAAGTCCTCCAACTCTTAAAGGATAACCTCGTGTTGGCACAGAATAGAATGAAACAACAGGCAGATCAACATCGTAGCGAAAGAAGTTTTGATGTAGGTGATTGGGTATTCCTACAGCTACAACCCTATAAGAAAATGTCCCTCAAGCAAGCTAAGAAGGATAATAAATTATCACCAAAGTATTATGGTCCATACAAGGTGTTGCAAAAGATTGGTACTATGGCATACAAATTGGAGCTTCCTGCAGCTTCTCGATTGCACCCAGTTTTCCATGTTTCATGTTTAAAGAAGGTTATAGGCGACAAGCTCCTAGTTCAAACAATATTGCAGAACTTGATGAGGAAGGAAAAAATATATTGGAACCGGAAGCAGTCACAGAAACAAGAACTCAACAGCTACGAAATCGATCAATTTCAGAGTATCTTATCAAGTGGAAGAACTTATCCGCTGAAGATTCCACATGGGAGGATGAGAATTTTATACAGAAGCATCCAGAACTTCTCAAGCGTTGAGGACAACACTTTTTTGAAGGAGAGGGGCATGTTGGGTCCCTATAATACTAGTGATTACCCCATTACTATCGTAGTTCTACCCCTTATTAATATTGTTGTGCCCCTATTATTCCCATATTGTTATTACTGTGCCCCATAGAATCCCTCTATTATTATTTTTGTGGCTTTATATTATTATTGTTAGGTCGGCTGGGTTATATTGTGACTCCTTATACTCCTATATATAGAAAGGAGGTTTTGTCATTTGAATCATCCAAGAATTGTTCATTTATGTAATGTAAAGGAGGTTGCCCCCTCGAAGAGGCTGAATTCTAAGGCGTTGATCTATATTTTCTATCTTTTTCTTGAGCTGGTTTCATAACAAAATTGGCCCTAAAATATCAACTTTGAAACATAAGAATGCAAAAAAAATGATATTATTCCACAATATCTCTCTCCAAGTTTACAGAAGTTGAAGATGAACTTGGAGGGGTTGGGGTGAATGTTTCTAAACATAACCTAGTGAGCCTAGCTCTTCTAGGCCTTCCAAAATCCTAGCACATCTACCAGAACCTTGTGAATGGAAGTGAAAAATGATTGAATTGGAAAAGGTTGTTCTCTGATTCGGTTCAAGAAGAGTTTAGGAGAAATACCAGAGATGGAACATCATCCATAGCTGAGGATGAAGAGAATTTTTCCTTAGTTGGGAAGGGGAAGAATGGAAAAGGAAAGAAGTGTTGAAAATGCAACAAATGATGGAGCTTAGTGGAAAGGTGTCGCCTTCACTAAGTGGGCCCGCAGGCTATTTTTAGACTATGTCTATTTTTAGACTATGTCTATTTTTAGACATATGGATCATGGTCTATGAGTTGTAGGATGCTATTTGTGGATGATTGGTCATGTTGGTAAAAATAGATGGACTTCTATTTTTAGACATATGGGCGGTTTCTATTTTTAGACTGCCAGGCTAAAAATAGAACAGTCGAATATTATTAGCTCATAATAATATTTGGACTATAAACATTATCTTATCCTCTTGGAGCACTTCAGTTTGAGCTACAGATGTGGCACATGCAGCTGTCAGAAGAAAATACGCTTTTCAGTAGAGCTATTGCATGATGGACTTCAGTTAGAACTCAAGTGATTGAGTTTGGTGGAGTTGATTGTGGAGTTGATGAAGTTGTGTTCAGTTTGACTTGGTTAAACTAGTTGTGTTTAGTTTAATTGCAGAATACACTAGTGATGAGTGATGTGAATTAATTGTTAATTAATTCACTAATTATTAACTCATAAAGCAACTAAAGAATACATCAGTTAACTCAGTGCATGGACAGTTCAGTGGAGACAGGTGTTAGAGGTTGAGATTGCTATCAGTTGTGACTATAGTTGTGCATGAGATCTTGCACAATCAATGGGATTGAGTAATGCCAATGAGGATTGCGTGGTTGAGCCAAGAAAATATGAGTTTGCTTCAGCCATTCATCATTATTCTCTTGCAGGATTGCGCAGTGGAGGCAAGCAAACAGTGGAGGAGATTTGAGGCATCAGATCTGAGCTAGTTTGTGTGTAACAGGTGGAGATAGTACTGAGTACTTGTGAGGAGTATTGTACTATGTATTGTTACATGTTCTCAATCATTATAATAGACAGATAGTGTGGGGTTTTCAGCTGTAATCTTTCCCCAGGTTACATACTGTGTTAATGTGTGCATGCGATTGATGTTTCATTGATTTTAATGCTGCTAAATTGATGATCAACGTAGAGGAGGTTATGTATTATGCATGTATTCCGCAATAGTGTATAATCAGGATAATCTCTATGAATAACTGTCATATTATTCAAAAGTTCTACAAGAAGACCCAAAGAAAACCTAAATCCAACCAAAATAATGGCAAGAAGAAATACTTGAGCAAGATAAAATACTTCCATTGTCACGAATATAGGCACTATGCAACAAAATGTTCACATAATAAGTCTAACAGGAATCCTTCAGGAGGAGCAGGAGGTGAATTGTTGGCTTCACAATTTAATTTAGACTACACCTTGATAGATTCATGGCCAACGCTCTTATGGAGAGTATGTGGTACCTTCATTCTGGTGCCTCTTTCCATATGACAGGGTGCAAGGAGTTTTTTAGTAGCCTAAAGGAGAAGGATCTCCAGGTGCATATCAAATTAGGGGATGATGGGAGGTACAGTGCTACATGAATTGGCACTGTCACCTTTGATAGGGTGAAAGACTCCCTTCTTCGCCTCGAAGATGTTATGTTTGTACCTAGGCTGAAGAAGAACCTGATATTTGTAGCAGTATTGGAGGATAGAGGATATGATGTTATTTTAATTAAAGGGAAATCCTTTCTGAGACACACAACTAATGGGAACTTGAAGTAGATTAGAGTCAGATTCAAGAACCTATACAAACTTGAGGTGGGAGATTGTGTTGCATTGACCAGCAAGGTAGAAAAGTACAAAGTCGAGATGGTGGAGAACTCTGGCACATGAGAATGAGTCATCTACACCATGATGCCTTAAAATCATGCAACAAATTACCACCGATCTCCCTAAAGGATCCCTTGACTAGTAGGATGTCTACAAGGGTTTCACATTGAGGAAATATGTCAAATCCACTTTCCATGGCTGAGACAGCATAACTAATGCAATCTTGGAGCGAGTCCACTCTGATGTTTTTGGACCCTTTTCTATAGCCTCCATAGCAAAACATAAGTACTATGTTATTTTCATTGACGATTTCTCTAGAAAATGTTGGATCTTCTTCATGTGGAAGAAGGATGAAGTTCTCTCCAAATTTTTTGAATTCAAGGCATTGGTTGAGAAGGACACTGGGAATAAGGTGAAGGCTCTGAGGAGCGAAAATGGAAGTGAATTTGCTTCAAATGCCTTAAAAGATTTATGTGCAAAGGAAGGTATTCGAAGAGAATTGATAGCATCCCATAACCCACAACGGAATGGGGTAGCCAAAACAAAGAACGTGAGCATATTGGGAGAAGCAAGAGCTATGTTGAATGATCAGGGGTTGTCATTACATCTATGGGTGGAAGCATGCAACACCACAGTCTCCTTACAGAACTGAAGTCCTCATAGAATACTCGGTATGTTCACACTAGAGAAAGATTTCTCTGGGAGAAATCATGTTGTGTCTCATTTCACAATCTTTGGATCTTCATTTTATTGTTATGTCTCCAAGTATTTGAGGCGGGAACTTGAGCCTACAGTAGAGTTGGGATTTTTTGTAGGATACACCTAAACTCCACACAATTATAAGGTGTATTTTCCTTCACGTAGGATGACAGTTGTGAGGAGAGATGTCAAGTTTGATGAGGAGAAGGCTATGATATGTTCTCTGGAATGAGATCTAAGTATCCCACGGAATCAGGAGCTTCTGGCTCTAAAGAAGGAGCCTCAGGATGAGCTTTAGGAAGTTCTGGTGCAGCCACATATGGAGGAGCAGAGAGGAGGTTGAGTGGAGACACCCACTCAACCAGAAACATCTAGAGAAGGGAGAAAGAGAACCAGAGAAATTGATAGATTGATGCAGGATGCACAAGAGCATGTGGGATCTCCTACAGCACAGTGCAAGTAGAGAAGGTCACATGTGAGGTACACTAGTTACATGCAGGGAAAATTTTAAGAACCACCCTAAATTTATATGTATAATAAATGGGCGAATCCCCATGATACATAGGAAAAATGGGAGGCGATTTTATCAATAATATAATATGTATATATAATTTTTTTGGCGAATCTCTCACCAGATTATATTATCTTGTAAAGTCATGGCGAATCTTTCACTGAATTATAAAATCTTGTAAGATATTGGCAAATCTTTCACTGAATAATAAAACATTGTGAAGTCTTGGCGAATGTTTTGTTAAAGTATGAAACCATATATGATAATAGGAAAACATGTTCATTAAATTGTAATATACTAACATACATGTTTGGAAAAAAGAAACATAATTTTCTCTTCCTACAAACAATGTTGCAAGTTTCAGTGGCCATGTTTGTCAAGGTTCTTACTGTACACTCTTTCATATCCTTCTATTAGTTTTGATAATATTCCACAACAAATTTCTTGTAGGTGTTGATCTTGACCACCAGTTCTGTCAAGGTAGGAGAGATTAATCTTTTCTCTACCACTTTTGTCAAGCTATCAAATTTCTTTCTTATTCCATAGACTCCAACTGTGAGATAAAAAAAAACACATCAAGTTTGTTTACCCCAACACGCCAACAAGTAGCAAGCCCCAACTATATAATATAAGAAAGTAGTAGGTATCCCAAAGGCCTGAAGGGGATCTAATGGAAAGAAGTGATCGTTGTCAGAAGCCTTCCAATCAATATATACATATATATATTTTTAGATTTATTATTATTTTAATTGGAAATATTCAATTAAATAATAAAAATTAATTACATCTCTCCCAATCTAAATTGCTTATTACCATAATTCACTACCTTCATATGTCTTGCATTTTTTAACAACGTTGTAACATGTGGATTAATTTCCTTTTTGGTGCACAATCTCCACTTTTTATGACAATATGGTGTAGTGGCCCAACCCCAACAGATCAATACGACAAACTAAGAATAACAAAGAAGATGAAAGGTTGTACAAACCAGCATATTTTTCAAACAACTAATCCAACATCGGTACCTTAACTTTTTCATGAAGATATCATATTGAGAACATTTGAAAAATGGTGGGAAATCTCGACAGCGACTATCTCTCTTCTGCGAGGGTGATGCAGAAAGAGTGATAAGATTTCACTGTTTTGAATTTTTTTTTGTTAAATCAGAAAAACCAATATTAATGGAGATATTGGTATTTCTTACTAAATTTTGTGAAGTGACTAAATGTAGCTTTAATCATTCACCTTAAGATGTTTTTTACAATATAATTTCCCAAGTCTATTTAATATCATCATTATCATAAAAACCAACTGATATCCATCTTAACTCCACATCGACCACTCTTAGAGGGATGAAATCTATTTATCCCTCTCAGTACTTGGTAGAACCGGAATTAAGATGGATCTAAGTTGATAGAATTTCCCCTTTAAATAGTCTATGCTCACATGAATACCATGGGTTATCATAAACCTGGAGCTTAAAAACTACTATTAGTAATTTATAAAAATTAATAAAATTAATCATTGATTTTTATTTTATTTTTTTATTTTAATCAAGTTAAAATGTTTAAGTGACATTAAATTACAAGATCCATTTTTACTCTTGATCTACCAAGCACCAAAAGGGATCAAATATTTTTTCACTCTATGCTAGTTTGCATATCACGATATTTGATCCCTCTCAGCACTTAGTAGATCCAGAGTAAAGATGGATCTATGTTGTTTTAACCACCACCACCCCCCCTTTAAATAGGCTACATTCCATGTGAATACCATGGGTCAATACCATGTGCCATCTTTATTTTTATTAATACTAATATTAGGATTAATAATGTTTTTTGGCATGGTATTGATAATAATTTGGCCCATGGTATTTGGCCCATAGGCTTCACCTAAATATAACGCATTTTTTTAGTGTTCGTTAATATAAGGTGACTTATGGAATAAATATAAAAAAAATGTTTTATTTATTTACCATAACTCTCGTTTATTTATATTTTTATTAATTTACCATACCTCTTTTATAAATATGGTATTTGGCCCATAGGATTCACTTAAATAAAACTTCTTTTTTGAGCCTTCTAAATAGAAAGAGGGTTATGGACTAAATATAAAAAGAGGTTTTATTTATTTGCCATACCTCTAGTTTATTTATATTTTTATTTATTTACCATACTTTTGGAGTAAGTATAAAAAGAGAGTTTATTTATTTACCATACCTCCACTTTATTTATATTTTTATTTATTTGCACCCTTTCGTGTTCATAAATATAAGGTGACTTAGGGAGTAAATATAAAAAAAATGTTTTATTTATTTACCATACCTCTTTTATAAATATGGTATTTGGCCCATAGGATTCACTTAAATAAAACCTATTTTTTTAGCCTTCTTAAATAGAAATACGGTTATGGACTAAATATAAAAACAGGTTTTATTTATTTACCATACCTCTAGTTTATTTTTATTTTTATTTATTTACCATACCTTTGGAGCAAGTATAAAAAGAGGTTTTATTTATTTACCATACCTCCACTTTATTTATATTTTTATTTATTGGGATCAAATGCAACCTCTGAAACCAAAAAATGGGTTATTGCAAATGAATTTAACATTGCAAAGCAAAAAATCGGGCGATTGTAATGGAATATAACCTCCCAAACCAGGCGAATCGGGTCAAATGAGTCTTTTCATAGTTTATCCGCCCCTTTTTTTGGGGGCTAAAATGAGAAAAATACTTTTTTTTTAAATAAAAGTTGGGCTAAATATATGAAATGGGTGTTTTATAAAATTTTCACCCCTCTAAAATGAAAAACCCCTTAAATTTCGCCCTTGGGATAAAATTCGCCCCTAAAATTTACCATGGTTACATGGCTCTCATGACAAATCTCATTGAGATAAAGCCCTCTTCATTTGAGGAAGCAGTTTCTCAACCTATTTAGGTTGATTCCATGGTGGAAGAATATGAATCCATCATGAAGAATAGTGTATGGGAGGTGGTGCTAGGACGAGAAGGAAAATGAGTGGTTGGTTCCAGATGGATCTACAAAGTGAAGCATGCAATTGATGGGAGCATCAAGAAATGCAAGGCTAGATTTGTGGCCAAAGGATTTTCTCAAGTAGTGGGAGTTGATTATGAGGAAACATTTTCCCCTATGGTAAGATATTCCTCTGTCATATCAACTCTAGCATTAGTTGTGCAGATGGGGTGGAAAATCCACCAGATGGATATGAAGACCACCTTTCTCAACTGTGATGTTAAGGAGGAAATTTACATATAATAACCAAAAGGATTTGAGACATACGATCGGGAGTCATGTGTATGTAGACTTAAGAGAGCATTGTATGGTCTCAAACAGACACCCTGAGCATGGTACACTTAGATCAACAATTATCTCAGTGGGTTAGGATTCACCAAAAGTGAAGCAGATGCAAACCTCTATCACATTGTTGTGGATGGTAAGTTTATTCTTTTTTGTATGTCGATGATTTGATATTGACTAGTGAAGAGAAGTTTATTCGCTCTTGAAAAGAGGATCTTGCAAGGGAATTTGAGATGAAATACATGGGCTTAATGCATTACTTCCTTGGGTTAGAAGTATGGTGAGGTGATGGTGAATTGTTTGTGTCTCAGGGGAAGTATGCCTCTAAAATACTTCATAGATTTCACATGGAGAGTTGTAAGCCTATGGGCACACCTCTAGCTACAAACTAGAGGAAGGAGAATATCACTTCAGGTGAATAGGTTGATGCTACCATTTTTAGGAAACTTGTGGGGTCTTTGATGTATCTTGTGAACACAAGACCCGACATATGATATGTAGTAAACTAGCTTAGTCAAGCTATGGTGAGGCCTACCAAGTTGTATTTGAAGGTAGTAGAGCATGCATTACGGTACCTCATAGGGACTATTGAGTATGGATTATGGTACAGGATGACAGAGGGAGTGAATCTCCAAGGCTTCACTGATGTAAATTAGGCAAGAAGTCCATCAGGCAGGAAACGTACGTTAGGTGCTATCTTCAGTGTTGGGTCCGCGGCTATTTCCTAGTACTACATGAAACATAGGTTTGTGGCACTTAGCACAACAAAGTTTGAATACATGGTTGCAAGGTAAGCAACATGTGAGGCTATGTGGATGAGGAAAATACTTGTGGGTATTTTCATTCAAGAAATGGATCCAACAGTGATATATTGTGATAATCAGAGTTGTAATAAGCTCTCTGAGAATCTACTAAGTATTTCATGATAGGTCCAAGCAGATTGATATATGGTATCATCATTTGTGGGACTCTGTGTAGAGGATAGTTATGTTGCTACAGTACATTACAACTAAGGAGAAAGATGTTGACATCTTGACAAAGGCATCGTCAAGAGGTAAATTCAAATTCCACAGGTGCAGGACAGGGGTGGTGAAAAATCTCTTTCTTGCTAAGAGGGAGTGTTAAAAAATGTAGCAAGAAAGGCCCAATTTGACTTTAGCCTTAGTCAAATTAAGTAAATCGAATTTCCACATCATTAGGACAACTTGGAGGTAGTTAACTAGTGTGACATAGCTCTTGTCACTCAATTACCTCAGTAAATTCAAGATAGGGGCATGGAGTTCAGTCATGCATGTGTGGATTGCTAAATTTTAGCAATCTAGTTCAGTTATTTTCAGTTGTATTTAGTTAACTGACCTCTAACTATTAATGGAGTCAGTTGAAGGTCAGTTGAGCATGGGACAACAATCTAACTCAGAGATATGTCAGTTAACAAATCAATCAACCCAATATAGCTCATGCATGCATGGAATTCGAATTGCTCAGCTAAGCTAGAGGATACAAGGGAAGTGTAAAATGAGTTGTATACTAGTTGAGTGTACAATTGTTGCATGCAGTCAGGAGATCAATTCATTGGGAATTGCACAAGGAAATAGGGACTTCCTTATTGTTTAGGAGCCGAAATTTGCTCATATGTGCACAAGGAAATAAGAGGCTGGAAGAGGATAAAAATGGCTAAGTGTTGGCTAGAGGCTCTCATTCAACAGAGATAACAACTATTCTTTTGCAGGTTATGCTCAGAGCTGGAGCAAGCAATTGTAATAGTTTCTCTATTCAACTCATTAATGCAAAGAGGCTTGATGACTTTTTCCATGTTGGGTTCTCCTAGCAACCAATGTGTACTTTTGGTTTTTGTTGTTGCGTGTCTATGCATGTTGTTCTAAATTTTGATTTCTATTCTACAGATTAGTAGAGTAGAATTGTGTCTCTTGTTTTCAATTCGAAACCTTGATTAGTTGCAATTTCTATCAAATTTCTACAAAAGATTACAAATTCTGCAGTCAGAGGAAGATGCATCATCGGATGAAGAATTGACACAAACACTTGTGAAAGAAAAAGATAAATCTCATAAGAATCTTGAGGAGCCAAGCTAAGGCATGATTAAATATGCTCCCCTATGCAAAGAAATAAAAGGGCATCATAGATCGAGTAATTGTTCACATAAAAAATAGATCCAAAAGATACAAAGTGTACAAGTTGGATACTTAAATAGACATAGGGGATATTGTTTTTTGTGCTAAGGTTGGAGCGATCCCATGCTACCATCAGGAACAGTTATCAATGGACAAATCGTTTATATTAATAAATTCACTAAATATTTATCCATATAAGTTAATGAACATTGGTCCAAACATTCTTCTTGGTCATGATTTTGTGTAAACGCATCTTTCTTTTACTCCATGAAAGAATGTTGATGTAGACATTTTTACTAAATTACATAGTAAGAATACCTGCCAAATTAAAAATTCCAAATATCGCCACCTCGATTAATAAGCGGAGAAGTTAGTTGACAAAATCATGAAAGTAAAAAAAGGATCTAAAAATTTTAGATCACGTGTAGATCTACATGCAAAGTAGGTGCCAGCTCCAACCATGTAGAAACTAAAAGAAATGTATAGGTAAAGTCCGTAATGCTTTTTGGTTAAGAAATTAATATTATGTAGATTTTCTATGTATAAGATTTTAAAGGAGTTCCACATAAAGTAACTATTATTGTCTTTAAAAGAATAGGTTTATTGCAATGAAAAATATAAGATCAGAATAATATTTTGTAGATTTTCTATATATATAAGATTTTAGAGTGCCACATAAATAACTATTATTCCAATGTTTCTAAAAGATTAGGCTTATTGCAGAGAAAAAATACAAGATCTAGAGAGAAGAAATTGATTTAGAAAAGTAGAAGACCATGGCCTTCCCTAACTTTCTATGTGAACAAGAATTCAAAGCAAAAATGAGGTACACTAAAGCTAATCGTAAATTTCAAAAAATTATATAAAGCATTATTTCCACCTAGGTATCCAATACCCAACAAATAACCGCTTGTTCGAAGTAGCAAAAAAAAAAGGCATTGCAGGTCCATTCGGTGACAAAGAACAACGAGATTGCAGGTCCATTCAACAATAATATTATAAAAATTTGAGTATACATCAGTGATATATTGTTATTATTTTTTTAAATTTTAAAAAATTGAAATGATTTTTTCTTTAACAATAAAGAAGATATTTCATTTATGTATTTCTAATCATTAATAAGAAGATACTTAGTTTATTTATTTCTAAAATTAATATATCCAAGATTAGAATGAACTCTCATGAGTTCTATAGTGAAACGGGTCGTTTGGCAGTTCCTAAAACACCATGGATGGAAAGGTTCTGCCATCTATGTGAGAATACGAACATCGAGGATGAGAATCACTTCCTCTTAGAGTGCCCTGCGTACAACCACATTAGATCTCATTTTCAAAATCTTTGTTGCAATACTGACCTTCCTGGCCTTTTATGTTGTCAAAATTACAGTGAGCTCCGGAGGCTTCTCTCCAAGTTTTTTGAGCATAGGAATAAAATCTTAAATCAAACTAAATAATTCCTTTCTTTAGGTCCGATAGACCAAAGTTTGGTCTCGGTGGACGTTAACCACCACCATCATCATCAAATGATTTAGAAATTGTGTAAAATACAAAATATTAAATTTATGAGTATTAAAAATTGAAAAAACATATAAATAAAATCACACTATATATATAATTTAAATTTTTTGAAAATCTCTTAAATACATAGAATAAAATAGTTTAAACATGTAATTCTAGTAAATGTTTTTTCTATTCAAAATTAATCTTTAGTAAAATAGTCAAAATGTAAAATAATGATACTTGAAATACTCTAACCACAACTAGTATAGATCTATTTTAATCACGGATATAGCAAAAGTATGGAAGGATCAAATTTCTTGAGATGCAAACCCTTTTTTTAAAAAATGCACCAATTGCATCCCTCTAGTGACTTGATAGATGATGGTTAAGATGAAAATCTCTCTCCATTTATAAATTATAGTGTTTAATTCTTGATTTATTTATTTATAATTTTTTTAACATATATTATTTACTATAAGTATCCTTAAAGTGTTTTAAGGGTCTCTCGTATATATATATATATATATATATATATATATATATATATATATATATATATATATATATTAATTAATGGACTACACACATAAATTGTATAATAAATTTATTACTATGTTAAATTTTTACCCTAAAATTTAACTACATTATATTACTATTAGTTATTTTTTACTAATCTTAATTGATTTTAATTATTTTTTATTAATTTTAATTGATTTTTAAAATATGATTAAATTATGAATTTTTTATTTCTTTTAAATTAAATATCAATTGAGTATATAATTTACTAAATCATTTATTGGATTTGGTTATGTTAAAGTAGCTTTTGAGAAAAGCATTATTGCTCATAATTTCTTTATAGCGCATGGGTTTTTTCGTTGGCGCTTTTGGGAAAAGCATTATCACCCATAATTTGGTTATAGATGGTTTTATACTTTATATACTTTATATTATAGCACATGGCTTTTTTCGTTGGATTTGGTTGTGTTAAAGTGGCTTTTGAGAAAAGCATTATCACCCATAATTTGGTTATAGATGGTTTTAAACTTTTATGCGGATAGATTTTTACTTTATATTTATCCAATTTATGAATTTTTGTTTATTAAATTTTCTTGACCAAGATAAATCATTGTAAGTGAAATTATTTGACATTCGTTTTTCTATATATATTTTTCTTGCAAAGTTTCTTACATTACACCTACACATTTCTTACATTAAGCCTACACCTCTCCACTATACTAGGTTGTCTCTCAGGGCAGTAAGATAAGTAGTTAACATGATAACTAACAACCATATCTCTTTTGTATTGGATTATAATATCAACAACTAATAAAGAAAACACAATTAGAGTGGGTTGTATAACGTCTTTCAGGGCAATAAGATAAGTAGTTAACATGATAACTAACAACCATATCTCTTTTGTATTGGATTATAATATCAACAACTAATAAAGAAAACACAATTAGAGTGAGACTACCTTATATAATATTTTTAAGGAAAATTAACCAAATATGTATATTTATTTTTTACTTTGATTATAATTGACATTATTTTCCAATTTAAAGAATATTTTAGTTTTATTTTAAAAATGGCACGTGTCAACTCCAAGTTGGACAAAATTACACATCACCCTCATTATTTTTTTTTATTAATATATTTTTAAAAATATTTCAATATTACTTAATTTTATATATTGAAATATTTTTTAAATGTTACATATTAATTGTATAGTAAGAATAGAATTAATTACACATCTCCCTCTTATGGCTGTTATAAAAGATTGAATCTTTTTACTTTCAATTATTATTTTTTTGGCTCATTGAAATATTTTACTGTAATTGATATATATATGGATCTATTTCACTCTGGCTGCTTGCTATAGAGGAGATTCATAAGTTGTTTTAGAGCATCATCCCTGTTGAGAATCGCAACAGGCCGTTCGCAATTCGCCTTAGAACCAAATAATCGTGGACGACCTTTTTTTTTCAAAGAAAAAAACCAACATAGATTTATATTAAGAAAATATAAAAATCTTCAATACATAAGACTGACAACCTTGTCAACTTCAATTATTTCATTAACCAAAAATTTCGTACGATATTAAAATTAACTTATTATAATGCAAACCGAACCTACTATGGTCGTTTAATGAAGACTTTTGTAGGTAGTGACGAGCCTTTTAATATCATCCTCAATCTAATCTAATTTTCCGCACAGAATGCAATGGTTTGATTAAACTATATAGGTTGCCTTTTATTATATATAGTTATAATTATAAGGTTGACCTATTTCACGTTATTTTATTAAGAGTGACTAAAATTATTTATAATTAGAAATTTTAATGTAAAAAATGGACTTTTAAACAAAAAAATTATAATCAAAATCAATTTTATAAGAACGAATAAAATTGATAATCAATTTTATAAGAAAGAATAGAATTGAAAATGATGATGTTAATCATGAGAAATGAATCACCATTTTTTGAATAAAAAAGTAAAATGTTAAAAATAAGAAAACTATTTTTATAATATATAGACAACATCATCATCATCATCATCATCATCATTATTATTATTATTATTATTTTAAACCATATATAATATATAGACATCATTATTATTATTACTATAATGATTAAATTATTGACATTTAAATAATTTAGTTAACATGTGCATTAAGATATTTTATTTTTATCCATATTAATTTTTTTTTATTATTATATTTTTAAATACATTTCAATATTACTTAATTTTATATATTGAAATATTTTTTATGATGCACATTGAATTTTTTAATTACTATTAATATTTTTAAATTTCATATATATTTTTTTTTTTTTGTAAGCTTCGGTAGGACCCACTATTTTTACAACTTCTCATTTTTCCACTTTTTACAACCTCGCAGGATTCGAACTTGGGTGGGGGGTGTGAAAACCATCCGCCCCAGCCATTACAACATGCACGTCATGTGCTTTAAATTTCATATATTAGTTTTATATTAAGAATTGAATTAATTATACATCTCTCTTTCATTACTGTTATAAGGAAGGAATTGAATCTTTTTATTTTTAATTACTTATTCTCTTTACACAATGAAATATATTATTGTGGTTTATATATATATGTGTATCTATTTATTTATTTATTTCTCAAGTTGATATTAAAATAAATTAGTTAATGTGAATATTAAAAAAAAAATTAATTATTATTAATATTTTTAAATCTCATATATTAGTTTTATATTAAGAATTGAATTAATTATACATCTCTCTTTCATTACTGTTATAAGGAAGGAATTAAATCTTTTTATTTTCAATTACTTATTCTCTTTACACAATGAAATATATTATTGTGGTATATATATATATATATATATATATATATATATATATATATATATATAGATATATATATATATATATATATATATATATATATATTTATTTATTTATTTATTTATTTCTTTCTCAAGTTGATATTAAAATAAATTAGTTAATGTGAATATTAAAATGGTTTATTTACATATCCAATTTAAATATGAAAATATAAATAATATCAACTTTATTTTATTTTATTAAGAATTTTAAAGTTGATATAAAATTATCTTATTTTATATAGAGATATAAATATTGTATTTATAACTAATAGTGATTGTGTCAAGAGACACTCTACAGCCCAGTATAGGGGAGATGTGTGTAATGTAAGTAATCATGTCAACCTTTTTTTAATGTCACGAATATATATATATATATATATATATATATATATATATATATATATGGGAGATGTGTAGGTGTAATGTAAGTATGTACATAAGTAAGTAAGTAAGATGTAAAATGCAAAATGCAAAATTTAAAATGTAAAATGAAAGGGTGAGATAGGGACAAAGTTTGTGGGTGGAAAGGGAGAGAGTATGATAGGGGGAGAGACAAAAGGAGAGGCACTCTACGACCCAGTATAAGGGAGATGTATGTAATGTAATATAAGTTTGTCAACATTTTTTAAATGTCAGGAAATATCTATATATATAGGATATGTGTGTAATGTAAATAAGTAATGTAATGTAAGAAAGTAATGTAACGTAAGTGTGTCAACATTTTTAAATGTTAGGATATATATATATATATATATATATATATAGATATATATATATATAAGATGTGTATATGCATTGTAAGTAATTATGTCAAATTGTTTCAAAGGAAAATATGTATATGTATACGGGAGATGTGTAGGGGTAATGTAAGTAAGTAATATGGATGTAAAATGTAAGGGGAAGATAGTGACGGAGTTGGAGGGTGAAGAGAGAAAGAGTATGATTGGGGAGAGACAGAGGGAGGTGGGAGAAAAAGAGAGAGAGGGGACTTGATAGAGAGAAGGTGAGAGGAATGGAGATAAATATGGAGTTGGAGGGGGGGAGAGAGGGAGGGAAGAAGAAATACATAGAGGGAAATGTAGAGAGAGAGAGAGAGAAATAGGGAAATGTAGAGAGAGAGAGAGAGAAAGAGAGGATAGCGGGAGGGAAGAGAGAGAGAAGGAGAGAGAGGGATAGAAGGAGAAGAGAGAGGGGGGAAGGGGGCAGGAAGAGAGAGGGTGGGTGATATATATATATATGGAGAGATAGTGTCACATGTTTAGGGGTGAGATAGAGAAACAAAGAAGGAGAGAAGGAGGGAGATAGAGATATAGATGGAGGGGAAAGAGAGGGAAGAAGCGAGAGACAGAGAGAAGGAGGAAGGGAGAGATAGATAGATATAGAGAGAGTGTGTGTGTTTGGGGGTTGTTGGAAATAATATTGGGGGGGAGGGGGGGTGAATCAGTATTAGAAACTTAACAATATTCATTTCCATAAACAGATTTGTATATGCTACTTTTGTTAATGCAACTTGCGTATATACGCAACTGTGTTTAGAGCAACTAGTGTATACCTTGTAAACTTATTATTTAGTCAGTTGATCTTTAATTTGTGTATCATAACCATATAAGTAGTAACATGTATAGTAAAAACATAGCAGACAATCACACACAAGAACACAAAATATAAGGTGGAAACCCAATGTGGGTGAAAACCACCTGCTACAATTTGTCTCTATCTTGTTTTAATAAGAAACTTATTTTTACAATATTTTTGTATTGGCGCATTCTTATACCAACACGTAGGCTTCTACCTGCAGAAGGCTACAACCTTCTCTCATTCTCCAGCTTCTCTTGGAAGGGAGATACAACCCCCTTAGCTATTGTACTAGCTGATGTACTAGTATGTAGGTGCTGACCTACAGAAGGCTACAACCTTCTCTTTTCTTCCAGGGACCACGTTTCATAAATTTTCAGACTGGATCCATCAATAACATCAATCAAACGTCAAATATATATGCATCAATCAATCTCCTTTGCACCAACCAAAACTGAATCAAACAATCACTTTTTTGAAAGTTGTAACCAGAACACAGTAACAGTAACCAGAACCCAGAACACTGCAACAGCAAACAGAAGTAGCTAAAAATATATTTTATGAGACGTACGCTACTTTAATGTGTCAAACCTGCATTCATACGTTGTTATTTGAAGGCAAACCTGCGTATACATTGTTTTGAAATGTCGAACCAGTGTGTATACGCGCCTTTGCTATACTGAACCTGCGTACAGATCTGTAAAAGATGATTTAACCTTTACAACTATTTAGACATCAGTTATACCCAGATCATCAGATTTACAGATTACGACATGTGCCAATAAAAGATCAAAACCACACAAAGATACTTCTCTTCAAGCCTAAAGATATTGACCCATCAATAGAACTTTATCCTTCTTCAAGCGCTCAGGTTCCTCCTTGATTCAGATCCAACTATGCACCATAACCCAATGACCAGTAGTCTAGATCTTGCTCTTCATTAGATATTCAATACTTGAGTGCCTTTGCCTAATGATCTCCTTCTCCTTTTATAGTCTTAGGCCTTACTCAATACCATGGTCCAAAACCACTTAGAAGCAATACCTAGGACCAAATACCTGGGGTCAACACTTCAGTCAAGATACCTTGGATCAATACCATGGGTCAAAATACCAGGGACCAAATACCACGGACCAAAACCAAGTTTTCCAACATGTACGCGCTTTTCCTTGCGTGAAAGTGTGTGTATACGCATACACGCCTTTTGGTCTGCGAACCCGCGTGTATACACGGCTTGGTCAAGGGGAACCTGCGTATACTTCTTTTTCTTTCATTCTGTGAGCCTGAACTGTGATTTGTCATCTGAGTGAGTTGCCATCAAGGACAACACCTGTGTCATAGCGCCAAACCTGTGTCATAATGCCAACAATCTCCCCCTTTGGACTTGATGGCAACCCCAAGTCATTCTCCCCCTTTGTCATCAAGGGCAAAGGGTTATGCTCCCCCTAAGTACATGCTAAATTCTCTGATATGCTGAAGTGTGTTGATCATGCTCCCCCTGACTGTAAGCAAGGTCTGCAAAAAGATGTTCTACAAGAAGAACATGACTCTATACATCATAAATGACCTTCCTATCACCAAAGACTCATACATACATCCATCTCCCAACCAAGTGGGGATATACCAAGATTGACTCATCCATCCAACCAAGTGGGGATATACCAAAAGTTTATACATGATAAAACAAGAACATTACATCATCCATCCCAGGCATAGTGGGGAAACAAAATAGGTCGTTACATGACCTTGATAATAAAAGATATACATGACATAGAGACAAAATATCTAAAACAAGACTATGATAGTCATCAGCAACTATCATCAGCAGCATCTGTCAATCACCATCCAGACCAGCAACCATGATCTCCCTCTGTGCTTGAATCAAAAACAACTGTGAAATTGTACCAAGATCTTCTAAGATAATGCCAATAATGCATTATTAGAAGTATATGCTCCCCCTGAACCTGTGCCAGATGATCACTGTCAGACCCATATCAGACTCTTTTCATCCTGAGTCTGGCCCACTGATATTCTTCAAACCAACATATACGCGGTTGTATCTACAGCAACCGGTGTATGTACGCGGATACGCTTCATGAAACTCATGTACAACCATTGTTCTCTGAAACAGATAAGTGTCAACAGCAAGATGATGCATCAACTACTCCCAGCTTCTATCTGAGGTATTCAAATGTCTCTCTGGGCAGTGGTTTGGTGAATATATCAACAACTTGTTCCTTGGAGGGAACATACTCCAATTTGACCTTTTTTTCAAGTACTTGCTCCCGGAGAAAATGATATTTGATAGGTATGTGCTTGGTCTTGGAATGCATGACTGGATTCTTTGAAATACTGATTGCACTTGTATTATCACATAGAATGGAGATGGGTGGAGTACATGTGATCTAAATGTCTTGCAATGTTTGCATCATCCAAAGGAGTTGTGTGCAACAAGATGCAGCAGCCACATATTCTGCTTCAACTATAGATAATGCAATTGAACTTTGTTTCTTGCTGAACCAAGACACCAATCTGGAACCCATATAGAATGCACCACCACTAGTGCTTTTTCTGTCATCCATGCTTCCTGCCCAATCTGCATTTGTATATGCATGAAGTGTGAGATCTGTATCTCTGGGATACCATAAACCAAATTTTTGTGTCCCTTGAAGATATTTAAAAATCCTTTTGACTGCTTGAAGGTGTGCTTCCTTTGGATTTTCTTGGAATCTTCCAACTATTCCCATTACATGCACGATGTCTGGTTGGGTACATGTTAGATAGAGCAAACTACCAATCATGGATCTATAGGTTGGTTGACATACTGCTGTTGATTCATCATTTGCGCTGAGGTTGCATCCTGTTACCATAGGAGTACATACTGGTTTAGAATCTTCCATTCCATATTTCTTCAAGATTTGCTTGAGGTACTTGGTTTGTGATAGAAAAATACCATCTTTATTTTGTTGAAGAAAATATGTAAGCTCACCAAGAAGGGACATTTCAAATTCTTTTTGCATTACCAAAGCAAAGTTTTGACTCATGGCTTCTTCATTACTCCCAAAAATGATATCATCAACATACACAAAAAGTATTAGCAATTTATCATTGTCAACTTTTATATATAGATTGCTATCATCTGATCCTTTTGAAAAACCTTGTTGATGAAGTATTTTTCAAGAAAATAATACCAGGCCCTTGGAGCTTATTTTAGACCATAGAGAGCCTTTCTGAGCCTGGGTACAAGTTTTGGATCATTTCCAAGGATGAATCCGTCTGGTTACTCAATATATACTTCTTCTTCTAGATCTCCATTAAGAAAGGCAGATTTCACATCCATTTGATATACTTTGAACTTCTAAAAGATAGAAAGAGCAAGGAACATTCTTATGGCTTCAAGTCTAGCTCCAGGTGCAAAAGTTTCTTCAAATTCTATACCTTCTTGTTGAGCATATGCTTTACAAACAAGTCTGGCCTTGTTTCTAATAACTTCTCCATTTTCATTCAACTTGTTTTTGAATATCCATTTGGTTCCTATGACATTCTTATCATGAGGTCTAGGAACTAATTCCCAAGTATTATTCTTTTCAATTTCCTTTAGTATATCCAAGACCTGTCTTTATCAGAGGAGAACACTGCACTTTGATAATTTCATCTAAAGTTTCTGATCCTTTAGCAAACTTAAGATTGAGAGCTTTTGTTTTCTCAATTTCTTTTCATAGACCCATAATTTCACATTCTAACTTTTCATTGTGTTTTTCCCTTTCAACAAGTTGGAATGTAAGAGTATCTATAATCATACTCTTTTCTTCTAAACAGATTTTAAGTTTGAGAATTTTTTCATAGAGATCATCTTCATCTGAAGCATCCAATAAATCATCATCTTCAAAAGCCATCAGAAGTCTATAATCATTATTATTTTCATCTTCATCACTATTTGATAAACCATCACTATCTTCATGCGTATAGTAGCTCTTCTTATTTACACTTTGTTTTCTATTTCATTTTGTTGATTCCTTACCTTTATCAAGCTTATCTTTGTGAGGACATTTGGTAGCATAATGACCTACTCTTCCACAAGAAAAACATTTGAAAGGTAGTTTACCTCTGAATCTTCCAGAACCCCGTTGAAGGTTCTTGACAAAGTTTGATTCTTCCTCTCCTTCTGACATATGTCCTGACTCATTGAGTTCTCCTTTTCCTGAAGCTTTGAATGCGGCTTCTCTCATATCTAATGGACCCCCTTTTCTCATTTCGAAAGCAGTTAGGATTCCGTGCAGCTGTGACATAATAATACTCTGAAGATCCTGCTTTTCTTCTATGGCAGAAACTTTTGATTCAAACTTAGAAGACAAGGATCTTAGAACCTTTTCAACTAAAGTAACTTCTTTTATCTCTTCACCCAAGTTTTTCATGCGATTAACAATCTCATCTATATGTAAGAAATAATTAGCTACACTTTCATCATTGTGCATTCTGAGAGTTTCATATTGAATTCTAAGGGATTGTAGTTTTGTACATTTTACCTGATCATCTCCTTAATAGCTTAGAATGATCTTGTCCCATATTTCTTTGGCGATTTTGAGCTGCATAACCTTGATGAATTTTGATTGTGACAGACTCCCCAATAGAGTATTGACAACCTTTGCATTTGTTTCATATTGCTTTTTACATGTCGTATCTGTAGGAGTTACTGATGGAAATGTGTATCCTCCTTCCACGATATCCCAAACTTCTGTTCCAACAAATTGAAGATAGGTTGTGGTTCTTACCTTCCAATAGATGAATTTTCTCCAATCAAAGATTGGTGGCCTGATGGATGCCTCTCTTTCGTAGTTTCTCATGATGATAGATCTTCCTTCAAGCGATCAAGCTTCTTCTGAAGGACCTGCTCTGATACCAATTGTTGGAAATAATACTGAGAGGGGGGGGTGAATCAATATTAGCAACTTAACAATATTTCATTTCCATAAATAGATTTGTATATGCTACTTCTGTTAATGCAACTTGCGTATATACGCAACTGTGTTTAGAGCAACCAGCATATGCCTTGTAAACTTATTATTTAGTCAGTTGATATTTAATCTGTGTATCAGAACCACATAAGCAGTAACAGGTATAGTAAAAGCAGAGCGGACAATCACACACAAGAACACAAGATATAAGGTGGAAACCCAAAGTGGGTGAAAACCACCAGCTGTAATTTGTCTCTATCTTCTTTTAATAAGAAACTTCTTTTTACAATATTTTTGTACTGGCGCAGTCTTATACCAGCACACAAGCTTCTACCTGCAGAAGGCTACAACCTTCTCTCGTTTTCCAGCTTCTCCCGGAAGGGAGCTACAACCCCCTTATCTCTTGTACTAGCTGACGTACTAGTACGTAGGTGTTGATCAATAGAAGGCTACAACCTTCTCTTTTCTTCCAGGGATCACGTTTCATAAATTTTCAGACTGGATCCATCAATAACATCAATCAAACATCAAATATATCTGCATCAATCAATCTCCTTTACACCAACCAAAACTAAATCAAACAATCACTTTTCTGAAAGTTGTAACCAGAACACAGTAACAGTAACCAGAACACAGTAACAGTAACCAGAACCCAATGCAAAGCCCAGAACACTGCAACAGCAAACAGAAATAGCTAAAATATATTTTATGAGACGTACGCTACTTCAATGTGTCGAACCTGCATTCATACATTGTTATCTGAAGGTAGACCTACGTATACGTTGTTTTGAAATACCAAACTAGCCTGTATAAGTGCCTTTGCTATACTGAACTTGCGTACAGATCTGTAAAAGATGGTTTAGCCTTTACAACAATTCAGACATCAGTTATACCCATATCATCAGATTTACAGATTACAACATGCGCCAATAAAAGATCAAAACCACACAAAGATACTTCTCTTCAAGCCTAAAGATCTTGACCCATCAATAGAAATTTATCCTTCTTCAAGCGCTCAGGTTCCTCCTTGATTCAGATCCAGCTATGCACCATAACCCAATGACTAGTAGTCTAGATCTTTCTCTTCATTAGATATTCAATACTTGAGTGCCTTTGCCTAATGATCTCCTTCTCCTTTTATAGTCTTAGGCCTTACTCAATACCATGGTCCAAAACCACTTAGAAGCAATACCTAGGACCAAATACCTGGGGTCAACACTTCGGTCAAGATACCTTGGATCAATACCATGGGTCAAAATACCAGGGACCAAATACCATGGACCAAAACCAAGTTTTCCAACATGTACGCGCTTTTCCTTGCGTGAAAGTGCGTGTATACGCATACACGCCTTTTGGTCTGCGAGCCCACGTGTATACGCGGCTTGGTCAAGGGGAACCTGCATATATTTCTTTTCTTTCATTCTGTGAGTCTGAATTGTGATTTGTCATCTGAGTGAGTTGCCATAAAGGACAACACCTGTGTCATAGCGTCAAACCTGTGTCATAATGCCAACAATGATATAGAGAAACAAACAAGGAGAGATGGAGGAAGATATATATATATATATATATATATATATGACAGGAGAGAGAGGAGAGACGGGGGGGAGTGAGAGAGATGGGGGACAAACGGAAGGGAAGATACAATGTTATTCATTGAAATAGATGTATTGATTTCAGTGTAGATTTTGATTCCTAATCCTATTTCATTGATTACATTAGAGGCATTGATTTCAATGTAATTGTTGATTTCTAATATTACTTGATTGTTTGCACTAGATGCATTAATTTCAGTGTAAATGTTGATTTCTAATCCTATTTAGTTGCTTTCACTGTATGCGTTGATTTCATTGTACATGTTGATTTCTAATCCTATTCGATTGTTTGATTTCTGATCCTATTTGATTATTTGCACTAGATGCATTGATTTTAGTGTAAATGTTGGTTTCTAATTCTATTTTAATGCTTCCACTAGATGCATTAATTTTAGTGTAAATGTTGATTTCTAATTCTATTTGAATGCTTGCACTAGATGCATTTATTTCAATGTAGATGTTGATTTCTAATTCTATTTAAATGCTTGAACTAGATGCATTTATTTCAATGTAAATGTGGATTTCTGATTTGATATAGTTAGATATATCATACACATTAATTTCAAAGTAATTAGAATAGTAGTCTGCATTGATTTCAGTGTATGATTTCAGTGTTAGTAGAAAAAAATATTGATACATGCATTGAGCGAAGAGGCGGAGAAAGCGAGAGAGGGAGAGAAGGGGAAGAAAGATAGAGAAAAGGGGGGGAGAGAGAGAATTTATTTTGGAGGTGAGATAAAGAGATAGAGAAGGAGAGATGGAGGGATATAGAGATATATATGGAGTGGGGAGAGAGAAGAAGAGAGAAACAGAAAGAGGAAAGAAAGGAGAGGTAGATAGATATGGAGAGAGAGAGAGAGAGAGAGAGAGAGAGAGAGAGAGAGAGAGATAATGTGTGTTTGGGGGTGAGATAGAGACATAAAGAAGGTGAGATGGAAGGAGATATAGATATATATGGCGGGGGAGAGAGAGAGAAATGGAGGAGAGAGGGAGGGGGAGATACAATGTTATTCACTAAAATAGATGCATTGATTTCAATGTAGATGTTTATTCTTATAATATTTAATTGATTACACTATATGCATTTATTTTAGTGTAGTTGTTGATTTCTAATCTATTTGATTGCGTGCACTAGATGCATTGATTTCGTTATATATGTTGATTTATAATCCGATTTTACTCCTTACACTAGATGCATTGATTTTAGTGTGCATGTTGATTTATAATCCTATTTGATTACTTGCACCAGATGCATTGATTTAGGTATAGATGTTGATTTCTAAATCTATTTGAATGCTTTCACTAGATGCATTGATTTCAATGTAGATGTTGATTTCTGATTTGATGTAGCTAAATGTATGATGTACATTAATTTCAAAGTAATTAGATTAATAGTGTGCATTGATTTCAATGTAAGTACAAAAAAAATTATTGATGACGTGCATTGATTTTTGTGTTACAATAATTCAACCATAAATAAAATACTTGAGTTTTCATCTTAAATAAAATGTTCACTTACCTGAAATGTTTTCTTCTTGAAACTGTAAACTATTTGTAATTAACTACATTTTTATTATTCTCATTTTCCATCATTCAACATTGTTAGTCACTTTGCATTCAAATGAGGTAATAGAAAACAACTACCATTGAAACTCATTTAGGGTTTAACACTTCATAAGTCACAATTATTGAATTTGTAAGAACCTACTATTAATATTGGAGAGAAAGAGAGACAAGGTATGACATTTATCACAATAACCCTAACTAAAGATTTGAATGGTCTATGATTTCAACCGCCCTTTTCATATGATCCATAGTAATAGATGGCAAGACTAACATGTGTGACAATAAGAACAATAGAAGAAAATAGTTTGAGATTGATCATAATGAAGACTATTTGTAATTTACTACATTCTTATTATTTGCATTTTCTATCATTCAACATTGTTACATTGTCACTTTTTATTCAAAATTTGTATTTCATCATTTTTCATCATTCAAGTTATTAATAGTCTTTATCATCTCAATATACTTAGGTAACTAAAAAAATTAAAATTAAAATGACCATATTAATCATAGACATATTTAGAATATTTAAAATTATCAGAATAATTAGATGTTCCATAATTTTTTCATTGAAACCTGCCTAGATCCATTTTAACCTTGGATCTATCAAGCGCTGAGAGAGATCAAATGTCTTGATGTGAAAACCTATCCTCAAGTTTTGCACTCAAAAAAAGGTTTGTACCTTGAGATATTTGATCCCTCTCAGTGCTTAATAGATCCAGGGTTAAAATGGATCTAGTTTATAACTAAGAGTGAGAGTGAAATATTTTTACCATCGGATTATAATATGAATAACTAATAAAGCAAGCACAGTTAGAGTGGGACTACATTATATAATATTTTTAAGTAAAACTAACCAAATATGTGTATTTTTTTATTATTATAACTGACATTATTTTCAATTTAAATAATACTTTATTTTTTATTTTAAAAGAGACATTGTTAACTCTAAGTTGACCACAAACGGAATTACACATCACTCTCATGTTGAGCTATAAAATGAGCCTATCCGCTCAATGAACCTCTTGACTCAATTATAACAGAATTACACATCACTCTCATATTGAGCTGTAAAATAAGCCTCTCAGAGCTCAATGAACCTCTTGACTCAATTATACTATTGTCATTTGTTTCATTGAACATTGCATGATTAACATTATAAGTTTTATTTTCATGGCTTTCTATCCAAAACATAATTCTCTTTTTCTTAAAACAAAAACCGTGTGAAGTAAAAAAAATAAAAAATGTTAAGCTATCTGGTACTAGGAAATTATGTCGACATCATGTGTAAACATGGAAATTTTTATCGTATTGGTGTGATAGCTTTTGGTTTAAGTTTGGAATAAAAAGATCGAGGGTAATTATTGTGAGAGTTCTAGAACTTATTATTCATATAATAATATTATCAGGATTGTGTAAAGGTTTGGTTAGTCTCTAGTGGGCTCCAGTATTGCAGCAATAATTCTGCAACTCCTAGGTCTCCCTTCTTTACTTTTATCAACCCAGTAGTTTGTAACAAACTTGGAAGCGACAGTGCTGTATGCACAAGTACTAGCTCTTGCCGCAGGCTGTCACTTGATCAGTTGGCACAAGTCTGCTAGGAGCTTAAGCCAAATTATATGAGCTCTTAGAAGAAGCTTTTAACTATGATGGACGAAAGCTAACTCAAAAGAGGCTAGTCTACTTGCAGAAAGAAGCTGAAAGCTGAAAGGAAATGCAAACCCTAGTTTAATCGACTAACCCTACTGGTGCAAGAAAAGAGATGAAAGCTACCAAAAGGGATGCCATTGACTCTTGGAAAGGTGAAATGCATGTGAATAAGCTACTTCTGAAGTAAAATCTAGAAAAAACATATTTTTGTATTTTTGAGTAATCTTGCAGAATTATTATGCATGTGCTTTAACTGTTTTTGGCTGTGCAGAGGTTGATTGACGAAAGGAAATGGGATAGGTGATTGCAGGAGGTTGGGAAGGTGAGAAGAGGGCATAGGGGGTCCCTAGCACCCTTCCAGAGAGTTTCATAGCGATCAGATCTCGAAAAACTGCTCACGTGAACTTCTACAGGAAGTCTACAGGGGTTCTACGGGATGTTCTACAGGAAGAGCCGAGAGAGGATTTTTGAGGGTTTATGGAGGAAACCGGTGGGAAAGTGGGAATGGAGGTTGGATGAGGCTGTGAAGAGGTATAGGACCTAGTAAATGAGGCTAGGGAGTGATGAAAGTGGTTGGGTTTGGTTCGAGGATGGAAGGAGCAAGGTTGCAGAAAGATGTGGAAATTAGGTCAAGTTGGAAAAGGGTGGCGAATGAAGGTAAAGAATCTGGAATTAGAGGTTGGAGCAGGTGGGATGATGGAGGAAGGATAGACAGGGAAGTATCACAGATTCTCTACACACTATTTCTCAAAACTAATCAAACAAAGACTATGCAAACCAAAGATCTAGCTATCTTGACCTAATTTGACCTAGAAACCCAGCAATCATGATGAACAGAACTTTATTGGTAGGAAATCATGTAAGATAACTATGAAAACTAAGCAAGAACAGATCTACACATGTAATCACAACTGGTATCAACTTTTACAACTAAGAATCTAACACTAGCAATTGCATGAAGAAGCAAGAACAGCGTTTTTGTGGCAGCAAGGACACCTTGGTCTCAGCTCGTGGTCCCGAGGAGGGAGAGGTGAGATCAATGGTTTCTTTATGGCCTTTTTCGAAGGTCTTTTCTGTTACCAACCTATGAAATCAACCTGAACATGAAAAGTTATTTCAATCATCAAAAGCAACCTAAATAACAAAGCAATATGTTAATCTAAGTAACAGAAATTATTCTAGGAATGCAGCAAAGACACATAAAAGTACACAAAGGAGGTACTGGGCACTTGGGTTGGGCCCAACCCCAAGAGCTACAGCCTCCTAAGAAAGATTAGAGCTGGTACAAAGCTGGATTCATCTTTATTGATCAAGAAATAACAGTTACGTCCCAAAAACAGTCTACAAGAAAAAGCTCTAAAATGTGCTAAAATGCATAGCTAACCTACTGACTAAAATCTAACTAACATCTGACTAAAATCTGACTACCATCTGCCTACAAACTGACTAACATCTGCCTAAAAAATGACTAACTGAAATGAGGCCCTAAGCCTTCTTATTTATACAAATTGAGGACCCCAATAGCCCTCCTAAACTTTAGGGACTCAGCTGCCAAAATTTGCAGTTAACAACAGTCCTACTTGACTTGCTTGGTTACCCCTTGTGCTCCGAGTTTTTGATGGAGAATTCGAGGTAAGGGTTCATAAATGAAGGGGACACCTTCCTACAAATCCTCTCCCTTGTTCTTCCACGAATTTGGCTGCCAAGTGCTCATTAAACCTTTGATTTTGTCTCAAAATTGACCAAAAAAACTGCATAAAGCACACATTAGACTTATTGGCATAATGACTAACCAATTCACTCTATTAGCATAAATATAATCAAAAGCATGCAATAAACTAATGATAATGGTGGATTAAGTCGAATTAGGAGGCTGAATGAGCCCATATAATTACCCATTTTTGGATCTCATCATCACCCCCCTACTGAAAGTGTTACTCATCCTCTGAGCAACTAATCTATCTCTTCATCTTTGATTGCTTTGACTACCTCTCTCACATCCCAGGCTTCCAAGGTGATGTCCTCTTCTTGGTCATGAAACCCCGTTTTTCTCTCTACTTCCTCCCACTGCCTGTGCTCCTCTTCTTCTGTAGTTGTTTTGTTAGCGCCTCAACCTCAGCCTGCAGCTTTTCCTCTTCTTGTTGTCCATCAAATGCTTCCTTTCCTAATGGAGGTCCCTCTTGCTGCTATTGTTCATCCAAAACGGAGGGCCTGTCTTCCTTATAGCGTCCCTGTAGTTGTAGCTGTTGTTTCAACAACTCATTCTCTTCCTGTAGTTTGGCCCTCTGACTGCTTTCCACATGCCTTACCATGGCCAATTCCTTTCTTGATTCCTTGAGTTGTTCTTCTAGGTGACCTATGTCTGCCACACCCTTGGACTTGGCAATCCTCATCCAAGTGTGAGTCCTCACCCTTTCTTGTTCTAGTGCAAAGAAGAGTGGTACCGCAAATTTCTGAGGAATTATCTTCCCGGCTTCTAACAGGTTGTAGTATGAGCCCAAGCTAGGCTGAGGGCTTGGTTCCAATATTTCCTCAGCCTTTTCTTCTTCCTGTGATGGTTTGGCTGCCTTTTCCTCCAATTTCTCGATCTCTTTTAACTTAGCTAGAGTTTCCTGTAGAACCGTCTTAGCTTCCTGTAGAGCTGTCTTTGAGTCCATCATCCTAATTCTCTCTCTCCAGGTGGAGGTTTTTGGGCTTCCTCGTTCATAGGTGATGGATATCTTTGAAGGAGACTCCTCCTTTTGTTTAGTTGTGGTGTCCTCAATGATAATTGGCTCCTTTGACTGTGGCTGGGGTCTGCCCACTTTGATCTGTGTGCTCCTCCTTGCTTTAAAGTACATGAAGGTTTGCCTCTTTCACTTCCCTTTTTGTTTTGGAGGTGTGCTTAAGGCAGCAAGCACAGTTGTTGCCTCCCTTGCCCATATCTCAGGTGATTTCTCCTCTTGTTGTTCTTTTTCCTTGCTTCTTGTAGAAATCTTTGTGTCAACTGTTTCTGTGTGTGTTGCTGAGATCTCAGGGTGTGTCTTTTCCTTTTGTTTTTGTGTGCCTGCTTTGGCTGTGGTAGCCTTCATTTGGGCTTTCTTGGCCTTTTTCTTCCCAACCTTTTTCCTTTTTCGCCTTCTCTGTTTTTGTTGTTGTCTCCTTTTCTGTCTCATGCTCAGCAGTCTTGTCAAATTCCTCTTTTTCCCTCTATTCTTCCTTTGTTTTTCCCTCTGCTTGAATGTCCTATGCTCCCTCATCAATGTTCTTCTCAATTTATTCAATTGGCATGGTGTTGAGTTTGTGTTTTAACCAGGAAAGAAAATGCTCAGTTGGGAAAAAAACACAGTCAATCCCTGAAACAGAGGATAGCTGAATTCGATTTTTTTCTGAACCCAAGAAGGAATTTTTCATGTGCTCCTTACAACATCAAATGGTAGTAATTCCCCTGTTTGCTATCACCCAGAATTTGACTGTTTTCTTATGAAAGGAAGAATTTTTTTTTTACAGGCAGAGCACAAGGGCACAAATTCTCTTCTCAACACATAGATAGATATGTAAATTTAGTTTTTTCATGCACACAGGGTGGCCTCTACTGCAGCATATATCTTCTTTATAGGAGAATTTTAAAGATGATGAGGAGATTTCGAAGTGCAGAGAAAGAACTTGGGAAAATACAGTGAAATATGCAGGCAATCTTTCATAGTTTGTTGAATACACAGGTAGACTTTTACTCTCATTTTTCAATTTAATGTCGTGTTCAATTCACCATTTTGCACCAACAAATCATGCACAGAGAATTTTTCGAGCCTACCTCATTTGGAGCTCCAAATTCAATGAAAATCCCAGGTTTTCCTGCTCCGTAAAGCTGTTCTGCCTTTCCTGTAGAAGCCTTCCTGTAGACGGCTCTCATTTCCTGTAGAACGAAACTGGGGTTCCTGTAGAATGCCGATAGGAAGGAGATTTTAAAAAACAAGCAGAAATCTCGAAAAATTAGCCAGAATCTTGTAGAGGGCCATTGGTTAGCTGCTCTAGAAGTGGTGGACGTATACTCCGGTTGGGGACGTCGTGAAGGCACAGTGAACAAAGAGTGGCGAATGCATGCACTGAGTTGTCTTTTTAACTGTTGGCGTGATTCGTGGTGAGGAGATGAGGTGGCCAAGTGTACGTGGCCACATGTAGACTACAATGCTATTATGAAAATTCATGTTTTATACCTGTTAATCACTTGACATCATGTGCGCTGGAGTTCAGAACATCTGTCACTACCTGTTTTTTTTAATTTCACATGAGTTGACTATACACGTACACTGGGTGATCTCCGGATGCGTGCAATCAAACTAGCTGAGGGTGTTGGGTTAACTGGCTAGCTTTCTGGCTTAATCCAACCATTTCATTCGTTCATGCACTTTCGAATCATACAGATGCAAATAGAGGAACTGGTTTAGACACTTACCTGTAAGTCGACGTGCTGCTTGGTTCTTTTTGCTGTTGCATGCTCATATTCCATTGTTGCATGCCTGGATCCCTTATGCTATATGATTTTTGTTGTCTGATGTGTGGCTATTTTTCTTGTGCAGGTATCCTCTAGCTGGATCTAAGTTGCAGAAGTTTGTTTCATCCTTCATATTTGCACCCTCATGCTGTTGATGCTGAATTTTTACAGGACAGCAACTTGTTTTCTCCATAGCTCCCAAACGATAGATCGGATTGACCTGAAACTTTCTGAGCATGCTTCTATCATCGGTATGCACCTCCCATAGCAAAATTGTGGTCAATGGATGCACGGATATCGAGAAAAACTGAAAATGGCTGAAGATGACAGAGGTCAATTTCTCGAAAACCGTGCACTGGAATTGGCTGAAACTGCTTGGGCAGGTTACTATCACCTATATGCATCTCCTAAAGAAACGGGTTTTGAAATGGATGCCCGAATATGGAGAAAATGCAAAAATGGCTGAAGGTGATGGACGCTGATTTCTTAGAGACCGTGCACTGGAATTGGCTGAAATTTCTTGGGCATGTTGCCATAATCCCTATACAACTCCCCATAGAACAGTTTTTTAAATGGATGCACGGTTTTCAAGTTAGGGAAAAAACAAATTTCTGCTCTATGTATTTTTGTTTCAAAGCATTCTGCAGTTTTTTTGCACAGTAAGAAAAAATGAGCTTGGGCTATAATGCAGACTTGGAATTGATGGGAGAGAGGTTTGAAGATTGCAGAAGGAGTTATGAACCCTTTATGAAGCTTCCATGTTTGCCAAACTGCTTTTTAAAATCCATTTCTAGCTTTCTGTAATTTCTACAGGAACTTCCTGTAGAAAACACAGTTTTTAGGAAAGAAGCACAATGAGGTGGAAAAAATAATGGAGAAGGGTGAGGGATGGAAACAGGGATGTTTACAGGCCTCATGGACAGATTCTCAACCTTCGGGTCCTCTTCTGAGATCGATTTTGGCTTGTTTGTAGGTTCTACAGGATCTTCCTGTAGAAGACACAAAACTTCCTCTGTCTTTTTCTTGTGCGATCCTCCTAACCTGCAATGTCCTTCCTGCAACCTGCAATTTATTCACCAGAAATTAGGTCTATTTTTCTTTTTCTCTTTGTTTTTTCTTTTTTTTTGAAAACAACTAGGGTGCCTCATGGAGGTTTTCACCCTAATTGCCTGCCCTAGGCGCCTCCAAGGGAGGTTTTCACCCAGGGATCTTATTCTCTTTTTATTTTCTCTTTTTTCCAACCCATTGACCGCCTCATGGAGGTTTTCAATCAATGAGCCAATCTGAGTCGCCTCCAAGGAGGTTTTCACCTTAGATCCTTATTTTTTCCTCTTATTTTCATTTTTTTCTTTTTTCTTTTTTCTTTTTTTCTACCCTACCCTACTTGAAAAACAAAATCATTTTCAAGTATAATAATACTTCCAATGGAGCCATGTGCTCATTGAGATGATAGAAAAAATGATGTGGAGGCTTGAAATGCATGCTTTGGTAGGTATCCAGATTTCAGAGACCAAATGATTTGACTTTGAAGGGATCAAGCATAGCTGAGGAAGAGAGTACTGTTGCAACTTAGTGACCGTCTGGAACCATATCTCAATATAGCTCTGATATCCTTGGTCCTTTTGTTGATCTAGATCATTCTCCATATATTCTTCTATCATGACCTTCACATCTTCCTCTTTTTCCTGATTTTTCTCTTGAATACATGGAGGATTTGACGGTAACCATGAGGGAGCTCTCTTGATCTCTAATTCTGATGTCTTTTCTTTATCAAGTGCAGCCCATGGTTCTTTGATCTTCTCTTTTTCATCTTCATCTGCTGGAGGAGGTCCTTCAATGATATCAATGTTTTGCAATACTCTTCTTGAGCTATGGTGAATATCATTGAGCTCAAGAGGAGTTGTTTGGACATGTTGTACCTCAACTTTGCAATTGGGTTGAGCTACTCCAATGTGCGGGTTTGGAAATGGTGGTATGGGTAGTTGAGTGGGGGTGGATATTTGAGATGGATGTGGATGGAGTTGTGGTTGGGCAAGTGGTGGAGGCAAAGGAGAGGGAGGAGAGTTGTATTGGGGCCTCCACCCCTGATGAAGTGCATTCCACTGAGGTTGTAGCTGAGCATAGGGGTGAAATGGATGAGTAGCTCGTTGAGCATGATATTGAGATGGATACGGCCAAGGAGGGGGTGTGGACCAGGAAAAATGAGCAGGGGGACCCCAAGAAGGCATGGAAGTGGCTTGATAGGGGTTGTAATAGGTCTGGGATGTCCCTTGCATTCCCTCTTGGTAAGTTTTGGGTCCATGTAGCCTCCTTTGGTTCATGAAATAGAGTGGTTCAGTGGCTCCTTTGGCCCTCTGATATGTAGCTTTAAGTCTAGGCAAGGAAGGGCATTGATTCGTAGGATGGTCTTCTTCACAGACAAAACACACTTCTATGGAGTGCAATGGACATTTGTTCCTAGGATGCTTTCTAGTGCACCTGGAACAAAAAATGGCCAAAGCCCTCTTGTCTTCCTCTTGCTTCCTTTGGATCTGCAAGGTATCCAGTTGCATGGCAAGAAACTGCCTCATCTCTCTCTTGAAATCTTCCATCTGATTTGCAAATTCATTTTTGGACAAGGTACTGCTCCCAACATTTCTATCTGTAGCCATTTTCTCTAGAGGAATGTTTTCTTCTTCTTCTCCCCTAGAGGTTCTTCAAATATGTCTTGTTGTCCACCTAGGGGTTCTTCTTAATCACAGCCATCGAAGAAGAGAGAAGGTTGGTTGTGTGAAGCAGTGGGGGTGTTGTGCAAACATTTTTCTGACTTATCTGTACTCCCACAAGGCATGAAAGGAAATATTTTTCGTTGATTTTTGTTTTTTTTTTCTGCTTGTACCTGCAAAACTGAAATAGATTGAACTGCAACTAACTAAAATCTATCTTGCTAAAATGAAAATGCAGAATTGAAATGAAAGCAGGAGAGGACTAATCTATTTTGCTGGAATGAAATTGCAGGAATGAAATGCTAGGCTACGTTTGCAGAATTGAAATGTTAATCTACGCTTGCAGAATTGAAATTGCAAAATTGAAATGCTAATCTATGAAAGCGGGAAATATCTAATCTACGCTTGCTGAAATGAAATTGCAGAATGGAAATGAAACAACTACTCTACTCTTGCTGAAATAAACTACTTAGCAGAAGGTTGTAGTAAAAAATAGAAGAAAAGCAGCAATCACCAATACTCTGACGCTTCCCCAGCAATGGCGCCAAAAAATATGGTGGGCTCCAGTATTGCAGCAATAATGCTGCAACTCCTAGGGCTCCCTTCTTTACTTTTATCAACCCGGTAGTTCATAACAAACTTGGAAGCGATGGTGTTGTATGCACAAGTACTAGCTCTTCTCGCGGGCTATCACTTGATCAGCTGGCACAAGTCCGCTAGGAGCTTAAGCCAACTTCTATGAGCTCTTAGAAGAAGCTTTTAACTGTGATAGACGAAAGCTAACTCAAAAGAGGCTAGTCTACTTGCATAAAGAAGCTGAAAGATGAAAGGAAATGCAAACCCTAGTTTAACCGACTAACCCTACTAGTGCAAGAAAAGAGATGAAAGCTACCAAAAGGGATGCCATTGAATCTTGGAAAGGTGAAATGCATGTGAATAAGCTACTTCTGAAGTAAAATCTGGAAAAAACATCTTTTTGTATTTTTGAGTAATCTTGCAGAATTATTATGCATGTGCTTTCACTGTTTTTGGTTGTGCAGAGGTTGATTGACGAAAGGAAATGGGATAGGCAATTGCAGGAGGTTGGGAAGGTGAGAAGAGGGCCTAAGGGGTCCCTATCACCCTTCCAAAGAGTTTCACAGTGATCATATCTCGAAAAACTGCTCACGTGAACTTCTACAGGAAGTCTGCAGGGGTTCTTCAGGATGTTCTACAGGAAGAGCCGAGAGAGAATTTTTGAGGGTTTATGGAGGAAAACTGATGGGAAAGTGGGAATGGAGGTTGGATGAGGCTGTGAAGAGGTCTAGGACCTGGTAAATGAGGCTAGGGAGTGATGAAAGTGGTTGGGTTTGGTTCAAGGATGGAAGGAGCAAGGTTGCACAAAGATGTGGAAATTAGGTCAAGTTGGAAAAGGGTGGCGAATGAAGGTAAGGAATCTGGAATTAGAGGTTGGAGCAGGTGGGATGATGGAGGAAGGATAGACAGGGAAGTATCACAGATGCTCTACACACTATTTCTCAAAACTAATCAAACAAAGACTATGCAAACCAAAGATCTAGCTATCTTAACCTAATTTGACCTAGAAACCCAGCAATCATGATGAACAGAAATTTATTGGTAGGAAATCATGTAAGATAACTATGAAAACTAAGCAAGAATAGATCTACACATGTAATCACAACTGGTATCAACTTTTACAACTGAGAATCTAACACTAGCAATTGCATGAAGAAGCAAGAACAACGTTTTTGTGGCAGCAAGAACACCTTGGTCTCAGCTCGTGGTCCCGAGGAGGGAGAGGTGAGATCAAGGATTGCTTGATGGCCTTTTTCGAAGGTCTTTACTGTTACCAACCTATGAAATCAACCTGAACATGAAAAGCTATTTCAATCATCAAAAGCAACCTAAATAACAAAGCAATATGTTAATCTAAGTAATAGAAATCATTCTAGGAATGCAGCAAAGACACATAAAAGTACACAAAGGAGGTACTGGGCACTTGGGTTGGGCCCAAACCTAAGAGCTACAGCCTCCTAAGAAAGATTAGAGCTGGTGCAAAGCTGGATTCATCTTTATTGATCAAGAAATAATAGTTACATCCCAAAAACTGTCTACAAGAAAAAGCTCGAAAATGTGCTGAAATGTAGAGCTAACCTACTGACTAAAATCTGACTACCATCTACCTAAAAACTGACTAAAAACTGACTAACATCTTCCTAAAAAATGACTAACTTAAATGAGGCCCTAAGCCTTCTTATTTATACAAATTGAGGACCCCAATAGCCCTCCTAAACTTTAGGGACTCAGCTGCCAAAACTTGCAGTTAACAGCAGTCCTACTTGACTTGCTTGGTTGCCCCTTGTGCTCCGAGTTTTTGATGGATAATTCGAGGTAAGGGTTCATAAATGAAGGGGACACCTTCCTACAAATCCTCTCCCTTGTTCTTCCATGAATTTGGCTGCCAAGTGCTCATTAAACCTTTGATTTTGTCTCAAAATTGACCAAAAAACTGCATAAAGCACACATTAGACTTGTTGGCATAATGACTAACCCAATTCACTCTATTAGCATAAATATAATAAAAAACATGCAATAAACTAATGAGAATGGTGGATTAAGTCGAATTAGGAGGCTGAATGAGCCCATATAATTACCCATTTTTGGGGCTCATCAGTCTCGATATTCTTTAGGAAGTTTAATTCTCCAAAATGACTTCTATCCTCAACCCCTCTCATCCTCAACCCTTCTCATGAAGTTTGAACCAGTGAATTAGTGAATACTAATCTCCACCAAAAAACCCAACTCATATATACCTCAAAATTAACTCTCATTCATATTGCATAACACTTGCCAGGTAAATACAAGGGTATTCTTATTGTGAATATGATACTACAGGAAGTTGACTTTATTTAGTGATGTTTAGTAATCAACATGACAAGGTCCAGTGAAGGTGCTAAAACTATCATACTTGGCATAGAGTGAGCTTCCTTTATTTAGTTATATTTACTTTACTAGGATGTTATGTTGTTAATTACTGCAGAAGACGATGTTGTAATTAACACCTGAAGGGAAGGTAAAGATGATGTTAGCATTATCCTTGGCATAGTTGTACACCTATGGGCACTACCCCTTGAATTTCGAATAGTTTTTTGGGCTGCAATTGTTTGCATGGCCGCTCATGCAGCAACATTCAAGCTTTTTGAAAGAAACACAAGCAATTTTGCACCCATCAGTTACTCTCAATTCTAAAGGCCATATGGCATTGATGTTGCTAGTGCATCCTATTTTTTTGCAATTGGAATTGGACGGAGTTGCAGAGACAGGAATATTAAAACCATAAACCAAAGAGATGTCATATAAATCTAGATTCTGATACTGATTAAGTGCATATTCAAAAGGAGTCGCAAGGACACTTATGTAGCCCTGATAATTGAGCAACCCATCACAGTCACTAGTGTTGCACTTACCTCGCCCGATCGCATTGAAGGTGCATCTAGTACGAACCTAGATTCTCACTTCCGTTGTTCCTGTGACAACGTTGAAAGTCCATGTTTGGCCTTGTCCCAATGCTTTGTCACCACAAGGACTTGCAACTGACCGTACTGTGTATGGGCACTAGTTCTTCACTGCGAATGTCGCCCCTTCTGTGACTTCATTTGACCAAACAATATTTACTAAATTCCTCTATAAATATATATAAATTCGTCTGTAAATACATAAATAGCATATACACTCGAAATTTTAGGAATTTGATGAAGAAGAAGTAATTTATGGTATATAAAAAAAATTCCCGAGGAAAATATTTGGGTAGATGGGCTTGATGAGCAGAGCCTAACCCCAATGGTATAGAGGAAAATTGACCCATGACCTCCCAATAGGATAGGTGCTTTAGCAATGGAAACTCAACCAATTGAGCTAACCCTTGAGGCTAACAAAAATATGTGTACTAGGCAGATCCACCCGAATAGATTACTTCCCCTTGGCTCAACCAAGGAGCCTGACCCTGAGTGTGTCTATAGAAATGAACCCATAACCTCTCAATAGCAAAGGTGCTTTGAGGACCAAGACTCAACCAATTGAGCTAACCCTCAAGAATTTTATGGTATATAAAGTTAAACTTAATTAAATTTATATATTTTGAAATCTAATATACAAGATAAAAATAATTTAAATGTTTAAACTCATTCTTTTTTAGAGTGGAGGTCATTTCCATAGTTATTGATTTTCTCTTAAGCTTTCAGATATGAATTGTGTATAGGTTTTCCCTATCACATGGACATTACACTGATCACCAGGGACAAGAAAGCATATAATGATAGGTGAAGTGTCCACCCAAAACATGGGACGGGGAAGAATTCTACACATTTCATATCCGAAATCTTTAAACAATAAACTCATTCTTATTTACCAAATCCTAAAATATTCCAAATCAACATAAATAAATAATCTTCCATTGTTTAAACTCACTCCTATTCACCAAATCCCAAAATATTTCAAATCAACATAAATAATTAATCTTCCAAATCAACACAAATAATTAATGTTCTTCTAGAGTTTGAATGATTAGAGAGAAAAAAATCATAAGCTTACCTTATGACAAATAATGTTACTTTCACTATGATCCAAATGGAACCTGATAAACTATTTCCCGCTTAAAAAAGACTATAATTCAATGTAATAATTTTAATGCAAAGATAGAATGCTTGAGGTGAGGAGAGGATGTTCAGAGGTTTTATATATAGGCTTCCCAAGCTATCCAAATTATTTGTTAAAATTTGTTTATCTTTATCCTTTTTTGGGAAAGGATAGCAAGTTTTTCTATAGGAGAATCTTTATGTTAATTAATTGTAGATTTCAAAAATATTTTAAAATTTAGCGTTTAGGAGAGGGGAAGGGATTGACCTCTCTCCTGCTTGTCGAATTCAGGAATATTCTCAGCAGTTTAGGGGGTAAGCAATGCCACTATGAAAATGGAGTGTGTATGGAAGACCATCTGATTACAAGTCCATTCGGTGACAAATAATAGTGGAAATTGGATCTTGAAAATGAATCAGTTGATCTTTTTAATATTATCTTCGATCAAATTTAGACTTTTACATAGAGCTTTGATTAAGATTTTTAAATGGCACATTATATATGATGTTGACCTTTTTAGCATCATTTATTTTTGGAATGTGTATGTTATGATGCTTTTATAATCTCCATATCACATGATATATTACGATGCTTTACTAAAGGTGATAATAAAAATTGTTTTAAAATTTTGGTGATAGAGTTTTTATTAAAAAGAATAAGTAATATGATTATGGTAAAAAGATTATTTAACTTAATTTGGAGGAGGTTTATGATTAAATTTTTTGGTTGTAACTATAATAATAAGAATGTATTCAATTAATAATTTGTGACTTAACAAGAACTATAAGAACTATGATATCATGTGAGTGGGGTTATTTACTCTTCTAACCTTAGTATAGAATTAAACCCAAAAAAATGAAAAAACAAACCATAAAAAAATATGGTTGGATAATGGTACCATTATATTTGACCAAAAAATATGTCTAATTTATTAAAAACACATATAATAATGATTTTTTAGTTAAAATCAAAACATAGATACTTGATTTTGTGTGTATATATTTTTATTATATTAAAAATATGTCACAAATATGACTAATTTATTAAAAACATATAATGAAATTTAAGTTAAACTAAAAACATAGATACTGGATTTTGTGTGTATCAAAATATATTTTTATTTTTAATTAAAATAAAAGCATAAAAACATATAATGAAATTTAAGTTAAACTAAAAACATAGATACTTGATTTTGTGTGTATCAAAATATATTTTTATTTTTAATTAAAATAAAAGCATAGATATTTGATTTTGTGTACAGTTTTTTTTTTAATATAAAGTAATGTTGTTTTTTATTTTCATATTTATCAAAATTTATATAATTTACCATAATGTTGCATTAAGCTTATAAAATAAAAGCATAGACATTTGATTTTGTGTACATTTAAAAAAATATAAAGTAATGTTGTTTTTTATTTTCATAATTATGAAATTTTATCTAATTTACCATAATGTTGCATTAAGTTTATTTCATTTGATTAAAAAAGTAAAATCAAGAAATTGTTCTATTTATATTGATGTTATAATTAAGTTAATAGAAAATAATAATAATAAATAATGAATGGATGAATAAATGTAAGGGAGGTTTCTACCTACTTACTAAAGAAAAGGTAGATTTTTCTATTTAACTTGCTAACAAGAAAGAGTGCAAAATACTACCTACTTACTAAAGAAAAAGTAGATTTTTATATTTAACTTGCTAACAAGAAAGAGTGCAAAATACACCATATGTGTCTTTCTAATACACCATATTTATCTTTCTTATAGGCTAGGAATAGTTGGCTTACCTTGTTACTTGCACCAAGTCCTTGCAATAGTGAAACTTCAATTTAATCATTTTTCCATTGTTTTAATTTTTTTAATTATAACGCTTTTCAAACACGAAGATGGTTGGAAAATTCTTGATTTACCTTTAACATAGTATAAAATGTTCAATAAGTATAAAATAAGGTATGTTTAAAAGGGATAAAAAAAATTGTTAAAATAAATCATAAATCATATATATATAAAAGAACCAATTAATATTTGTATTTTTTTGAGAGGATCGATCTTTAAATCTTGAAAACAAGGTCTGACTAAAAATGATGATTTATATTTTAGAAGAGAGCTTGCCCTTTCTTACTATGAGTGGTCAGTAGCCACACATGGCGATATTAGATGTTTGCATTTGTTACACTTGGACACTTATATTCAAACCTCATGTATTCTTACAATTGCTTGATTAAAGACCCACATTAGTAGTCAATGTCTTCTAAAAACTAGAGGTGGATTTTATTTCCTTTAACTATATCTTTGTGGTGTTATTGACACATCCCCAATGCAAATATGGGAATTTTTTTGGACATTTATATAAGCGGTGCTCAACAACCAAACACTTTTCTTTTATTTGGTTCTATTGCACTAAAAATAGGATAAGTGAACTTATCACAACAATTGAAATTGGTGAATTATAACCATTCAATATTATGGTTCATTGAACTCATCAACCTCTAGAAATTCCAAAAATATAACATGAATATGTCTTTGACAATCTATTTAACACAAAAAGATAACTCCACAAAACACGCTTTTTTTATTGACAAATGACAAATAGAATGTCATCTTTATATATTTATTTCAAAAGCACCCAAACTAGACTTTTAAAAGTGCTCAACCCATGTCTTTATACTTTCTTTGAAATAAGGCCATGAATACAATCAAAATCTTAATTCTTGAGTTCAAAGATCTAATGTGTGTGTGCATGCAAACGCACACACAAATCATCCAAACCTCTTACCCTTGCATTGCTTTATTATCTACTATCCATAGAGAAGACCTCCCATAAAATTTTATATTTGACTTAATAGACAAAATCCTTTTATCATCTTAAAAACTCATTTTCTTTTAAACTAACCCAATGCAAGCACACACACACACACACACACACATATATTGAAAGACTATTATTAGGGATGGAAACCAAAATGATTAAATAAATAGGAATTCAGTACAGTTAGGATTCTTGCATGGAACTGCTATGGTTTTCGATGGAGCAAAGGTCCTAGAGTGAGTTGGATCTGAGTGGAATTGATATTATATTTCTAGTTGAAACGGGAGCTTGAAGAATCTGAGGTCCCTCACATTAAGAGCTTTGTATTTTGGTTGTCATGGAACAAGAAATCCTCTTATGAGGCACTAATACATATGGTGTATAAATATGATGAGTAGTTTCAACAATATGGATAAAATGGCTAGTACTTTTGGAAATTACTAAATCATTATCATTTTTTTATTATTATTTATCCATGGTTTCCCAACATTCTTTGGATTTTCAACAATGTTTAATCATCGTGGAAAGTCTGACTTTGATTTGATGAAGTGTTAAGGGCACATGGTGACCATTCATGACCCACCAATACCCTATGACTTTCCAGTGTGATTCAACATGTAGAACCCACATGGCACTAAAATGTCAGCAAAATATGCATCTCATGAGTGGATTTGGCTTCTTGGGGCTTAATTATGCCTATTAAGGTGAAATATGTGGAAAGAAATAAGCCAATGATTAGTTTACTGCCTTTTCTTAATGTCTATTAGATATCACAGTAAACACATCCCATGGACATGATACCGACTAGTAGTTTTGATGGAGTGAATAAAATATATCATACCATTGAAAATTACTAAATAATTATCTTTTTTTTGTTTTTCTTATCCTTGGTGCCCCATAACTCATCGGATTTTTAGTTAAATATGATGGTGTCGAAATCCCAACTCATAGTCAATGAACTGCTACAAACACATGGCACTAAGTACTATTTTGTCACATGGAATTAATGGAATATCGATACTATTTTGACTCACACTTTTCTTATATGTGATGTTTGTCGTGATCTTTCATGTTTAAGATATGCAATATATAAGAGATATTTAATGGATATTCAATAATAATATATGAATTATTAATACTCTATTTTTAAGACATCCTTATGACTTCATCACATGAGTTCACAAACTAAAGGTTCTACGATTCTTATACACTTTAACTTTGCACAAAAAAAACATCAATTAAAAATTAGCATTCAACCTTTTGTTTTTCTTTTTAAGAAGAATAAGCAACAATGGTTAGGCATGTTTCAAGTTCATAAGTAACCATCACATGAGATTATTATCCAATAACATTTATTTCATTAATAAGATATCATAGCATAAATTACGATAAAAAATACTTAAAAAGACTCTACCATGCAAAAACACTCCACAATCGTAAAATACTCACCATTCATAAAAATATCTTGTGCATAAGTAGGTAAGAGATGCCTATTAAAAGCCTATAAATGCACAACATGTTTGTAAAAAGTAAGCCAAGGTTGTATTTTAGTTTGGGTTTGAGTTGTGCAAGTTGTTTGGGGTGTGTTTATCATATTATACATGTTCATGTTGTTAATTTTGCAATTACAAGTCTAAACGAAGTTGATGTGAGTCAAAGTTTGCCTTGTCATTTGGAAGGTTAAATTGTACTAAGTGACCAAATTAAAATGCATGCCCAAGCTTCCTTTTAACTCCAAAAATTGTTTATAAGTTGTAATATGGAGGTATATATATGGTAAATTTACCTATATCATTTAAAATGCAATTGAAGAACAAGAGGTTGCTTTCATCTACCAAGATTTGGGAGTTCATATAAATTTGAAGGTAATATTACCTTAGAGTAAAATGCATACCCTAGTCTCAATTTTGACCTAAAATGAGTGGTTCAAATTTCAAAAGGTATAGTTTATGCTTTTACACCTATATATAACCTTAAATTTTCATTTTTAGACAAAATTATACTTTTTGTGTATATATGCTAAAAATTACCTTGTAAAGTTGATGGGCCTTTTTATTACCTTTCTAATTGTGCAGAAAGACAACCAAAAAAAATGTACATTTAGTTGTCAATCCGAGGTTCGTATGGAAATTGTGAATTGTCATGCACCATCTGTGTTGATACAATCTAAAGTTGTAGTAATCTAAATGAGTGTCACAAAGCAAGATATTGGGATGCATTCATAAGTCACAAAGAGAAATCTACTTGAAATCCAATGCACACTTTGCAAGAATGTAAAGAGCATACTTGTAGGAAAGTAAATGTCACACTTGCATGAAATTAAATATCATACTTGCAGAAAATAAATTACACAAACATCAAGGTGTAATTTATTTCAGGAGAGACGCATTTCTCCATTTCAATGTGCATCTAATATTAGGTCAGTGTTTGGAAGCATAAAAATACATCAAAAGACATAGAAACCCAAGATGTGGAAGAAACCATGAATTGAAAAATTGGAGCGACTTGTATGGTGCTAGCCAAGAGCAACATAATCTTTGTACTGTAAGAGGTACCTTATTTCTAAATTATTCTCTTCTCCTTAATTTCAATGCAAGCTTGGGTGCAGTACTAATAACTGTGTTGATTTGATGGATCTAATGATCTTAATGAAATTGACAGCAGACATGGAGGTGACAAAATTGTTGATTTTTTGTGACTATGATGTGGTTATACACTAGATTAAGGGATGCTAAAAAATGGGGAATATGAATTTGGACCTTATGCTAGATCAGATGAAAAGAATGGAGACATTGTTCTCCAACATATCCTATCATCATGCTTGTAGAGAACCTAACACAAGAGCAGATGATTTATCAAAATGACTACTTTTGGGAGTCAAACAGGTGTGATCCTGGAGGTCAAAGAAGGAATCAACCAGCTAGAAATATTGAAGATAATAGTTGGAGTTTGAAGTTGTTTACTAAGTGTTGAGTAGTAGGATGTTCAAATTCTGGTTTACTAATTTCTAGAATTGTTGAAATTCAAATAGTTTTTTGATGAAAGACTTATGTATATGGACTGTAATGTATTTTTGAGAACAGGAGAAATCATGTATATTGCTTTTGTTTTGGAAATTTTGTTTGTTGTGAGACTAAATTAAGGGAAGTGTGGGTATAATTATCAAAGAGTGCTAGTATGCCTCTAGGTTTTATGAAGATGGTTATAATAATGTGAAAAAACATAATAAACAAGGACAGTGTGTGGGTGAGAGAGTGTTAAAATGAGAACGTAGATAGATATACATACCAAGGTATTGTTAGGGGTTTCATAGTACCATCCATTAACAAATGTTGGGAATATATCCTCGGTTTCCATGACAAAAATGAACATGGTGTTCATTCCCATCCACTCAAGGAGTAGGAATGATCTTCTTAAACCCCAAATATCTATCTAAAAAAAATAGAAACACACCTTAAGAGAGATAAATTCTCATTTTAGAATTCATCATTTGATTAGAAAAAAAAATATATATTCATTTTAGCAAGCACAGAAGTACAAATTAAGAAGGTAAAAAAAAAATTGTTTCACGATTTGGTCACATCATAATGTTTGATACATAGCTTACAACTTTTAAGTTACGAGTAATTAATAAAGTGAAGTGGAAGAAGTGTTTAATTAAGTCATGTCTTTTTATGGTTACATAAAGGTGGTTGTGTAGCTTATGTCTCTCTTATGAGGCATAACATTTATAAAATATTGAGTACAATGATGTTTTGAGTATATATCAAATATTTGTTCTGTCTCTACTACTTTTAAATACATATGTTATGTTTTCAATCCATATTTAGGAAATCTACATGGATTTTGTGACTTTTAATTGATGGCTTCTGATCAGTTTTAGAACCGATATAGAAAAAATAAAAACAAACAATCTATTTCTGGGTATGGATACAACCAATTTGCCTAGCCAAAAATTAGAATTTGAACTAGGTGTGCCCCTTTCCTATCACAGTTTTGTCAAACTTTGGTCAAATGGACTCAAATCATCCTGAAAGCACCAACCTAAGGGTTTCAAGAATAAGGAGCAGGGACTTATAATGCGTTTCAAGATAACAGTTCACAGGGAGGTGAAAGGTAGCAATTCAATGGCCCATATAAGGTTGAGTAAGTGGCACACTTAACACCAGAGAAACCATTCTCAATGCACTTAAGGAGAATTTGGTTTTGGCTCAAATAGAATGAAGCAGCAGGTAGATCAACATTGTTCTAAGCGTTCTTTTTCAGAAGGGGATCATGTGTTCTGGAATAAGAATGCCAAAATATCCTGCAACAAACCTTTGAAAGAGGAAAAGGTTATCGACAAAAGCATATTATTGAAACTAGAGATGTTTGGATTTTAAAACTAATGATTTTATCCCTTGGATTTTACAGATTAATTTCTGATGCAAGAGCATTTGGCTCGAAAAATCATTGTATGATTGAGTGACTTAGGGGTGTGATATTTTTAATTTCTTAATAGAAAAAATTGTATATTTTTAATAATTTGAATGAGGAATATGTATGTGAGACTTTAATTGTAAATATTCTCAATTATGAGAAAATATGAGAGATATTAGCTTAAGGATTAAAGAGTCCTAGAATAAAGAATTTAGCTGAGTTGTTGAGATCCTCAAGGGATCACGGAGAGATTTTAGGATTAGTTGAGTGATCTATAGAGAAGATCATGGATTTAGAATGATCCATAACTATGTAATTGTTTCTATATATTTGTAAGCCTTGAAGGCATTGGGGAGGCCAATTTATAGAGAAAGCCAAGTCAGAGAAGGGAATATTATTGAATGTAATCAAGGTCGTGAAGGTACAAAATATCTTATGTAAATTTATTTAATTTTTGTGTGCATTTGATTAATACAGGAAAAGGAACATTCTGTTCTGAATGTCATATGAATAGATTGTGTAAATTTCTGTTCATTATGAAATAGCATATATCTCTGCATATTGGGTGAATTTTATGAGTAGAGGAACATGATGAAGTTAGAATGGTGAAATCAATGTTAAGAAAAGTATTTTTCATCGGACTGAGAATTTGTTTGAGAGATGACTGCCATGTATTGAAGAATTTTGATGAAATTTTTGTTTGGAGGTTTACTTAGAAGGTGAAGAAAATCGTTGTGTTTAAATATCTGAAGGTAGCCTGTTACATTTAACGGATTATTGACAGTCCGATTTCAATTTATTGTTGAGCCAAACAAGTAAGGACAAAAATCGAGTTAATAGTTAATTGAAGTGTGGTTGAAGGTGGATCAAACTCTGTTTAAGTTTGTATGGTATAAAATTGTGGAATTGTCAATGCAAAAGAATTGAAACATTGATTGCAGAGGACGCAAAATCAGATTAAAATTCAAAAGATGCGTGGAGTGAACAGAATGTGGTGCAGAGGTCAATCAAAGGCTTTTATTTAATTTCCATCAATTTCAAATTCTTTGAAGAAGTCTGTGTGTTAATACATTGTGCGTATTCACTTCTGAAATGTGCATGCTACGAAAACACCCATGTTGTGCATTCACCGTGAATGCTACGTAAACGCTACGTTTACACCTATGTGCTAAGTCTCACCTCAGCAATCAATGAATTGATCGATTCAAGCTAAATTGGGTTTGAGAAAGGTAAAGAGTAAGGTGTTGAAGGGTTGTTGGGTGATTTGAATCCGATTCATTTTTTTTGGTTAATTGTCTGTGCAAGAAAACACAGGTATTCAGAAACAGAGCAATTTTTTATTTGAGTTGTTTTCCAGATTTATGTTGTAGTTTTCGGAAAAGACAGGTGGACTGTGAACAATAGGAGGTTCACTGTATATAGATATTATTTTTTATCAGAGGAGAAGACAATAGTGATTCGAGACTAGACTGATTTACTCTATGTTGATCGAAGGGCGCAGAAGGAAGGGTTGGTTGTTGAAAATTCTGCATCTTTAATTATTATTTTTGTGAAGTGGAGCCAGGAATTAGTGGGTAGCACAAAGAGAGGGTCATTTGGGTGTTGACAGCTATTGTGGTTGCATCATTTGGTATCAAAGCCCATTGGTCGAGTCCTTATTTGCAGAGGAACGTGTTGCATTTTCGTTGTCTTACTGTTGAAGAATCAAGTCTTAGTGAATTGGATGTTGTTGAAGAATCGAGTCTCGGTGAAGGACATTGGTGTTCTGTGATATGTGATTGGAAAACGTGGGAGGAATGAGCCTGGCGAATTGACTCTGTTGTGTTTGACGGGAGGCACACTTTCTCCCACTTCAAACGTTGTGCAACCAACCATCACTGTAAGGTTGCAGTGATTTGTTTAATTGTTGATTTGTATGGAGGTCGAATTGGGCATGATTCCAAGGAGAATCGAAGTTAGTTTGTGCTGAAGTCGAGACAAGCCTGTAGTGATTCGATATTTTCTTCGTGGAATGGCCATCCATATTAATGGCATCTTTTTCGATTTCTGTAATTTTCATTGAGATCGCTCAAAATTCTCATCGTTCCTGCAAATTGTAATTTGCATCAAGACTTAGTTATATGATAATTTGAGGCACAAATTATGAATATTGTGCGAACTTCTTGAAGATCTATATGTATGATTTTGACAACTCTATGAAAGTAATGCAAGTTCTGTACTTTTTCCGAAGATCGAGTTTATGAACCTGAGGACAGCGACACCAACATAGGGGAAGCAGTGCATGAGGAAGAAATCAGATTTTAAATCTAACAGGCAGCAGGCACGTAGTGTGTGGGAACACAAGGTCTGAAACACATAAAAAAAAAGAAACAAAAAAGGAGGCATAGGCAGCAGCATTGGATCGATCAACTGCAATGGGTGATTGATAGTGGTGTGTTTCCTGGCGTTTGTTTTTGAATTCGAGCAGCATGGAATGTTGTGGATCGAGCAACATGGAATGAATATAAGGTCAAAAGTTGGAAGTCGTGGAAGCCGTAGAGGCCAAGCCTAGAGAGCTGTTGTAAGAGGTCATGACAGTGTTATTATGCGTGTTTAGTGGGGTCATATTGGTCCCATAACGCGTAGTTGTTCTTGTTTGTGTTTAGCCACAGTGTGGTAAGTGACCTGCGAGTTGGAGACTACCACTGGAAGACGTTTCACACAAGGAGAAGTTAAGAACTCTCAGGAGATCGTCGTCGAGGCCAACTATATAATAAACCACCACGGTAGTACCTTGTCTTGTATTTTTTTATGATGCCATTTGGTTATAGTAGATACATGGGTCAGAAGGCTTTCCTTAAAGCTACCAAGAATTCTCTGACTAAAAGGGAACCGAAGGAACGAATTCCAGGTGTCCATCTTCCGTATGTTCAGGGGACCACTGATAAGATTGGAAGGATTCTCAGGATGCATAGTGTCCCTGTGACCTTTAGGCCCCTGAACACCATTCGTATGTCCCTCAGATCAGTGAAGGATCCTATCGACCCTAAAGATATGAAAGGTGTATATATTATCCCCTGTTCCTATGGGACCCCCTATATTGGGGAGACTGGTCGCTCCATTAATCAAAGGATTAGTGAGCACGCAGCGGACCTTAAGCATAGGAGAGCTAAGTCTTCTGCTTTAGCTGAACATGCTGAGAAAACCAATCATCATGTTTGTATTGAGGAGGCTAGTGTTATTGCTAAGGTTTCGCACTTCCATCATCGGAAATTTAGGGAAGCGCTTGAGATTGAAAAGAGGCCAAGCAATCTCAATAGAGAGGATGGTTGGAAAATCAATAGGTGTTGGGTCCCAACACTCTCTTCCTAGTCGTTTTTTCCGCCCTTTTTTTTTCTTAATTAATGTATTATTATTATTATTATAACCATCTACTTTCTTAATTACTTTTTTATTATTATTATTATTATCATTATTATTATTTTATTTTTTTAAAGTTAACTTAACATTTTTATTTTTATTTTTATTTTTATTTTTATTTTTATTTTTATTTTTATTTTTATTTATCATTATTTTTTTTTAAATTAACTTAACATTTTTATTTTATTTTTTGTTTAAAACTTTTATGTTAACTTAATATTATTTTTCTCATTATTATTTATTTATTTATTTTTATTATTATTATTATTATTATTTTTTAAGTAACTTTTATAACCATCTACTTTCTTAATTAATTTTTGTTTTTAGGTACCTTTTATAACCATCTACTCTCTTAATTAATTTTTATTAATTTATTTATTATTATTATTATTTTTTTTCCTTTATATTTATTAATTCTAACTAACTTGTTTCTTGACAACCTATTAATATTACTTTATATATTTATATATACATATAATTTATTCATATATTATAAGAAAGGTCCTTTATGTAACTAATTTCCACTTATATACTAAATAACTTATAATTTTAATTATTTAATAATAAATAACTATTAACACCAATTAGAATTATTTTATATATTTTTATATATATTTTAAGTGATTGGTCACTGAATATAACTAATTTCCATTAAATTATTAAAAATTTTGACCCCGGTCCAAAAAGTCAAAATTAGCCGTTGGTCTCGTTAGCCATTGGAGGCTCTGCTCAAACTATTTAACATGCTAAGCTAGATCTATTTCTTCAACTTGTCCTCACGATGAACCACACTATTTGGTTCGAAACGCGTCGACAAAAGGTATTTCATGTGATTTTCGCTGAAAAATCCCTCATATACTTCATTAATTGCAAAGTGGAGGGATATTTATCATGTTTGCAACTTATTTCTTCAATTTCAGTTTTTCCAAGTTGCCTTTTTTTAATGCTTTTGGAAGATATTGTCATATGGGAGTTTTATGACCATGGCTGGAATTATTTAAGCCTTTAGTAATTTTATGGTCACATGGAGAAGGTTTTTGTATTTGAAGACTTTGTGTCATTTGATGTTTAATCGATTGGTCATGGATGCTTAAGAAGTACAGTGGATGATATTGTTCTATTTTGGTATAAGCACGTGTATATTTTTTAGTATGAAGAATTAGTGAAATTTCTCCATACTAGATAAGAAATACAACAGTGAATGAATGAGGTTGACATTATTCCCTTTTCGTGAAACGATCCCATGGTTGAATGAGGAGGAAATTCATATTTGTAGAAACTGAATTAAGAAGAATAGAGGATATGAAATCTGAATCAAAAAGAAGGTGACCATTCAAATGCTAAAGAAGGGAGAGACAAGATGATCAAAAGATCTTGCAGGTATATTTTTGTGATAAATCTGGTATTAGAGATGTGTTTTCATATTACAAGTTGCAGAAAAAGAAGGAATATCTCAGCAAAATAACAACAAGAAGAGCAGTAAGAAGAAGGACCAATTGTGTTCTTGAAGGCAGAGTAATTGGATACTCTGAAGGAGAGTGGCAAAGAACCTAAACGTTCCAGCTGAAGGTTGGACAGAGAGGACAAGAGTATTCTCAAAGGAAGTGGAAGCTGCAGAAGCAAAGAGGAGCAAGAGAGTTGCTCAAAGAATGGTTCAAGAGGTAGAGAACCATAGATCAAGCTTAAGGAGAAAAGCTTGATGAGATATCAAAAGAAGGTATAGAGGCTTGTTGAAAAGGGAGGCTTAAGTGCAGTCCACAAGTGAACAGATGAAGTTCACAAAGGAGGAAAATATGACTGTTGATAGTCATTGCAAAGGTTCAAAGAGAAGCCACAGCAGAGGATAGGAGAAAAAAATGCCAAGGCAAATGGCATGAGAATGAGTCAAGAGGAGATTGACAGAGAGATCACTGAGATAAAACTCCATCTTGATTTATTGATGGATATGTTGCAGAGGAGTAAGAAATACCAGAGGTATGGTTGGCTTATGAGAAGGAAAGTCAAATGGCATAAATTGCAAGTGAAGTGGGAGCATAGATTGAATGCTCAGCTGAAGGAAGAATTACTCAGAGTACATGAGTATGCGGAGGAATTTTTGGTATGTGAACCAAAACATGGCCTATTAAATTTTGAAAGTAATGAAGAGATAGAGGAAAGATCTATAGAGGATATTCTTAATCATATGAAGGATTCATAGCAGCAAGAAGACCTAATGGCTGAAGCATCAAATGAGACCGCAAGGTCTTATGTTTTTAAAACTGACAATTTGTGTATGGTTGCAGGTATTGCAAGAGATAAGCAACCTTTTGAAGATGTCTTCATGATGAATGAAGATCTTGAAGTGAAATATGACGAAGAAAACCTTTCATATGAGGAAAGATTTGAATGGTTGCAGCGGGAGGAGTTCATTGATGAGTTACTTAATGGGAGAAGACAGTCATCTGAAGATGTCATGAAGATGGAAGATCAGAATCTTATTCTGATGAAGGATGAGGGAATATTGTCATAGAAAGGTAAGCTAATGAATTTAACTAATGTTGTTGATGAAGAACAATTACATGAAAATGTTAATGCAGAAGATGGGGTAAGGATAGCTCTTGAAGATAGCTTACAGAAATACAATAAGGCAAAGTGTATTGAAGAAAGAGTTGAGGCAGATTTGTATCAAGACAAAGAGAATACAATCACAGAACTGAAGGAAGAAGAAGGACATCTACTGAAAGATGTTAAGAAAGAAGAATCTGTTGAAAACTATAAACAGTATCATGATGAAGTACTGGTGAGGTGTCAAAGAGAAATTGAGTTGTTGGAGTATTTGTTGAAAGAACCAGAGTATGAGAGTGTGATTGCAGTCAGGAATGAAGGAGTGTCTCAAGCTTTGATTGGGAAAGAAGTATGTGTTAGTTTCCAAGCTTCTCATGTATTGGCTAACATAGAAGAAAAGGTGGATGAATATGCAGTCAAAAAGATGACAGACAATTTACTTCTTGAAAGTAAATTTGAAGATCAGAAGCAGCAAATACAAATTGCAGAAGAAGATGTTAATGAAAGAAACCAGGGAACAACAGAAATAGATTTTGTGATTGAAGAACTATGGAACTTAATGATAAACCAATTCAAATGGAGAAATCTGACAACAAAAGGAATGATCAATCAGAATTTGGAGTTGATTGAAGGAAAGAAGATGAACCAGAAGATAGTAGACATACAACAACAACAAAGCTGTAGAGAATTTGGACAATTACAAACTAAAATTTGGGACCCTGGAGGTTTTCATCAGCATATGGACACATGATCAGGAGATCATGAATGTTTTCAACTTTGGGAGTCTGATGCAGGAGCATTTGGCTCGAAAAATCATTGTATGATTGAGTGACTTAGGGGTGTGATATTTTTAATTTCTTAATAGGAAAATTTGTATATTTTTAATAATTTGAATGAGGAATATGTATGTGAGACTTTAATTGTAAATATTCTCAATTATGAGAAAATACAAGAGATATTAGCTTAGGGATTAAAGAGTCCTAGAATAAAGAATTTAGTTGAGTTGTTGAGATCCTCAAGGGATCATTGAGAGATTTTAGGATTAGTTGAGTGATCTATGGAGAAGATCATGGATTTAGAATGATCCATAACTATGTAATTGTTTCTATATATTTGTAAGCCTTGAAGGCATTGGGGAGGCCAATTTAAAATAGAGAAAACTAGGTCAAAGAAGGGAAGATTACTGAATGTAATCAAGATCATGAAGGTACAGAATATCTTATGTGAATTTATGTAATTTTTGTGTGCATTTGATTAATACAGGAAAAGGAACATTTTGTTTCGAATGTCATATGAATAGACTGTGTAAATTTCTATTCATTATGAAATAGCATATATCTCTGCATATTGGGTGAATTTTATGAGTAGAGGAACATGATGAAGTTAGAATGGTGAAGTCAACGTTAAGAAAAGTATTTTTCAATGGACTGAGAATTTGTTTGAGAGATGACTTCCATGTATTGAAGAATTTTGATGAAATCGTTGTTTGGAGGTTTACTTAGAAGGTGAAGAAAATCGTTGTGTTTAAATATCTGAAGGTAGCCTATTACATTTAATGGATTATTGACCGTCCGATTTCAATTTATTGTTGAGCCAAACAAGTAAGGATGAAAATTGAGATAATGGTTAATTGAAGTGTGGTTGAAGGTGGATCGAACTATGGTTAAGTTTGTATGGTATAGAATTGCGAAATTGTCAATGCATAAGAATTGAAACATTGATTGCAGAGGACACAGAATCAGATTAAAATTTAGAAGATGCGTGGAGTGAACAGAATGTGGTGCAGAGGTAAGTCAAAGGCTTTTATTTAATTTCCATCAATTTCAAATTCTTTGAAGAAGTTTGTGTGTTAATATGTTGTGCGTATTCACTTCTGAAATGTGCACACTACGAAAACACCCACGCTATGCATTCACTGTGAATGCTACATAAACACTACGTTTACACCTGTATGCTAAGTCTCACCTCAATAATCAATGAATTGATCGATTCAAGCTAATGTGGGTCCGAGAAAGGTAAAGAGTAAGGTGTTGGAGGGTTGTTGGGTGATTTGAATCCGATTCATTTTTTTATTTAATTTCCTGTGCAAGAAAACGCAAGTATTCAGAAACAGAGTAATTTTCGATTTGAGTTGTTTTCCAGATTTCTTTTGTGGTTTTCAAAAAAGGCAGGTGGACTGTGAACAATAGGAGATTCACTGTATATAGATATTATTTTTTTATCAGAGGAGAAGATAATAGTGATCCAAGACTGATTTACCGTGCATCGATCGAAGGGCGCAAAAAGAAGGGTTGGTTGTTGAAAATTCTGCATCTTTAATTATTATTTATGTGAAGTGGAGCTAGGAATTAGTGGGTAGCACAAAGAGAGGGTGATTTGGGTGTTGGCAGCCAATGTGGTTGCGTCGATTTCAGTGTTTTTACATGAGTACAACATATTTTTCACCTCTAGCTTTGTAGTAAAGTAATGTCAAACTTACAAAGAGAAAGTTTTAAAATGGGAAAACAAAAAAATAGATGTCTCAAGATATCTAATATGATATACCATTACAAAATTAATGTATTCAATAGGCTCCACATTTAATAACCAATTTAAATATAACATAAAAAATAAATCAACACTAACATATTCATCATTATACTTACTAGAACTTAAATCCCAACCATGTAATTGCTATAAACACTCTCAAATTCAACATAAAGAAGAACATTTCAAATTAGAGGAGAACATGCAGAAGTGGAGAGTCATACCATCAAACGTGTATATGGTACATGACTAAAATCTTCCTTAAGATCATTCGCAATAAACATCGATTGATTATCTTGTCCTCCTACCTCTAAACGCAAATGAGAGTTGGCCTCGATGAGGGTCTGTGTAGGCAGAGCCAATTGTGGCCATAAAAATGTATCATCCTATGTAATCACTTGCACATGTGACTATAAGAGGTGAATGAGCTTCAAGGCCAGAGCATATAGGTGCTTCTCCTTGCAGATGTTCAGCAACACCTCGGCTTGGCCTCTACTCATTTCAGGCACACGCACCCTTTTTATGCCCTCTCTTGTGATACTCATACGTTTCTCCTCCCTTTGGTTTTTAAGTGTTATTTCCCCTTCATTTCTAGTTTTATTCATTCCATGGCCATTGAGATTGCGACAGATGTGGCCAAGGAAATTGCAGGAACCATTCTTGGTGTAGTAATGAGGAAGATCAAATACCTCATTAGTTTGGAGGAAAATCTTCAATTTTTTCATAAGGACTTCACAGACATGGTATCCTTCTTAGACCATATTCAAAATCGATTCAAAAATCAACGTATAATGTTGCCGAAACCCAGTTAGGAAAACATCTATATGCGGCATCATATATGTATATCGAGTTTAAGTTCAGGAGAGTAAGAACTAAGAGATGAGATCTCTGGCAAAGTTTAGTAGCCAGTATCATACGACCATGATCTTGTTGTTCAAACAACTAATTCTTGCCTAGAGCCCCATGATACTTGATTTCTTAGTTCTTGCGCCCCCGAGCCGAGGTCGACTGGGATCTGAAATGAAGCTGTAGCAGTGTGGAAGATCAGAATCGTGACAATGCAATGATGACAATAGGACAGATTTGCCATTTCACAATTCTGAGTAGATGAATTTGTGAGAAAGTTTTTCATGGTTGAGCCATATTCATACATTTCCATTCCCCGCCCAAGCATCCACTCATACAAATGCAATAGGCCATTCATGCCACTAAAGATAATACAACCTCCACTTGAATTGGAATTCCAATTCAGATATTTCACCAATCTTCAAGGCAGAGACCTCCTCAGCTGATACACACATGGACAAAAAATTTCCATTTCTATTCTTTTGGAGGAAATTTTTTTGCAGAGGGACGACATGGAGTACAGGAAAGAGCATAGTGTTTATAACGATTCTCAACATGGGCCTAACACAGACCTCAAAGCCTGCAAGATTGAAACACCTCAAGTATGACAGTTTTATGATCATACAATGATCATACTTTTAATTGAAAAATCATGAAAAATAGTGATGGACAGTTCTTAGGTATTCACCTAGAATTAAACCACAAGATCTATGGAAACCAAGCCTACCTAATGGCCTTTAGGACTTCTGGTGATTATTCAGAGGACCTTGAAAGGATAGGGGGAGTGGTACAAGATTCATATCGAGGATGGACAATGCCCTCACAAAGGCCAAATAACTCATCCATCGCGTCAACCGATAGCTAACCCGGTGTTTCTATTCTCTGCAACCCCAAGCTCTCTCGAGAATGTAAAGAGTGGAAGAAAAATTTCAATCACCTCTTTCAAGAGCTTCGAAGTGACCTTCAAATTCTTACCGATACTGAGCAGATTGTATCCATTGCAATTCCTGAGGCAAAGTCGATCCTCCTCCAACCTATCCCAAAAGAGCTAAACATATAAATAAATAAATAAGGGTTTTTATAAATCCTTCATAAAGGCTTAAGTATTTGCATCTCCACACATACATATAACAAAAGCAAATGAAAAAATGAGGGAAAATAAAAATATAACTAGGATATAAGAGGTGTATTTGGTATTTGGTAGAAGGATATCAATCTCACACCTCACAGATATAATTGAAGCATTCCTTTGAGGTGATAATTTAAGGAGAGGGTCAAATAAAGTGTGAAGAAAGTATGATTCTCAACACTCAGATAAGTATGTGAGTGAAACATGTCATAGTAGGCTTGAATACAATCCTTACATTGCTTACAGGCTTTGGAAATAGAATGCAACTCATTGTTATAGGTTGGGCATCTATGAAAACCATCATAGAGTGTCTGGCTACGATAGACCATCAAATGTTTGTGTCGTGTGGGAACTACATCAACGACATGAACAATTGGCTCATAGGGTCCCTGTTTTGTAGCCATTCATTGACAAAATCTACTTCCTCGATGGGATAGAAGTGAAAACTGATAGTTGCAAAGGTAGGAATAATGGTGTCAGAGGTAATATTGTTTCCATAAATAAGAGAACCAGAAATAGGCTCATGAACACCATCAATATCTATTGGAGGTGCTACGATGAAAGAAATAATGAATACAAAAGTTGTGGTCAATAGGATATGGATCATCAAGATGTTGAACCATCCAATGTAAAGATGGTTTTCAGTGCTAGTGATCTAGTCACATAAAAGACCTTATAAATTTGCGCTTTGGGATACCCCAGGATTCAATAAGTAATCCAAAATGAGAGGATTTGTTGCTAAGGTGATTGGTTCCATATCAACAACCATTGTGTTTAGCTCAAACATTTTAATAAAGCTATAGTGATATCCTTTCGCATCCTTAAATTGTAGCACCCCAAGACATCTATTTTCCATCATGTATGAGAATTCAAGTAAAGCCATATATATCATAAATCAAGGCATATAATATACTATCCTAACAATATCTTATAAAACAAAAATTATCAGAACAGGCCAAAAATGACCTAGCAGGTATCAAATTATCATCATGAAAGAGAAAAGTAATAGAAAAATATATTGCCAATGCAAGAAAGTGCTTGTAAGACTTCAAACAAAACTAAGGCAGGGATGTTAACATACCAAGATTCTAAGAATTCCCAAACCATTTTCTCATTAGATTGGCTAGCCTTACATTGATGAAAACAACCCCTAATTCTCTTTTCTATTTCCTTTTCAAGTAATGTTTTCCTAGTTCCAGAAGGGCCATACACCAAAACACCTTTTGGAGGACTGAGGAACTTGCATTGCCCAAACAAATTAGGCCTCTGTAATGGAATAATAACTAGCTCATAAAGTTCTTATTTAACCTATTCTAACCCTCCAATTGAGTCAAAGGTTACATCAATATCATCTATATTTATAACATCACAAGCTATCACAACATGTAAGAGAAAGGAATCACAATCCAAAAAACACAGTTGTAACAATCAAACTAGAATAAAAAGAAGGATACGGTGATTAGAAAAATACCATATGTGTAATAACATTGGGATGTGTAGAAAAAAAAATATTGATAATTCTACATGGAGATAAAAAAGATTCAACCTTACAAATGTCTCTCATCCATACATAGCATGCAAAATTGGAATGGGAGAAATAGTTTGGATTCACACATTTACAAACATGTAAATTTTGTCATAATGAAAATTATAGCTAAAATCCCATCAAAGCACATTTGTAGCAGTAATACAGAGTGGTGTGATCAAGCACTTGCAAGGTATAAATTAAAATTTAAGGGGCCAAAAGTTACAGTTTAGACACAAAATTGAAAATTTCGAATTTGTTAGAAAATTTGTCCATGAAGGAGCATAAATTTTTAAGTTCTGGGAGGTGGGGGTTGGGATTTGGAATGTTATTCACAAAATCCACAGTAGAAACCCTGAGAGAACAATTTCAAGAGGATAAATGATTCCTATATTCATGGTTTGGTCCATGGGGATATGTTTCATTAGAAAATTAATATGGTGATGTGGAAGGCCACCTACCAAGGTCCAATTCCTCGAAGACACAAACAAGTAGTTGGGGACATATTTTGACAGAAGAGTACCCCCTCACATGAATATGAAGGAAGTGCATGTGAGTATTGATTCATATTTTGAGGGCCCTCATGCCCATGGAAATAGGTCACTTGTGGTGCTAGAATTATTTAGACCAATTGCAATGCTTCTAGAGTATAGGGGGAGAACTTTCAAATAGCAAAGGTTTGGGACCTAAAATTTTGAAACAAAACTTAATGAATTTAAGGTTACAAATCCAAAGGTAGGAATACTAAGTGAACAACATTAATAGAAATGACCTTGGAGCTAGAAATAGAGACAAAAAAGTAAATGACTAATTAATTCAAAGTTTGAAATCAAAATCAATGTATGAGAAGAAATAAACCAAAATGTTGTGGCATGAATATTGGGTAAATTGTCAAGATAACCAATGATTCATCAATCTAGGATTTGAGGTAAAATCCAAAAAAAAATATCCAGGATTTGAAAGAAAAGTTCACATTTTTAAAGTATAAATAATTAGTAATTTTTGTGTACATCCCTGAATTTAGTTTTCAAGGGTTGATGTAATAAACATAGATTTGACCATTAAAAATCGTGTATCTTCTTTGAGTTTGAGTGGGGAACAAGAATTTTCAAATATTGATAAATACCTCACAAGGGTTTCTGATGAATACCTCATAAGGATTTGTGAGTATCTGAGGCCGATGAAAACATTTTTTGATTTCCTCCTTTCATTTTGTCGTCTTTGTTGAGGCGTTCTTGTTAGGATCGAGATGCTTGAGCCTTGCAACTAGAACCAAAAAACTTATGGCAATCTTATTGGTGTATAATATCAATTCCTTTGTAAATGTAGCCTGCTTGTGAGCCATGTTGGAAAACTATTGATAAGAACCGGTGAAATAAAATATGAATAGACACATGACACAATCTCGAATGTATTTTAGGCATATATGTTGCTTGGCGGCAAAGTAAATTACTATAGCTTCAAAGTGGGGCATTGCTATTTGCTTTTGTGCTTAAAGAAGATAAAGAGTAATTTTTAAATTTTCCACACAATTAAGGTAGTACTCTTGAATTGATAGTTGATTAGCAACTTTACCAATTCACTTTTATGGGTAGTTGAGGTAAGGGGCTCTTTGGTTTGGTGCTTGAAGAGCATAAAGAGTAATTTTTAAGTTTTCCGCACAACTAAGGTATTACTCTTGAAAACTAAGGTATTACTCTTGAATTGATAGTCGATTGGCAATTTTACTAGTTCACTTTTATGGTTAGTTGGGGTAAAGGCCTTTTTAGAAGACGTTCCTTTTTTTGCTCTTAGGAGTCAACAATGGTCATCATAATTAATGTGGGGAAGAAACTATAGATAAATTTATGTATTTATTTTAAAATTGTCATTATTATTAAAGAGCAAAGAAGGTATAAATATATTTATAGGTGTTGTTGTTTTCTTCTTTTGCAATGTTAACTTAGGTGTTAATCTAATATTGAGGAAGATGGTTTGTTTTACTATTCTCCATAATGTATTCTTCTCTTTGCAGGTATTCTTCATAATGTATTTGCCTCAGTTGTAAGCCTTTGAATTTAAGTCCTTGTGAATGTGATCAAAGAATATAACCTTGAAAGTTCTAATCAACTCCATAACTCTAATCATCTATTGATCCAATAAATAAATGTTCAAGGAAGTATAACCTTTCAGCCAATTTATAACAACCTTTGAATCCCTTATCACTTGTAAGATCAGATTGTTGAAGTGACATAATTAAAATGACTAATTTGTATTATTGTAGTAGTTTTTAAGTAATCATATTTTTGTTCCTAAACTAAACTAGTCATTCACATTAGTCATTTTTAGTTGCATTACTTATCATCTAGTCATATATTTAACTTGAGACTAAATTAGTCGTTTAAGTTAGTCATTTTTAGTTGGGTGACTTAATATTGCTCATTTTTTGAAGTATTTCACTTGGAAAAGTTGTGGTGGCTAACTTTTTTAGTTGCTTGGTCACTAATTTCATCATTTTCTACTAGTGTAATAGCCTTGCTATCGGTTCTAACAGTTGTTGAGCAACAAATATTTGGTGTTCATCCTCTCAAAGAAAGGCAACAGAAAATGAGAGTAAATTTGATTTCAAAAATATAGCATTTAAGACGGGATAAACAGTTTGATAATTTCGAGAAGGAATCTATTTATATCTATGCATGAATAGATCATTTAATGGAATAATTGTAATAAGCAATCTCTTAATAGAGGTTTTCCTTTTGTGGCCTCCTCCACGGGGCATTTTTCTACCCAGTTCTTGTTATCCTCATGTGAAATTATCTCGTAAGGTATAATAATGATGAGTCATGTATTTTCTTCTTTAAAAAAGTAAAAATAAAAATTAAAAAATGATCATAAAATAAAGTCTTTGAGAGATAAGGTTGATTATCAAAAATATTTTTTAAAAATTGTAATATTTAGAGCGATAAAGTTAGTGGAGATATAAGGTATGTTTCTTAGTTTCTAATATTTTGGAGTGATAAGTGGATGAGTTGAGAGTTCAAGAAATCTTTGAAATAAAAAGGGTTCATTTTAGGTTATATCGAATACCCAAGGTTCATTGATAAAAAGAGTTGACGTCAAATTAGAAGTTTGGAGTTAAAGAGTCATAAGTCAACGCAAAAGTGCATTTAAGTTTGAGTCATTGAATGTAATGGGTTTATGATCAGTATATCCCAACACCCAAAAGTCTGGTCAATTTATTGTAAAGACAAGGGATATTGCAACCATTTTCAACAAAGAAAGAAAAGTATAAAGAAGCCTATGCAAAGGGAAAAGGAGATGAAGATGACTATGGATAGTCATTTATAGAATTCAAAAAAAAAACAAAAAAAACCACAACAATGCCATAGCAGTTGGCGTACATGATGAAGAGTTCGAGAAAGAGATCATTGAGTTGAAGGCATGACTTGACGTGTTGATGGAGTTCCTACACAATCATAAACAAGGATGTATAATGAACAATATAGTTAGATGGCCAATCAAATAGTTGATTGCAAGGAGACAGAAACACAAGTTGAAATTTTTACTAAGGGAAGCGGAAAAACTCCAGATATCTGAAATGAATGTATGAATTTGTGAACCAGAACAAGGACCGATGCTTGGTGAGGATGATGATGATGCTGAAATAAAATATATTGATATGAACATGGGTTCGATTCCCATAGATGACGCCACAAACTGTTTAGAAGATCAGCATAAAGACTTGATGACATAATCATTTATCGAGACTATAAAGCCTTATGTTTTCAAATCTGATAATTGGTGTGTAGATGCAGGATGTGTTGTAGATAATGGACAGGTACTAATTCTATTTCATATAGGGATGAAGACTAGGCTTTTGAAATGATTCCTGAAAGAGACCGTAAAATGTTGTTGAAATGTGAAGAATAATTACAATTGCTAGAAAAGATGTTGATGGAACTTGAATCTAATCAAGTTTTGGATAAAGAAGAGAAATGTTCAATCGGTGAAAATGTGGAACCTGAATGTAATTTGCAATGTAATGTTAAAAATGATGAATTGATATTCCAAACTAGTAACAGTAAAATTCAATCTGAAACTAGATTGGATATTAAAATTGAATAATTAAGAAAAATGATGGAAAAACACATAAACTGAAATATTGTGAGATGAGACAGATAGAAAACAACATGATTTGACTACTCTAGTATACAAAAAAAAGAGGGAGGAAAACTACAGCATAAAGTTTGGAATCCTGGAAGACAGAAAAAGACAACAATAAAATGGAAATAATATGACATAGTAGTTGATCAATGGCAGACTAAAATTTGGGATCCATGAGGATTTTAATCAAATTGATGAAGGCATATGGTCGGGAGATAATGAATTTATTTTACCTAGGAAGTTTGTTGCAGGGGCATCTAACCTAGGGTTGAATTTTTACCAACGAAGTTGGTTCCCTAAGTTAATATTTAACTACTTATTTTATTTTCGTATAGTTTTAGGAGAGAATGAGAATTACTCTAAATAGGAGAAGGTTCAAGAGTATTTTGGAAGAGTTGAGAGATTTGAGGGTTAGTTAGATATTATTTAGGGATAAGGCATTAGGTGAGATTTTTATGGATCATGAGAGATATTGTGGGAGTTTTTTTAGGATATAGAACCTACTTTGGGTTCAGATCTACTTGTATAAATCTAGGTGAGCCCATGAGGCATGTAAGTGAGTGAGAGAGAGGAATGATAGGCCAATGATTAGGCCAATATTTCTCTTGTAAATAACTATTTTATTAATGAATTATTTCTGAATATTTATATGCATTCGTTGTGTGTGGATTTTAGTTTTATGTTGTGTGTTATTTTTAAGTTGCGGCCTCCTAGCCTGCGACATCATTACTTCTTTTTCCTCAAGGAAAAATTGCAATTTTATTCAAATGAACAAAATTACATTTTTCAAATGATTAAAAAGTATTTCTTCATACCAGCTAAAGGGTAAAATACACTAAGAAAAAACTAACTAAAAAAATATCAGGTCTAAGGGTAGAAAACCACTTAGCCTATCCCTTTCTACCTTTCTTCTTTTTAAATTTTCACTAGACTCCTTGTGAGGGAGAGGCATTTACAATTACTAACTGATCTTCAAAGAGCATTCTTTTTCTTAATATGAACTCTCTCAGACGTGGGATCGTTTCAATCCACCCACCTCCAATTGAGCGAGTGCTTCCATCTATTGTTGCATTGTAATCTCTTCTTTTTCAGAACAGGTTTTGGGTCATTTTTCTAGCCTTCTCTTCCCCTTTTTTTCTGATGTTCCTTAGTGTTCTTAGACCTCCACACTCATTTGATTCATCACAAATTCCTCTTCATCATATTCTAAAATATTCGGATCTGGAACCTGCCATCCCTTTGGATTTTTGGGCTACTTATACGAATACGACACTTGAATTAATGCAGAAATACAGGAATTTGAATCAACTTTGATGTCAAACATTAACATAGTCACCTGGGGGGGAACAAGGCCAGAGTTTTCCTTTAGGGTTTCTGAACAACCAAGGATCATAATTCTTGCCTCTCCAAAGCATTCTTATGATTCCAACCAACAGAAGCAGTACTATAAAGATGTCACAGATATATTCAACTAGCTACTTTCGACTAATGGAACCCAGGGAGAGAAACCAAAAATTTTGAAGGCCAGAAGCCCAAAAACACCACAGAACAACTCCCAACCTATATTAGAATGGCTCAAGTTGTTCTTTCATATCATGCACAACAAGTAGATGTCGAGGCGATTGTGAAAGAATCTTAAAGCTCTTGTCAAAGATGGGGAGCTCTTGAAAGGGCTCATCTCTACTAATTTCCCGAAAGGAATTCTAAACGAGTGCGTAGGAATAATAAAAGGATAGGGAAGGAATTTTTTGTCGATGCCCAAATCGCGAGATTCTAGATCACAGACGCTATGCTATATTTGGGTTCATACGTGAACATTTTACCAAGGAAGACTTGGGAAACCTTGGGAAGACCTAAGTTGGCACTCTCCCCAATCCAGTTGTGCATGGTGAATTAGTATTGTATCCTCCCATTTGAACGCCTGGAAGATGTAGAAGTAGACATAGCAGGGGTAAAGATGTATGCACACTTCAAATTCATAGACATCATGGGAGACAAATACCCCTATCTAGCATTTCTAGGGATAGATTGGGCCTTTGAAAACTATGCAGAAATGACCTAAAGAGGGAAACAATGAATTTTGAGATGGATGGAGTCATGGTGATTCATCCCTTGAATTTTTATCAAGGCAATAGTTTCACTGAGCCAGTGGACAATAGGGAAGAATCTAAATTACTATACCAATTATATCAGCTCACAACAGGAAAAAGGGAAGACTACATCAATCCTAGAGTGGATGGGTCGATTAGTTGTAGAAGTGTTCATATCTTTAAAGTTGTATCAAAAGTTGTGTGGGATGATTGGAAATAAGGGAGCCATGAGATCCACTTGAGGTGATGCACAACTCTTCCTAGTATCCACTGGGTTGGTACCGAGGTACAAAATTTCCTTGTTTTTAATGGTGTGGTTTTCTTATTGATTTTATTTATGAAGTTGATTTGAACATTCTAAAAGAACACAAGGTACCCTTACTGGATGTTTCCCTTCAAGCGATGCCAACAAGGTGGTGGGGTTCCCATTGCAACCATCTCAGGGGATGGGAGTTGGTTAAATCGACATTGATATGTATATTTGAGTATTCAGAAGACTGCTTTCCCCATCTCATTAAGTACGAATGGTACACTGAACCTCACCAACATATATAGAGTTGTAAAGATGGACCAGGGAGGGACTTAATGAGAGTTTGTGGATACATAGCTTCATCCACAAGCTAGGAAAATTCCCCTAGGTGTGGTGCCTTGAGGAATAAATAAGGAGGCAGACCAGTGAGTGGGACTTCATGACAGCCCAATTCATCTATGATTTCTCCTTTGTTGATGACAATGAGAGGATAAAATTTGCCTTGAAAGTAGTTAAGAGGGTTTTTTTCCTAGCAAGAGAACTCACTAAGGATTATTGTAACCAAGATATCTTCAATCATATATATGAATCTGGATTTCATGAGATTGTAGCTTGCAGGAAGATAAATCTTGAACCTGATGGAGATGACTTAGAAGGGTTAAGGCATTTTAACTTTAAGGAATTTGAAGGGGAACGAAACATAGAAGATGGGCATGTAATAGTTGGTCTACAACTACAACCTCTAAAATTGTGGAAGCAAAACATTGAAACTGAAGAGAAACCAAAATTGGCTTCCATTGGGGACTATTGGGACGAATAAACCACCAAGGAAATATCTGATCTCCTGAAGGAGAATGAGGACATTTTCTCTTCATCTTTTGCAGAGCTCAAAGGAATTAAAGGGGAATTGGAAGAAATCAAGATCGTGTTGAAACCAGATGTGAGACTAGTGAAACACTGCCTATATCGACTAAACTCAAGGGTCAAAGAGAGAGTGAAGAGGGAGATTGATAAGATGTTAGCAGTGGGGATCATCTTCCTGGTTTTTAAAGCTAAGTGGTTCAGTCTGATTGTCAACTTTACCATGTATCCCACCATTACCAATCAAGGTATTCTTAGGCCTACGAGGTCACCACCCTCTGGGCTTTACCGTGTATCCCATCCTGAGATTCCTATGCCCAATTAAGGATACTCCCCTCTAATATTTACCGTGTATTCTTCCATTCACCGATCAGGGATTCCTAGGCTCAATCAAGGGTATTCAACTCTGAGCTTTAATGTGTATCCCACCATTCACTGCTTGAGGATTCCTAGGCTCAATCAAGGGTATTCACCTCTGAGCTTTACCGTGTATCCTTTCATTCACCAATCGAGGATTCCTAGGCTCAATCGAGGTGTTCACAACCAGGATTTACAGTGTATCCCATCTTAGTATTCTCAGGCTTTGTGTTCCTCTTCAGAGACCACCTCACTCAGTTTTGAAACCATCAATTAATCCATCTTAACCAAATAAAAGAGAACCCATCACATCATGGCTATCTGGAAATGGAAAGGCAAGGCTGAAAATTATTGTCACGCCTAGAAAAACCCATGCCAATGACAACAAGAGAACCAAATACAAGCATGCATGTACCATGCATGCAAAAACTAGCAAGGAAATCATACATGCAACTCGATATCTGCAAGTAATCTCATTGTATCCGCTTGATCCAACTCTTCCTTACTTGATCTTTGCTTCCCTTTGCCTTCTTTGTCCAATCCAAGTGAATGCTAGAGTGCTCCAAGCATGCTCCAAGAATACTCTAAGTGTGTGAGAGAGAGAATGAAGAGAGAACTCCACCCAAAAACTATCAAAGGCCATGAACTGATCATCATAATCCTTTTTATCATTGAGGCCTCTATTTTGTTCATTTTCCATTATTTTCATTTATTTTCCTCCTCACATGCAATCCATGACCTTTCACCTTTATTTTCTCCTAAATTTCATTATTTTCAAAAATAAAATGCCAATAATGGCCTCTTACCTTTCCAAAGCCTTTTTCAATTACCTTTTCCAATTTCCTTCAGCCATAATAAACCAAATGAACACCCACTAGGATGTTTTTCCCACCATTCATCTTGGAATATGTGTCCCATGACCTTGGTCTTATTTTGCCTTTATAACTTTATTACATGGAATTTTGACCTGGAGTTGTTACAAAGTTCCTACAATAACCTCATGTCAAATAAGCACATAGCATGTAATGCATAACCAACTCCTCCAAGGAAACATATGCCATCAAAACCACTAAAATATTGGAAGCATATGAAGTGCTCCCCTTGAACATGTGTCATCTCCACTCATCACAACAAAAAATCTCTTGATCACAATAACCTTAGAAAAAACAACATCAGTAGCAAAAATTCATCATCAAGAAATCACAATCAAAGAGATAAGCATCATTAACATCACATCCTAACTGCATGCAAAACAAGATGTTCCATATACTCCCCCTAAGCCAATGAAGGCCTCACATTCATTTTGCAGTCTAAAATATCTATCATGCAAGAGTGGACTGCAATATGTGTTGATCTCTTCTACTCTAAATTTGAATATGAAGAGTACTTCTTTGATCTCCTTCCTTTTCTTACTCTTCCCTTCAATACATAAATATTGTTCAGTGTCTTAACTCCTTTAGCAATTACCCTCTTTGATCCTTATTTCCTGATGAAACAACCTTTGGAGTTGAAGACCACTTCCTTACCTCCATCAACCATTTGGCTCACACTTAGAATATTGTGCTTGAGGCCTTCAATTAGCCATACATCTTTAGAATTGGTCCTCTTTTCACCAAGGTTTTCCTTACCACTTCCCAATACTCACACTGGTTAACTCCCTTCAAAAATAGCAGGACCACTTTTGATTCTCTTCAAGAAGTGAAATTTTCTCCTATCCCCTAACATATGATGTGAACACCCACTATCAATATACCATTTATCATCCTCGTCACGTGAACAAATAACAATACCACACTTTCCTAACTGATGCTCCTTCTTCTTCCACATGTTCCTAGGTTAGTTTCTTGGTTGGGTATTTTACTTTAACTATTTCTTTTGAACCAAAGGCCTCAAGGATTTAGTCATTTTACAATCTTTGGCCATGTGCCCAATGTTGTGACACACATAACACTCTATATGGCTAAGGTAAGAAGCCAAAGGATCTGATATTTTTTCACTCATGATGGATCTCCATATTTTCCTGTTACATCTACAATCAATGGCTTTATGGCCAAATAGGTTACAAGCATAACATAAACCATTAAAAAAACTTGTATACCTGAAAGAGGATCCTCTTCTTTGTTGTCCAAGTTGTTGCATAGATGTGTCTAATTTTCTCCTACAAATAGCTGCCACATGTCCAAACTAGTGACAGTTGAAACACTCAATCTCGTTCATCAAAGGGGAAAATGAATTCTGATTTCTCCTTTGAACTTTGCTACTATCAACTCTAGGAGTGTATGATCTTCTTGACATAGAATCTCCTTTTGGTTCTCTTCTTTGTTGTTGGTGATGAATTTGTTGCCTCTTTTCTCCAATATTGTCATGGTTTCTCACAACCTTCATTGTAGGCTTCTTTGGTTATGTTTTGTTGATCTTTCCTACATCCGAACTTGTCTCTCTTAGATGGTTAGGGATAGATATGTTCACTGTTACACTGCTCTTAACCTTTTCAAGTTGTTGGTCTTTTTCTTCAAGTTTCTTTCTTAATTCATCTACTACATTTTCTAGTCCTTCTACATAGTCTTTCTTTTCTTTTTACTTGTTTCAAAATACTTCTTCGATTATTTTTTAGTCTGCCAGCTAGTTCCTCAAGGTAGCGAGCTCCTCCTTGAGATTTTTCTCCTTTTCATCACAAATCTACAAAAGTCTTTTCTATTCTTTACATGCAATAGTTATTCTATCCACTTTAGAAGAAAATTATTTGATTACAACTATTGTTGATTCATATTCAGCCTTAACAAGAGAAACAACATTTTCTTCTTCACTATGTAACTCAACAAAACCATCAGAATCATAATTCAAAAAAAATCAACATATAACCTCGTGACACAACTGATTTGGCTGAGATTTCAAAAATGCAACTCCTTTTGCAATGGATTGATTTTCTTCCTTCTTTAAACTCCTTTTATTTTGAGACATCCTCTTCTTGCTTTTGGCCATGATCCACAATCTACTCTCCAAGTGGTCAAGCTTCACTGAAGAGAACTTGGCTCTGATACCAATTGATGGAAACTAGATCATTACTGGGGGGGGTGAATCAGTAGTTTTGGCCTTTATATCAATTTTAAACCTTTTTACCACAATATAAAATAGTCATTCACATTCTAAACATATCTTAACTGAATATGAAAGAAGAAATCAACACAAAGCATAATAACCATGGAAAGCATCAACACAAATAAGCACACATGAAGACACAAGTATTTATGGTGGAAACCCTTTCGGGAGAAAACCACCCTGCTGTTGTTGCACTGCTCAATTATTCTATTAATCTGTTGAACAAGATTTACATGGATTACCTTACGCCCATCAACCAGAATACTTGGCTTGTGTTACAGTATGTTAGCACCTATCAATTAGGAAGATTGTTTCTCTCATGAATCTAAGGAGATCTATCCGTTGGAAGCATCCATGACCAATGACCCTCGCTCAACGCCCATTGGACTATCCAACACCGATTGGATGGAGAAATTTGTTCCTTCTACTGAATATTCCAAATCATTGTCTATTATGAAGCCTCCATGCCTTCACTTCCTCCATGTGAACCACATTTCATATATTTTCAAATTGGGTTCTCAATCCGCTCAACATGAGAAACCCAACAGTGCCATTGTTCTGCACATAAAATATGAATCAAACTTTGACTTGGAGGAGGGAAATTATTCTCTTATTTTCACAACAAACTCTGCTCTCAAACACACAACTAGCTACTAATTCTTTGCCACAAACAACAAATAAATTATGAATCTTCTTCTCAACTCTATCTTTGATTTCTATATATGATTCTTTCATATAACTCTACAAAATTGTGTGAGAACCTGTTGCAATCTCTATTTACTCTCAATGCTATCACAATAGCATGATATCACACTCTCAAGAAAACCAACCAAATAGACTCAATCCTTCCTCTATTTATCATTCTTTTGTGATAATTAACTCAGTGAGTGCTCCAGGTTATTGGGAAATCGACAATTCTTTTCACACATTTAAATTTGCTCAATCCATCTCCTTGACTTGATCAAGCCAATATTATACACTATATAGTAGATATTTTCAATTTTAACGAACTTCTAGAAGTTCCCTTACCTTTTCTGACCATATACTAAAAAGTCTTGATCAAGAACATCCCCACAATATCAAAATTAGCTGAGATGTGCAAGGAATCCGAAGGAATTTCAACTCTAAATCTTGGTCGAACCCATAGAGCTACAAAATCTCGACTGCAGTCACATGCATAGGCTTCTCTGCTAGTGTCTAAGAGCCTTCAACCACATGCACAAGCTTAGCTCCGTGCAACTGGGGTAGAGGATGGAATAAACTCAATCAAATCAACTCAGAACTTGACCAAACTTCTTCTAGAGCTTGATAAACCTCAGATACACCTCATGAAGCCATTATCACCTCTAAAACACTTCACCAAGTCACTGCTACATCACAAGAATCATCACAAGTTAAACTAGGTTTACTTGGATGCCAACCAACAACCATACCAACACCTGTGACATCAACCTACTCCACGACAACTCTGCCATTAATATGTAGCTTTATAACCTATCAAACATCCTCCAACACTTGTAAAACCAACCTAAGCACCTGCTAACACTTGTAGATCCTCTGCAAACCCTTGTAGATCAACATGAGGACCAAATCCAGGACATGGAGACCTAACTTCTAAACTCCTTAACTCTGATTCTTGTAGCAACATCATGAAAAAAGAGTAACACCTGTAGTAGCATCATGAGCAAGGATATCATCGCATCTCTAACAAAAAGCTACTAAAACATGAAACACCTATGCATAACTGGCCATAGAGGAAAAACATCCAAACCAGTGCAACACACCACCATCCAACTACATGCAACAACATGATCATGAGGACTTCTCAACTTTGTATGAAACATCTGCAAATCACATATGTATCCTCACATGCCCATGCTAGTGGACATGCCAAAACAAATGCAACACTTCATCCTTATACAAGCCACCTGCAACCAAACATACATGTGCTAACCAACTCTCCTACAACCCATGTTACCAAGTTGACGTCAATGCCAACCAATAATGCATCTGCAACACTACAACACATCAATGGAAACATTTTCAAATTAAGGCATGCATTTTCCCCAATACCCCTTTTTCAAGCATTTCCATAAGGTCAACATCCAATTTCCAACACAAGGAATTCATAGGGCATGCATTTTTCATCATGCCTTGTTTTCATGCATTTTTCCCTTTTAGGTCATGCATTTTTCACCATGGGGTTTGCGTAATTTTTCTCAAATATTGGATATTTCTTAAGCCTATATATTCCTAATATCATCATACTAATTTCACCATTTGGCATCAATTTCCGTCTAGTTGGCATGATTTTTAACAAGGCCATTTTTAATAATTTTACCTCCTTGTTTTACAAGACAATTTTTAGTTTTTATGTGCAAATTCTCTAAGACTTTATGTACAAAGCCTTATGTTCTTCCAAGCTAATGTGAGTAGGTCTTTTATTCAAAGGTTCCAAGTAAACCTAGTTGGTCATACGTTGTTAGATATAATCCAAAAGGAAGGCTTGTTAAGTATAGTGTAGTAGAAGATGATCATATTAAACAAGAAATTGATGCATAGGAGAAGCTAGATCTGCTAGATGAATAAGTTGAAGAATTTGACCTAGATCTAGATGAAATTATTCTTGATGATGATAATGACAGTGCAATTACCAAAATTGGCATTGATGATGATATTGATATAGATCATCCTTTTGACATCAATTATAAATTGGATGATATAGATGTGGAGTTGGACAAAGAACAATATAAATAATATTGAATTGATGAAATATAGTAGGTATGTGATTATATATTTTATATGATTTATTAGCATCAAAGTATTTTAATATTTGGGTTAATTACGCGTTGTTCAATTTTATGCCATTTTGTATGTATCATTGGTTGGTTAGAATTCATTGACATTTATTTCTCTCATAAACCACCAACTTATAATCTCCTAACCCATATTAAGCATGTGCTAATTGATTTAGGGTGAGGGGTTATGAGTTATGGATTGAGGGGTTAGTTGATTTAGTGATTAAGGGGTTTAGGGGGGTTAAGGGTTAAGGGAGTTATATGTAACTATATAACACATATTCTATACAAATAAAAATAAAAAGTATATTACAAACAAATAAAAATAAACAAAAATTAAAAAACAAAATTCAAACATAAAAGACATTTGTGCCAAAACTACGACCAAATAAACCCACCCCCAAACTTGTTGGATTCTACATCGATTGAACCCATCTCCCAATAAGGAGAGTGTGCAATGGAAAAACCCACTAAAATTTGAATCATATCCACCTAACATGTTAGTATGGAGAGTGTGCAAAGGAGGAACCCACTGACATTTGCATTAGATCGACCCCACTTACCATTAAGGAGAGTGTGAAGAGTAGTAGACCCATCCAAGGAGAGAACAACCCCACCTTCTTTTCCAGGGAACGATTGACACCAAAATATATTTGGTATGTCTAATGCGCAATCCCTTTTCATATTGCTTAATTTTCAGGATAGGCAATTCCACCTCACTCATATGTTTTGAGATTGGAAAATGTGACAACATTCATAAATGACAACATCAATAGAAAGTTAATTTGGGGTTAAGAGTAATATGTACATGTTGGCTTGGGTTTAAACACATGAATAACGCATTGTTATATATAAATATTTCAAATGTTTTATAGTGACCTGAGGGTGGGTTATGCTACACATGCATAAATGGATATGTAAAATAACCATTCCAAGTTTTTACTTGCTATTGAAAGTCATGTGTGAATGTTATTTCAGTATTAATTATATATTTGGTTTGAGAATAGGGGAAGGGTAATTAATAAAATTAGGCTTTCTACTATTGTATAAAAAAAAACCCTAATTTAGACTTGTTACCAACATGTACTTTATATGGTTTTTTTTTAGAAGTATACTTGGCTTATACTTGTAGATCATATTTTATTTAATAGATGAATGGGACCACAAGTTGAATATTGTGGTTGTGAAGTGTTATTGTATATGAACATATACAATAGGTTATTTATGCATATGGGACAATCTCATGTATGGCATGTGTGGCCTTTGATTGAAAGGTGTCCTTTGGTTACAATTTTCACTTTTTTGGATTTTTACCAATATTTTGTTGTCAATTTTTATGTAGGTTGAATCTGTTGTGAATGTTGAGCCTGTAGTATACATCTCTCCATCTATATTCTAGGCCTAATCCCATCATGTTTCATTTACGACTTTTACCCTTGATGAATATGTATACACTCCAATATTATTTTTTCATGCATAATTGTTACTAATAGTATACTTACAAACCTATTTCATTTTGGACCATAGTTACAAATTTTGTAGTGTTAGTGCTTTTGGTCCATTTCCATTATATCTATTCACCCAACTATTTGGGTTATAGGAGGATTTTTTGGTCCAGGAGATCATGTGCCAAAAAATATAAACATACACATACATGCAAGTAAGTCTAAATTCTACCTTTCTACTCTTATTATCGCCTACATGTAATAATTTCTTCACCTTTGTTGTTACCAATTTTGTAGCTATCAACCTATTGCCTTTTGGCACATAGCCACAAGTTTTCTAGTGTGCTAGTGCTTTTGGTCCATTTCCCAATGGAGTTGTCCAACCTACTACTAGGGTTATAGGAGGATTTGTTGGTCTAGGAAATCTGTGCAAAGAAATATAAACATACACATACATGTAAGTAAGTCTAACTTATATCTTTATGCTCTTTCTACTGCCTATATGTAATAACTTTTTCACTTTTGATTGTTGCTAATAGCATAGTTCTGAATCTATTACCCTTTGGCCCTTAGCTACAAGTTTTCTAGTGTGCTAATGTCTTTGGTCCATTTCCCATTAGACCTAATCATCCAATTATTGGGGTTATAGGAGGATACGTTGATACATGAGATCATGTGCCAAGAAATATCAACATACATACACGCGAGTAATTCTAACTTCTATTTTTGTCATCTTGTTATTTCCTACATGTGATAATTTTTTCACCTATTGTTATTACTAATAGTATATTTACCAACATATTTCATTTTGGCGATGGCCACAAGTTTTCCATCATGTTAGTGCTTTTAGCCTATTTCCCATTGGATTTGTTTATAAAAATACAGGGTTACAGGAGGATTTGTTGGTATGAGAGATAATGTGCCAAGAAATATCGACATAAACATATATGAAAGCAAGTCTAACTTCTACCTTTGTGCTTGTGTTGTTTCCTACATGCAATAGATCCTAACTCATGGCTCATTATGGGCTTCTATAGGAGCTACAGAAATTTCTGTTGTAAATGCATGTACCTATTTTCTTGATATAACTACCTCATGCACTTAGTTTCTTTGGACATATCTCGAGCAATGGTTTCAAAACAAAAGTTGGTCTTATCATCAAATACTCATTGATCCAAGGCGTGTCACTTCTAAGGTTTTAATTATGGGCCCACAATGGTTTATTACTATAGGTTGTGCTAACAATTCTAAAGCATTTTTCATGCTAACATGAAAACCTCTTAAACAAAACAATGAGTCCAATAAATAGAAAGGAAAGAAAACTAAACTAATATATGACTACATAAGAAACACATATTATCCCTAGAATAATATAAGAGATAGGTAGAATTCAGCTGCAAAATTTGGCCAAGAAATTGGATTCTCAGTATTAAGTATGGAGAAGAAATAATTCTTACAACATACTTATATCCCCTTGAATAAAAAATTTCCCAACCCCTTGTCTATGGGGAACATACATATATATAGTATTACAAAAAAAATCACAATGTACCCCCTGAACCTAAGAAGGTCTAATTAGGAAACTTAATTTGATGCTGACATCTAACATCTACTTGTTAGAACAACCTTTACTAGCTAAATTTAGGTAGTTTTGCTTCACATGTTAGGCACGTGGAATCCTTGGCATGTTAGGATCAGTTGCATATCTTAGTCATGGAAGTGATGATTCTAATTTGTTGTTGACACATATTTTGTCATGCTAGTGGGTAGTGAGCTCTGGTATTTGTTCTATGGCCTTGGTGAAGTTGTGTCGATCAATGAATTATTTCATTCTTGGTCTTTAGCTAGTTTTTCGTTTACTAATACCTCTTGATCATTATATTCCCCCACTATTTATCTTTTTTCCCTTAATTTGTATTTTATGCTGGCTCTTAAGACCCTTGGCTTTTGTTTGTTGATTTAATTTTGAGGTCCTTTATTTATACGACCTATTGAACCATAGTAGTTAAAGCTTAATATTAGCATAAATACCATGAACAAGGAATCAGTTAAGATAGGGAAATTAGGATGTTGATTCCATTGGCTACTAATGTGACTTTGATTGATGATTCCTCAAAAATACCTAAAGTTTAGTGGGTATTTCCTTCCCCCATTTTTGGTTGACTCAACTACACTAGATTATGCTTATGAATATCTCTTTTCCTATGAAAGACTTCTCAAATCCATACAAATTCTAGGGAAAATACCCCTCCATGCTAAAAAAATATGCACCTTTTGCAAGTGTATCAGATGTTTTTGGTAAAAATATACATTGTTGGCTTTAAATGGTGTATTCCCAATCATATATATCCCAAATTATATACAATTGGATGCATTGTTTCAAGATGCATATTATTTGTTGAAAAAAACATGCAACAATGGATTTTTTGGCTCTAGGTGAGGTGATAGTCTCCCACAACTCATTTACAAAGTCAAGGGGATATAATTGGGTTTCTACATTCTCCCATTCCTTTCCATTATGTTGGAATACCAATTCCACCACTTAAATTTTCTCTTGGAATTAACAAGAGGGATTTTGGGTTGGGCACAATTTGTTTATGTTGGCTTGTCATCTTGAGCTGATATTTGTGGACTCAAAAAAGGTGGAAATATTTGTAGTATCATAAAAATTGATTAGACTTGAAGGGAAATTAATGAATGAAATACAAGGGGAGTCAATAGGAAATTTAGAGACTAGAGATAAACCTTCTAGGATCAATCATGTTATGTAATCCTTATCGCAATATTTTTTTGCATATTCTTCACTTGAGAGAAATTATTCCTTTAGATGCTTCTTAATTTCCTAATACTACTTAATATTACTTTATATATTTCTAAGACCAGTCATGTTACACAATCCTTATCCTAATCTTTCTCAAGCAAATTCCTCACTCGAGAGAAAAGTTTCCATTAGATACTTCTCAATTGTTCAACCATACCCCATATTCAGCAAATAAATTTAATATGTTCTTTGCTCACTTTCCAAATGTGCATGTTTAGTCTTAGGAAACATGGTTGAAATTCCCTTACCTTACAAAGAGAGACTAACACATGGGAGGAAACATAGCTAAATGTGATACACATCATGTCTTACTACCAAATGAAAACAAGCTTTTAGGTCTCCAAATCACTTGATTAATTTAGGGATCACATTACTTGTCCATACAGGGAGGAGAACAAGGAGATATGTCACCCATGATATGTGATTTGTGCATGCCACATGAGATCATACTGGTTTGGATACTTCAATGACCCTTGAAAAGGGTGTTTTTTTGTTGGGGTTGAGGTGAGAAGAATGACACATGGATGATGACATGGGTGACATGTGGATGAATGAAATAGATGACATGTAGATGAATAATGTTGGCATTATGATACAGGTATGACACAAGTTTTGTCATTGATGGCAACTCACTCAGATGACAAATCACAGTTCAGACCCACAGAATGAAGAAAGAAAAGTATATACGTAGGTTCATTATATACCAAGTCGTGTATACATGCAAGTTCACTATCTAAAAGGGCGCATATAATGTACACGCACACTTTCACAGAAGGAAAGGTGCGTACATGTCGAAAAACTAAGTTTTGGTCCATGGTATTTTGGTATTTGGTCCGAGGTATTGACCCCAGGTATTGGGTCCAAGGTATTGGTCCTATGTGGTTTTGGACCATGGTATTGAGAGAGGCCTAAACCTATATAAGGAGAAGAAGATCATTAGGCCATAGGGAAAATGTGCAAGGGATTGAATATCTGATGAAGTGTGAGATCTAGTATGTTGGTTATGGGTTTGTGATGCTTTGCTTAATCTGAACCAAGGATGCACCTATGCGGTTGATGATGGATGATGGATTGGGATCATAAGGCTTGGAATGCATTATCATCAGGTTGATCATGGATAGACTAGATCTGAATTATTGACGCATGTTTTATTGTATAAATGTTATGATCTAGGTATGACTGATGTTTGGAATTGCTGCAAAGTTATGAGTAAATATTTGCAGATCTGTACGCAGGTTGTCTTTGGTAAAAGCGTGTATACACGCTGGTTTGACACATCCAAGTAGCGTATACATTATAAGATTTGATATTTGAAGTTGTAGGTTGATCTGGTTGTTGTTGTAGAGTTTTTTGTTCTGCTCTATGTTCTGGTGACTGTGTTTTGTTGACAGGGTTTCAATGATTCAGTATTGGGTGATTCAGAGATTGATGATTGGTTGATGCAATAGTTGTGTTGCAGTGAAGATTGATTTTGTGCTTCAATGTTGTTTATGGGTCCAGTATGAAAATTGGATGAAACGTGGCCTTCAGATTATGGTGGTGTGCTTCAGGAGTATCCAATATGAAAATTTATGAAATGTGGTCCCTGGAGGAAGAGAGAAGGTTGTAGCCTTTTGTAGGCCGGCACCTACATATTGGTAAACATATCGGCCAATACAAGAGACAGGGGGTTGGAGCTCCCTTCTAGTAGCAGCTGGAAAACGAGTGAAGGTTGGAGCCTTCAGTAGGTCGATGCCTACGTACTAGTAAACGAATCGGCTAGTACAAGAGCTATGGGATTGTAGCTCCATTCCAGTAGTAGCTGGAGAACGAGAGAAGGTTGTAGCCTTCTGCAAGTGGGTGCCTGCATAGTAGTATGATTCTGCGCCAGTACAAGATTGTAAACAGGGTTTTCTTATCTTAAAGAAAACAGCAGCAGGTGGTTTTTGTCCCGCATTGGGTTTCCACCTTATATCATGGTGTTCATGTGTGCTTCTTATCTGTGATGATCTATTCTAGTTTACTGCACCTGTTTATTGTTTATTTGGTTAATAATGTTCCAATGCACTCATTAAAGATCAACTCACTGAATCATAAGTTTGCTAGATATACGCTAGTTGCATTAAACACAATTGCATATGCACGCAGGTTGCCTTAACTGAAGCAGCATATATGAATCTAAGTATGGAATTGTAAAAAGGTTATTTATTTGCTAATACTGATTCAACCCCCCCCCCCCCCCCCCAAGTATTATTTCCAACAAATAACATGGGTTTTGCATGGGTGATGACATGTAGGGCACATTCCTAGAAGTCATAAAAATGGAAAGTGTTGAAATAGAGTATGTTGATGATGTATGTACTACAAACTAGTGGAACTTCAAACTTATGAGACGACACAAAAGAGGTCTAGTTTTATCATATATATGCAATATGACCAAGAGTAAAAATGATGAAAAATGATTTCTATGGGACTTCGATCATAAAGTGAGTGTGTTATGTATCCAAATCAAAATAACACAGAAACATAAGAAAAGATAGAGCAACGAATTGTTAATAAGCCACTTTGACGGGGAAAACTCCCTTTACATCACATAAATGAAAATTTATTGGACGATTCAAATGACATGACCTCCTTGTATATATTGGAGTTTAGGGGGTCAAATATACTTAGGGCCTACATAACAAGGGTTAGTTGTGATATTGGGTCAATCACTGGTTCTCATGGCTATTAAATTAAAATAAAATAATGACAATTAGATGATGGAACAAAAAGTGTTTTAAAGAATAAAATAAGTGGATAACAATTTATCATAAAACAATAAAAAACAATACCTTCAATAAACAAAAGTCTAAATTTTAACCATAAAATTGATGTAATTAGTATTAACCATTTGAAGGGATGGGTCTCTCAATGTGCGACTTTTAAAACTTTGTATAGGTATAGTTTAATGTTCAATTGGGGATGCATTGCAAGGGGTATCCTAGTGAACAAGTTCTATCCATGATTTGTAGTTGTGAGGTTCCCTAGTTCCTAGATTAAACAAAGACGCATGTGCTAATATTCCCAATTAGATAAAACCCATCACATTGATATAAAAAAATGTTCCCCTTCCAAACTAGTGATAAACTAGCACAATCATATAAGTTAGATGGTTGATGAACTAGTCTAGTCATACACTAGAAAAAACATATAAGTTAGATGTTTGGTGAACAGCAATAGACATATTATCAAGCATTCATCAACAATGCAAAAATATAATTTCATGCTCCATGTCTTGTTAGGTCAATGAATACGAAATTTCCAAGAAGATGATACAAGTGCAATAGAACATTTGAATTGTTATAGTTCAATGATGTTGTGGAAAACTCTATTGCTTCATTGTCTTAGCTATGTTAAGGGCAGACCCAATTACAATAATATCAATTGTCCATGGAAAAGAGATTGAGATGCACTTACAAATAGTTTAGAGCCTATTATGGGAAATTGATGCTCTCACAAAATTGAATGCTCTTTTTTTATTCTACCATTGTAAGATGTTCTTTCAATCAATTAGAACAATTTTGAATGGCACAAATATACAAAATGCAGCCATAAATTTCCAATAAATTTAAAATTTGTCAGTTTTCAGATATCACTATCCTTTGGCCTCTCCTATATAGAAAAAAATATGATGAATCTTGTTGCATATAAGCCAAGTTTGGTAGTGATTTATATGGTTATTCTCTCTTTATATAGAAATGAATAAGAAGAAAAGTGTAGTTCAAGGAAGTTTTTTACTTTACTGGGTTTTAGTTTCATATGGTAAGAAGAAGCCAAGGTTTGTTTGAAGGCAGTATTTTACTTTGATAGGTTTCATTTTCACCTGGTTGTTGGAATTATTGTGTTGGCATTGATGTCAACAAGTCATGTCATGGTCATGGTCATGGTCATGGTCATGGTCATGGTCATGGTCATGGTCATGGTCATGGTCATGGCCATGTTCATGATCATGATCATGGTCATGGTCATGGTCATACTTGTCATATGCATGTGTGATGGTGTGATTGTGTGCATTGTTTATTGTTTATGTTGCTCACATGGTTTATGATTTAGCTGCTTATCTATTTATGCATGGATAATCTAATGAGTTGTTGGTGCATATATGTGTGATTCAGTGAATGAAGTTAATAAAAGGAAAAAACCCTATATAAATCACACTAATGATTCACCTCCCCCCACTCCCCCTCTCAGAAGTTCTCGAAGGTTTCAAACAATTGGTATTAGAGCAGGGCTCTTGGTTGCAACTTGATCGTTGAAGAGTAGATCTGGGGTTTGTTAGCGAAAATTTGAAAAAAAATCGGAATGGTTGTCCTCACTGCTGCAAATTACAATGTATGGCACAAAAATGTTAAATCTCAGTTATTATCTCGTGGATCTAATATTTGGATAGTTGTATGTGAAGGTTGTGGGAAAGGTCCAATTGCAGAAAAAGTTTTACAACAAGATGGTCAAGCACAGTGCATAATCTACAAGAATATTCATGATGATGATATGAAGAGGCTAGTGGTTTTGAAACATGCCAAAGAGATGTGGGACAAGCTAGAATCCATATTTGGTGATGGTACCACAACAATATTGAAAATGAGAAGAAGAGAAATAAGAAGAAAAACAAAAAGAAGAGCCTCCAGAAACAAGAATCTCAGCCACAAGAGTCTCATTCTTCCAATGCACATGATTCAGCAGATGATGAGAAGGAATCAGAAAATCTTCAAGCCAAAGGTATAAATATTAATGATTTTATGTTGAGTTATAATTTTGATGATTCAGATTTTGATCATGCTGAAGCACATAGTGAAGATGAGAATGATATTAAGAGTCTTAGATCTGAGATTTCTAGACTAACAGCTACATGCAAGGATCAAGAAAAATTGTTGCAGGTCTGTGATGATAAAGAGGCCAAAATCAAGGAAGAGATTGTGAGGTTAAATATTAAGTTGGTTTAAGCATAAAAATTTGAGGAAGGTATGAGAAAGCAATACCAAGTGAAGGTAGAATAAGAAGCAAAAGTGTTTCCTTGAGAAAGCAGCGAACGATGGAGAAGAGTATTGTTTCCTTGGATAATTTTCTTGAGATACAAAGATCACCATTGGATAAAACTGGTCTTGTATTTCAAAAGGGTGAATCTAGTTTACATTCAGGTAAGAACACCAAAGAAGAACCCAAGAAACTTGTAGCAAGCAACACTAGTAGAAAAATGTCAGATCTAAGGAAATAAGAAGCATATCTAGCAGCTAGTTAGCAATCAAAAGAACCAACAGTAGATCAAGTAGCAAAACTAGCAGTAGAGAAGGAAATATCAAGGAGCTCCTACATTCAGAAGATCATTTTCTCCTAGAGATGATCATGGGATCTCCAATAGATTTCAAAGGAATCAAAGTCCTTTCATTCCTTTGATGCATGACATATAATGTTATAGATGTCACAAGTTTCAGCATGTTGTAGCAAATTGTTGGAGCATATCATATAGGCCACATCAGCAGAGACTCCAGCAATATCAATAACCAAGGAGATTGGCCTTCAGGTATAATCATGATTTTTATGGTTATTGTTACTCATGTCACCTATTTGGCCATAAGGAATCTGATTGCAGATCTAACCAATGGACGAGAAGCACATTTCATGCACGATTTATACTTGGCATGAATAGTGGAAGATTGTATCCTCTTAGCCATGTGGAGTGCTATATTTTCCATAGATTTGGCCATATGGAAAGAGATTGTTTTTTGCCCCATTACTCAAGGAAAAACTGTCAAAGGAAGCAAAAAGAAAGAGGATCTAGCTCAAAGCAAGTGCAGCAATAAAGGAGGCTAGAGAAGGAAGAGAAGAAGCAGATCAAAGAGGAGAAGAATCAACCAAAAAACATGTGGAGGAAGAAGGAGCTTCAGTTATTCAACTAGTGAGGAGCATTCCCTCCTGCATTCTGTGATTATTCATGCATACTTAAAGAGGACTGCATATCATGAGAGGTGCACAACATCAGGGGGAGCATATGATGGTGTTTGCAGCAGCATTTATTAGTTTATTTCAGCCTTTTTGCACTTTCAGGTCCACAGGATCAGCCTGCCTTATTGGAGGTATATTGAGCTCAGGGGGAGTTATGCATGGTATGGATTTACATGTGATATTCAGCATTTTCTTCATTATTTTCACTCAGTCTTTTGGTGGCAGATTTACATATGTACTCATGAGTGAAAATGAGCACATTTTTCAGCCATATATATGTTTTTGGTTTCCACCAACAGCTGGTTGAAAAATATGTGCATTCATGCATAGATTGAGATCATGACTCCATAATGTTTTGAGATGACTTGTGACATGGAACAGCCATGTATGAGTTGTTGTATGATGCTTACTACAGCCATGTATTTAATATTGTTAAATTTTATAATGGTATTGAGTCAAGTCAACAGTATGATGAGTCCTCATGGTGATAGGCTTCTTTTGGAGGAGTCATATTGAGTCATTTTGCAGCCACATGTATGGGCAAATGATGATGTAATTTTCATGATGTATTATGTATTTGAGTCATTGGTCCATAGGATATTATCATAGAAGCTATTTTTTTCATTGATGTATTCATGTATAATGCTCATGGAGCCATGTACTTGTATTGTACTATCCTCTGGGTCATAAAGCCATGAGTTATGAGGTCATGTTATGGTCATATGAGAGTATGTATGAGGTTTTGTATTGTTACTAAAGCCGTGTATTTTTAATTGTATATGTCACTTGAGTCATGGTCATGTGGAGTATTAGTCCATATGGTCCTTCTATCTGTCAAAGGAAGCATTTTTTGCAGTGGAAGTGGCCATTTCATCCCAAAAGTTGGTATCTCTACAGCCTAGAGATAGCATGTGTTCAGGTGAAGCATTGTTTTCTCTTATTACTTCAGCCATACTTTATTGGCATTATGGTATGCTTGGAGGAGTCCATGTTATGCCTTATACTATGTTATGACAGTGGGGTGCTGCTATGTAGTTATGGGGAGATTGTGTATGGTTGCCTCATGTGGATGTTATTTCATTTTATGATGATGCTCATGTGATGATGTTATGAGGAGGAGTGATGGATTGACGTGTATGTGCATATTGATGCATATATTTGATGTTGCTCATAGTTTCACATTTTATGATGATGTTTCATATGTTGATGATGGTTGCCTTGTGTTGGCATGATGATTCTTGCTGCTAGCAGTGGTTGGTTGGTATTCTACTTTGAATGTTGATTGGTATATATGTTTATTGTTACTTATATGGAGGCATGGATGATATTTGATGCATTATATTTCAGCCATGTAGAGATGTATTACTCCAGTGTTTATGCTTCAACCTTATTTCCTATTCCTATGGAGTTTAGCCTTTATCATTGATGTCAAAGGGGGGGATAATTAGGAGAGAATTTGGATGGATAGAGATCAGCCTCGCATGTTGATGAGGTTGACATCAATGCCAAAGGGGGAGTTTGTTGGCATTAATGTCAATAGGTCATGGTCATGGTCATACTTTTCATATGCATGTGTGATGGATGTTGACTTAGTGGTCCTATTGGTTGGCATTTTTGTCAACTCTTGAGGTCATGCACTTATGTCAACCTCATGATGATGCAAATTGATGGACCATGGTGTGTGTTGGTATGTGTTGGCTTTGATGTTGGTCCTATGATGATGGAACACTTGATGGGAAATTCATGATTGTCAGTGATGTCATTGGTTGGTTGATAGTGTTGATACAGATACAAGATGTAGATCTACATGTGATAGTGATGGTTGATAGCACACTAGTTGAGTTGTCAACTAGGTCTTCATACTTATGCTTCATGGAGATGAATTGTTGCAGTCTGATGGCTTCATGATGATGATTCTAATGTTGCAAAGGTGCTATAGAGGATTGTGGATCCTTTAAGATGTGTTTCATTTTGTTTAGAGGTCTGATGGAGAGTGGAGGACTTGTTGACACTCTTGTCAACCTTGTTTGTTGGCTTGTCTAGGTCAACTTGGCAGTGATACTTGAGAGGAATGTTTGGTCTACTTGCATATTTTTCAGAGGCTATGTCAGAGGTTTGGTAGCTAGTACATATGCAGGGGAAGGTGATCCAATAGGTGGTAGAGGTTTTGAGCTAAAGACATGATGGTTTTCCTCTTCCTTAGCCATAGTCACATGCATAGAGGCCTATGGGAGCAATTGGAATGCTCTTATAGCATGGAGGTAATATTATGGGAGAAGTTATAGCCCCAGTCAAGTTCAGACAGTGTCAAGGCAGTGACTCTAGGATTTCACGAGATTTCATTCTCATTCCTCGTGTTGATCGAAAGCAATTTAGCTTGGAAATTCTTAGAGGCTTCCAGAAAAAGTAAAAAAGGTCAAGAATGGTTTGAAAAGGTCCTCTCATGATGTGAATGCATTTAGTGCACTAGTAGTGACCTTAGTAGATTGATTTGGTATAATTTTTGCACTCTTGATCCTAAATCCATGATCATATTCGCCCTACAGGTTTTATATACTTGATCTCGTAGTTGAGGACTGATTGATGATTGATGGATGTGAGTGAGAGGGTTGCAGAGAGGTAGTGTATGCTTCAGACCTAGTGGAGAGCATAGATGCTTCAGTCTATGAGTGTTATTGACTAAATAGTGACCAGATATGGAGCATGATTCAATATAGATTATAATTGGAGTTGCTAGTGTAGATATGATTGGAGGGCGTTGTATGTTGTTGGATAGAATTTTTGTGGAGACTCTCACACTTGTTTTTGAAGGATATGTTATTACTTTTGGTGCATATCCTTAGTGTTGTATGTTTCTAATTGTAGTATGCATAAGTTACATTCTGATGTGAGGGTTTGATATCAGATTTGTGTGGCCACGATTTTGTATTAGAGAGCACATGTTTGTGCATTTTGTTTTATATTGATTTGATGGTGAGATCTTGTTGTTGAGGGCATGTATGTAGAGTTGATTTCTGGTTGAGTATTGTGTCTTGGGATCTAGTTTGAAAATGCATGAAACAAGGTCTTCATAGTGGTAGAGGAGCAATGACTTCATGTGAGAGTAGTACTTATAGTGAAGCTTCAACAAAGGAACAAGTTTTTCATCCAATAGTGGTTGGATAGTTCAATAGAAACTAAGCGAGGCTCATTGATCATGGTGGTGACCAGCATATCAGAATCTATAGAGTCAATTGATAGTTCAGTAGTAATTGGGCGAGGATCATTGATTGTGGTGGCCTTTAGGGGATGGTAGTTCGTAGATCTGTAGAGAACAAAGTCTTCCAACTGATCAATAGTATCGAGTCTCCTATCCGATCGGAGTTGTAATTTGTATATGAGGTCGAGTCTCCATCATGATGGGAGCCAACACACTATATAAAAGATCAATTGTTTGACATAATATAAATTCAAAGCAGAGCAGCAGCAGCAAGGGTGGTTTTTCTCCCGGAATGGTTTCCACTAGAAATATTGTGTCTCGTGTGTGATGATGTGATTATGTGCATTGTTTATTGTTTATGTTGCTCACATGGTTCATGATTTAGCTTCTTGTATGTTTGTGCATGGATAATATAATGAGTTGTGGCGCATATATGTGTGATTCAGTAAGTGAAGTTAATAATGTTGATAAATGGCAGAAAAAAATTTCCAGTTTAATTTGTCCTTGAATTAAACTGAGAATTAAAATCGAATTATATTCCCATAGAAACTTGTAAATAGGTAATTAAGTTTAATTGACTTAATTAGCTTAGGAATTTTGAGTTGGAAGTCTTTCTTAAGTCATGTATATGTTCTCCCTAATTTTTAGGGGTCCAGGATGAGTTTAATTGTGATTTATAATTAGATCACTCAGTTTATTGAGTTGTCTTCAGTTAAATTAGTTCCAAACTGTCTGAAGAACTAATAGAGAGTTAACATTCAGTTGGTGCACTAGTGCATCCACAAGTGTCACTCTAGTTAACTGAAGAATCCCTCATCATAAACTCATGCATGTCGATTCTGAAAAAGACCCAATTGAGACTAGATTCAAGGGACAGTGTACTATCAGTTGTATGATTTACTGAGTCGTAAATATCATGCATGCAATCAGAGAAGGACCTATGTTTGGATTGCACAATTTTGGAAGCATGAATTCCCTTTAAATATGAGTTATTCATCCTAGGAATTATGCAAGATATTAGGGGCTTGGAGAGTTGCTAAATAGGCGGAGGATTTGGCTTGAGCTAGCTGGAGAGCTGGGAGAGTTGAGCATACTTGTGTGGAATTGTTCTAGTGAGAACAAGCTTTGTATCTTCACTCATATTTATGACATATGAAATATAGATAGCGAGCTTTTGAGCAGTGGCTTTCCCCATATACATTTTGAGTTATGTGCAATTGAATTATCTTCTTCTTGTTCATATTGTTTTCATCGATATATTGGCTTCTGCTGGTTGAAAGTAGAAGTAGATTATTGTCCTGTGCTTTAGTAAATTGCATGAGTTTGTGAATGTTTGGTAACTAGTAATGTAATTTCTAAATTTATTCAATGAATGCACAATAGCTAGGAGCTCTTTTTCATTCACTGTGTAGTTCAGCTCAGATTTGTCCTAGAGATGCTCCTATGGCTTTGTGAGAGGCATCGGCATGTAAATGGAAAGCAAGAGCCAAATTAGGTGCAGTAGTCAACTTGTCCTTTAGGGTGTCCAAGGATTCTTGATAGCTTTCTGACCATAAAAATTTGGAGTCTTTGGCCAATAACCCAAATAAAGGAGAAGCTAACTTGTTGAAGTCTTTTATAAATATCCTATAGTATCCATCTAAACCTATAAAACTTCTGACATCCCTCTATTTTTGCAGAGTTGGGACCCTTTGAATGATGGCTATCTTATTTGGGTCAACCTGCTGTCCTTTCTGGGATATTGCATGACCTAGAACAGTGCCTACAGTCATCAAGAACTCACATTTTTCAGGACTAAGGGACAAGTTCATTTCAATGCATTTTTTCAGCACCTTACCCAAGTTGGAGAGAGCCTCCTGGAAATCACACCCATAGGGTGTAAATTCATCCATATAAATTCCCACTGCATCATGGACTATCTCGGCAAAGATACTCAAGACTGCCCTCTGGAAAGTGGCAAGGGCATTGTATAGGCCAAAAGGAAAGACCCTATAAGTGAAATTACCCCAAGGAAAGGTGAAGGTGGTTTTATCCTGGTCCTCTGGGCTAATCTGGATTTGATTGTATCTGCTAAACCCATCTAAGAAAGAGAAGAACTTTTTCCCTGCCAGGCGATTTAACACTTGGTCAATGAAAGGTAGAGGGAAATGGTCCTTCTTTGTTTCTTTGTTTAACTCTCTATAATCAACACAAATCATCCACTTCCCATTTTTCTTGGTAACCAACACCAAAGGAGAAACTCACTCACTGTCCGAGATAGGGTAAATGAATCATGCATCTAGCAGCTTTTGTAGTTCTTCTTTGACTATATCCTTGAGAGCTAGATTCATTCTCCTTTGGGGTTGTCAGACTCGTTTGCAACCTTCTTCGATATAAATGTGGTGAATAAACACTGAGGGGTGAACTCCCTTTATTTCTTTGTAACTCCAAGAAAAGGCATCAAAATGTTCCCTTAACATGTTACATAACTATTCTTCTTGGTGTACAGAAAGAGAGGGGTTGATTTCAAAGTTCTTTCAGTGCAGAATTCTATTTTCTTCACACGAGTAGGGTTTGAATCAGCTAATAATAGATCAATATGATGGTTTCTCTCGGTTTCCTTCACTACTTCTTCTAAGGACAAGGTGTTGGGAGTTGGATTTTGGAGTATGTGTTCAATCAAATCATCTTCATCCGGTTGTCCTCCTCCCATGGAAGTTTCTAGGGTATAGAGTTGGGTTGAGTAGACTTCATCTTCTTCCTCATCTTCTAGCCATAAAGGTAAATCATGTTCTAAGGATGATTGAGCAGGAGGGTACAAAACCAACTTCTTGGATAGATGCCCATTTTTATAGCCATGTTTCGAGCCCTGCAGATGATGTAGGCATCGGCAATGGCTAACCAAGGCCTCCCAAGTATGAGAGGATAACCATTAAGCTTGACCTTCGACTGGAGAACTAGGAAGTTTGCAGGGTACTCCCAGGAGTCAATGGAGACCATCACGTCCTCAACAATCCCCTCAGGGGATACTGTGGAACGATCTGCAAGTTTCAAGACTGTTGTGGTATTTCTTAATGAACCCTGAAATTTTAGCTTGAGCATGGTGTCCTTAGTCATCACATTAATGGCATCCCCAAGATCAATCAAGGTGTGTGGGACAATGGTGCCATTGATGTGCACATCTACTACAGGGCTTCCAGGGTCTAAATACTTTGGGCAAATTACCTGCCCCAACATTAAGTCGGACAGTTGTCCAATGACATTAATGGTAGGGGTGTCTCTTTTTCGCCTCCCTGGATGTTTGAAACACTTCTCTTTAATCAGTTTGTTGTAAATAGGTACATCCTTAATGGCTTGGAGAAGTGGAATTTTGACACATAGATTTTTCAATTCACCCAGAAGTTCATTCTCTTCTGGGGTAGGTTGGACTGGATGAGTTAATCTTTCAGGAAAGGGTGGTGGATTCACTCTAGGCATACTTTCCTCTCTTTTCTCCTCACTCTCCCTCGGTGGAGATGGAGGTTGGTTGTCTCGGAGTACTCTCCCATATCTCAGATTGATTTCTTGAATTTACACATCATAAGCAGGGTAGGATGTCTCTCCACTGTAGACCTGTTGTGCATGTCTGTCGTTCAAGTTCAGATTTGGATGGGAAGGCATTTGAGGTTGTTTAGGTGGAGCAAGGTGTAAAAGTTGTGGTTGAGTAGGAGGTGAAGGAAATAAAACTAGAGTATTGTTGTATGGGGTCCTCCACCCCTAGGGTGGTGCATTCCATTGAGGTTGTGGAGGAGTATATGGTTGAAATGGCTGGTTGGTCGGCTGGGAATGGTATTGAGGTGAAAAAGACCAAGGAGAAGGTGTAGACCAGGAGGGATGAGCAGGGGGCAACCAAGAGGGAATGGATGTGTTTTGGTTAGGGTTGTAATATGCATAGGATGACCCTTGCATGCCCTGCTGGTACGGTCGAGGCCCATGAGGCCTCCTTTGATTTATGTAGAAGAGTTGTTCAGTCACCCCTTCAGTTCCCTAATACACAGCTTTTAGTCCAGGTAGAGAAGGGCACTTGTCTATGGAGTGGTTTTCTTCACAGACCGAGCAAATTTCTATAAGGATTAATGGACATTCATTCCTAGGGTACCTCCTTTTGCATCTGGGGCAGAAGATGGCTAATGCTCTCTCTACTTCCTCTAGCGTTCTCTTGTTGTGCATAGTTTCCATCTGTAGGGCAAGGGTTTGCGGCATTTCACTCTTGAAATCTTCCATCATATTTCCAATTTCACATTTTATAGATATGTTGGAAGAGGATGAGCTAGCCACTAGTTGACTACCCTTACCCTTTTTCCTAGCTGCCCTAGAATGGTTCTTAAAGGCAGTCTTGATATCTTCATAGGGTATTAGGTAGATGTCCCCTCCTGCTAGCAAGTTTAGGTATCCATAAGATCTTCCCTGACCCCCCTAAGTAGGACTAGCTTCAGTGACTCAGGATCAAGAGTGCACTTGGCCCTTTTGTAGCTAAGCTGGAATCTTTCCTCATAATCTTCTAAGGACTCATCATGCCCTAAGGTCATTCTCAAAAATTCCTCTTTAGTGTCTTTGGACCTACATTAGTCCTGATACTTGTTGTTGAAGGCTTGTTGCATCTGAACCCAGGTGGCGATGTTATCCCCAGGTAAACCCATGAACGAGCACAGAGATACATCCTTGAAAGTGGATGGGAATAATTTCAACTTTTGATCATCATTGGTGTAATCATAAGTTCTGCATATGACAGCGAACTCAAACAAGAAAGTATCTGGATCTTCTTAGGTCAGAACATGGAAGTGAGGAAGAGCAGAGGGGCTTATGTTTTTCATCATGGCATCCCCATTGGTTTCTCTGATGGGAAAAGCACCTCAGTTCTTTCTCTATCTCCTCTGGCATTTCTATTTTGAGCCATTAGGTCAGTTGGAATGGGTTCTCCTTATTCTTCTCCCCCTGTAGGTCCTTCAAAAATATCTGGCTACTCACCTAAGGGGTCCTCCAATTCACAACCACCAAAGAAGAGGGAAGGTTGGATGTTTGAAGTGGTGGGGGTATTTGGTAGAAATTTTCCCAAGTTATCCCTATTCTTACGAGGCATGAAAGAAGTGTTTTTTTTTTTTTTTTTTTTGATTTTCAAGCTTTAAGACTAATTGTAGAATTGAAATAACAAACTGAATGGAAACTAACTGTTGAATGAAATCTCACTTGCAGAATGGAAATGAAAGCAAAACAACTTACAATTACTTTTGAAAAAATGAAACTAATAGAAGAATGGGAGAGATAATAAATTGAAGAAAGAAAGAAGAAATCACGTCTACTTAGGCATCTCCCCAGCAATGGCACCAAAAAAGTGATGAGCACCAGTATTGCAGCAAGATTGCTGCAACTCTGGGGCTACCAACTTTACTTTATTAACCCGAGGTTCATACAAACTTGGAGGTGACAGTGTTGTATACACAAGTAGATGCAATGGGTCCACTCTTTTTCACTACTGAGTTGGAAATAGACCACTAGGGTTTCTCAAACCAGCTTTCTATTGATTTGGAAGAATTTTGATTACCAATGGAGAAAGGGGAATTTTACCCTAATTGAGAGAATTTAAATATTTTCTACTGCAGTAATGAAGGACTGAAATAAATTCTTTAAACACACCACTCATCTAACTATTTTCTAAGAGATCTTGCTTCAGAAGAATTATAAACTAACATGTGTGTAATCTTAACTATCCTAGGCATGCAATCTAAGATAATCAAACACTTTACTGTTGTGCATATAAATGAACACAATAACCTTTTTCCCTTTTTGTCCTTTTTGTGAAACTATGAATGCTAATTATTCTTGGTGGTATGGCAGGTGTGTTAGAGATGGTTGTGAAAGGTCAGATGGCTTGGGAGGCAAGTAGGGGTCTTCTCTTATCTTTATGGATTCTTTTCCCACAAATCAACCTCAAAAAAGGCCACTATAGGTCATCCTACAGGATGTCCTAATGCACCTACAAGATGTCCTCATGCTCCTACAGGATCCCCTATATTCCTACAAGATCTGGCCAAAAGTAATAGGAGTGATTTGTAAGATATTTGGATTAGCTCAACAAACATGGAAAGTTGTTCTTCTGGAATGATAAATTGGTTGATGGACTTAGTGGCTTTTGGTGACTATGGATGGATGAGGTTAGGTTGGGGCTGCTGACATGAGATCTTCTTGCAATACACACATCAATGGAATTTACCCATGAATCATGTCAAACAAGAAAGATTTCCAATCAACGTAAGAAAACATAATTCGATTATTTAATTGCCTAGTTCATGCATGGAAATACTTGCAAAATTTTGTGAAACACCATGAGATATAATACAAAGTTGGAGATAGCAGAGATAACAACTTAAACATGTTCTTGAAAACTAAAAATATGCTAGCCTAAGTAGCAGAAAACCCTAAATTCCATAAGAAATCATAATTTTGTCTTTTTGGGGCTGAATAGGAGTTTTTCCTCAAACCATGGTTCCTGAAGGAAGGAGTGAGGCCAAATCCACCTGCTATAAACCTTTTTGGTATTCCTTTATCTCTCTAAAGCTACTACTGAATCTATGCACAAATGGAAGAAAACTAATCAAATTCACCACTACTTGCAATGAAACAACACCAAAATAAATTCAACAATTAATCTATGAAATAACCTAAGCATACAGGTACAATAAGAGGAACCTTTGCTACTAGGGTTTGGCCCTAACCCAAGAGCTTCAGCCCTCTGAGTCAACTCAATGTTGGATCAAGGAAATTCCCATTGTCATTATCATATCAAAAAAATTACATAACAGTGTTTTGCTACAATCTTTCAACTCGAAAATGCTTAGTGCTCTTACATAAAAAATCTGAATCCTAATGAGGCTCTAGGCCTCCTTATTTATACAACTGAAGTCTCCAACAACTTCCTTAAATCTAGGGAGGCTTAGCTCCCAAACTCAAGATGAACTGGTTCTTAAATGTCACTGGCTCGGCTGCCAATGAACTCCATGACTCGGCTGCTTGCAACTCCGAGCTAGTGTGATTTGATTGAGGGATATTCGAATGAGTGACGATTTAATGAGGAATATCCCTCTCCTATAATCTCTCCTTATTGTCTCATTCGAGTTCCTACACCTCAATTAGCCAAAATTGCCATGATTTGCTCCCAAAAACCTGCAATCCATGCACATTAAACCACTAGACATAACTTCTTACTTTTACTCATCTCATTAAGCAAAATACAATTAAAATATGTAAGGAATTATGAGAAGAGTTTTAGTAATCTTGGAGGTGTATTAAGGTTCATAGAGTTACCCAATGATGAGGCTCATAATCACCCCCTATTGAAAGTGTTGCTCATTCTCTGAGAAACTTAATCTATATCCATGTCCTTCATTGCTCTGGTGGCCTCCCTGACATCCCATGCTTCTGTTATAGTTTCCTCTTCCTATGAATAAAATCTTGCCTTCCTCTCTATTTCTTCCCATTGCTTTCTTTCTTCTTCTTCTTTCCTTCCTTCCAACATTCCTAAAAGCAGTGGTGGACTGAGTCTCAAGCCAATCCAATTGACTTTGAGTCTTTGTAGAGCCTGCTTATACATGGGTGTTCTATTTAGTGCCTCTCTCATTCTCTGAGGAGAATGGTATTCTCTAATTTTCAGGTTGTAAGGCAAGGTGTTCCACCTCCTTTGGAAAGCTTGCATGATGTCATCTCCTAGCAATCTGAACATGTCTTCAAAGTGTGTGACTGACTATTCTTGTGCAACAAGGTACCTAGGTGCAAGCTTAGGATCATTTGCAATGAGGTTATGGGTGCTGATGACAACCATTGGATTAGATTGTTTAGCTCTGATCATAAGGGGTTTTGTCTCTTCTCTTTCCATTACCTTTTTCATCTCTATAGCTCTTGCCTCCTCATGATTCATCCATGATGCTAAGGCCATCAATTGCAAGTCTCCTAGTTTTGAATTTGGGTCCCACACATTCAAATCTATTAAGGCCAAGTTGTGTAGGTAAAACTCAGACATTTTTGCTCTATCTTCCAAGGTTCTTTGATCACAGAGATCAATGAATTGTCTATAGTCTTGGAAGGGCATAGTGCCTCTCTATGCTAAAGTCTTGATTTGGAATTGTAGCCATTGTTCCTTGAGATACAAGGCATAATACTTTTCTGGCATCCTGCATTGGATTGCTTCTAAGGATAAACTGGCCATAGTTGCCAACTGGATTTCTCTTTCTTATAGTTGTCCCCTTAGCCATGCATTCTTTTCTTCTAACTAAGCTTTCATCATTGCCTCTTTGTCCCTTATGCTGCTCAGTTCTTTGCCCATCTCCTTCAATTTCTCCTCCATGTGGCCTACATCCTCCACTCCTTTTGATTTGGAAATTTGCATCCACCTATGTGTCCTTTCCCTCTCTTTTTCAAGTTCAAAGAATAAGGGGATGGAAAACTTCTATGGGATTACCCTACCCCCTTCAATGAACATGTAGTAGGAATTGAGGTTGGTTTTTGGACTAGGTTCTCTCAGTTTTGGGTCTTCTTCCTTTGTTTCTTGCTGAGTGATACCTTCTTGGTCCATTTTCTGAGTTTCCTATAGGTTTAACAGAGTTTCCTGTAGGATGGCCTCTACTTCCTGTAGGTCTGTCTGTGTCTCTTGTAGGAGACATTTTCCCTTTGATGAGGCTAACCTTGTGACAGGTCTCCTAACATAAGTGATGGGAGATTTGGGAGAGGCTTGTTCTGATGATCCTTCTCCTTGATTTTTCTCTAGAGGAGCTACCTTTTCTTGCTGCTTTGGTGAGTCTTCAATGACAATAGGAGTTTTGGTGGGGGTTTTAGGTCTTCCTTGCCTAATCCTTGTGCTCTTTCTTATCCTGAAGTACAGTGGGGGTTTGAGGTCTTCCTTGCATAATCCTTGTGCTCTTTCTTGTCCTGAAGTACAGTGGGGTTTTTCTTTGCCTCTTCCCTTTTGACTTGATAGGTGTACTTAGGGTAGTAAGAGCAGTTGCTTCCTCTTTCTTAGTGGGTTCTAGAGATACCCTTGGTGATTCTTCCCCTTCTTTGCCTTGAACTATAGACCTTTGTTCTTCCTTCTATTTTATTTCCTATTTTCCATTCTCCTTCTCATTCTTATCTTTCTCTTTCTTTTCTTCCTCTAGTTCCTCACTCTACTCATATGTCTCTTCTTTTGTTTCTCCTTTTGTCTCTTCTTCATTCTCCTCCTCCTTTTCTTCCTCTTTTTCCTCCTCTATTTCCTCTTCATTTTCCTCTTCTATTTCCTCTTCATTTTCTTCTTCTGTCTCTTCTTCCCTTTCACTAGTAGTGGGGCTTTTGTCATATTCAAGAGCTTGAATTTCTCCTCCTGCCTGCATGTCTCTGAAGGTTTTCCATGTAATAGGGAGTCTTAGGTTTTGTAGAGCATCTTCTAGGATGAGTTTGATCAACCCATGATGGGCTAGTTGTTGATGTTTTCCCTCCTACACTTTGATTCTCATGTCTATCATTGATTGAAGAAGAAATTAGGGTATACTTAATCTGTTTTGAGGAGGTGTGTCTGCTCCAAATCTTAGTTCTTGTAGGAGTCTGAAGTGGTATCCATACACCACACTGTATCTCCCTTCACATGATATGTATTTAATGAGGTGGTGATGTGGCCACCAACAACCCCCCTCCTTATTTAGTATTAGCAATAACACTAGGTAAGTGGGGACCCTTAGTAAAATTCAATTAAGACTTATGTATTATACTCCTTAAGAAAACATCGCATCGCGCGAAGAAGATAGGAGATTTCCTTGTGAGTAAAATGATAAATTGCAAGAGTGCGACGCAAATTCCATCGCATCGCATGCATTAATAAACGCTCATATTCGAAAACCTTAAAAAATCGCTGATGGTCGATATGCGATATCGCATATCGCAATATTGAATAAAAAGCATGTAACCATTTAACGATTGTAACAAATCTGCGATCTTGCGATAACGCGATACTACGATCTGCGATCACGCGATCGCGCGATACAGCAATCTGCGATTCTGCGATAAATGTGATCGGGCAACCCTGCGATAACACATCTGGATGAAAATGCGATAACGCGATACTGCGATGATGCGATGCGAATCGCAGAAATTGTCCATCGCAAATTTTTCCCGACTCGACATTCAAGAAAAGCTGTCCATAAACCAAAAATTGGATATGCGCTTTAATCAAAATTAATGAATGTACGCCAAGTGTTAATGAAAGACAGTTTTGTGTTTTTCGAAGAGTTAGTTCACGTCAGGTGGCATGATTTTGTACATTCGTAGAGCTCAGAGTTTTCTTGTCAATTTTTATTATTATTACTCTCTCCTTATGTGTGAACTGCAGGAACAAAAAACAGAAACAACATGAAGCAATGTGCAGGGAGCGATTAAGGAAAAGGGTAAAGCTCCAAAAGCTCGGAAGCAGAGAAGAAATACCCTCATGAACGGATACCGCATGCAACAAAGCCGCAAATTCCAGAGCGCTGCTAAGCTATCCGTTACAGATCTATCAGTCAGAGCCATGGTTGAATGAGTAGTTGAACAATGTCGATATCAACAGGCGATTTAACGCTTAAAGTCAGAAGCTCACGAAAGCAACATGTTTACAAAATTTGGAAGCTTATACATGATGAAGGAAAAGGCGCTAAAGGCGAAAACCGCACCAGAAAGGCCCGGATCAAAGAACGGAGGCAGTTTCCGATGCGCGATTAGCGCCGCCTAGCACTAATCGCGCATCGCTGAGAAAATTACTCAAAAAGAAAAGTCCCTAACTACTTAGTCATTCATAAGCCCGGAAACGTAAGAAAGCAAAGGCAGAGGCAATTAGAAGGTTAACCAAGTGGAATTTGGATTATTACAGTAAATCCACATAGCCAGAGAATGATTCTCAAGTATATCTTCTATTTTGCTAAAAAATGGTGCCAGCGCTTGCCATTTCTGTTTGCTTAGCTCAACCAAAAGCGGAAGACAGTCAGCCGACTCTACCCAGGCAAATATTCAATGCTCGCAACATTAAGGAGAAAATGCAGAAATAGTTAGATATTAGATTTAGTTTTTAGAAATAATTTTGCTTAGAAAAAGGGCGGTCATTTAAATTGTATCTTGAATCTGTGTAATTAAGTTATTTAGTTAGTAGTATTTAAACCCTTCTCATTCATTTAGAGAAGGGTCTATAAATTTATCAAAAACTTGTCCTCAGAACATGCACTTTTGCACCCTCAGAGGAGGTTTTGGTGAATGAATGGATCAAGATTTGTTGACTTTTGCATTTGATATCTGCTACTGATGTTGCACTTCTGTACTCTTAGTAGATGTTAGAGAAAGGAGAGATAAATCATTGTTGCTTGAAGCTTATGAGTAGGACCAGTCATAAATGGTACTTTTATCTCTTGACCATTTATGCTTATATGTTAAAGTGATATACAGTTTTTAGTTGTTTATATGTTATTGCATGAATGTTTGAGTTACCATTTGGCACTTTTGTACGGTGGTAGCTATTTATTTATGTTTAATGTATGAATAGCTTATTATGCGATATGTTGTTCACAACTATTTTGCCTAACCTTTTATGCGAAATAGTTCATCTTAATTGATTTCCTTTCTTATAATCATTGAATGATCTTTATTACCAGTTGTTATTTGAAATCTCTTTAGATCGCATAATAAAAGAGTTACATCCCCGGTTAGCATAGATTAGATGTGTTGTTTATTAGATTACAATAGCATAGAATTAGATTAAAGTTTGAATTAGAATAGCTTAGATAGTTACTATTAGATCAGCAACATCCAATTCTACACACACACACCCATGGATTGGGAAACTGGTCCCATTATCCCCAGTCGGACCCGCTATACCAAACGGATAAGGAGCTGCCAACCAAGGTCCAGACCGGGTGGGTATCCCCCTTGTTGTCGACCCGATTTTTGGGGCTTCAACATATTTGGCGCTAGAAGGAGGGCCTGAACTATGAATGGCAAGTAAATCCAAATCTGAATACCATTCTGAGAGTAAATCACCCTCATCATCTCCCCCGACTTCCCCATCACATTTAAATCCAGAGTTAGAAGTCGCTCAAGTATCAACCGCTGCTACACACCCTAATATTTTAGACCAATCTACCATTGAACCTCCTGAAGTCGAATCCCTGATTCACAAACTTCAGCGATTTTCCATCTCCCCTCAGAGGTCTGATAAATCCCAAGGGAGCGTGACTTCGCAGTACAACCCTGCTCATCCCCTGACCAGGCTAAAGAGTGAAAAGTTTGGCATCCAGCCAACCGAATTACCTCTTCCCACCAGGAAAAGAGCGAGGAAATCACCGCAAGAGTCTGACAGTGAGACTCTTTCGTCTGCATCATCCATCTCAACTACTTCACCGTGAAGTCAACCATCCACACCTCCGCTCCAGATCATCGTCCATCCGTCCACTGGAACCCCCACAACCTCATCCTCATCCTCCTAGCCACAAGGATCATCTTCTGCACTTTCCTCTGTTAGCAGTTCAACAATGGCCCAGTCTCCATGGAATAACCCTGGGGCAGTCTTAATGCCTGCACCCTTGAGTCAAATACCGGCCCATCCTGAGAAATGGCTGCCTAAATTCAATCCCGAGGCAGGCATGCTAGCAGAAGAGCACATAAACAACTTCATGCTTTCCATTAATCTCAATGGAGTTACTAATGAAGATGTTGTTGTTTGGCTTTTTCCCTATACACTGCAAGGGACAGCCGGGTCATGGTACTTTTCATTACCCTTCGGATCCATCACAAGTTGGGACATCTTCCAGGACCAATTCCTAACCAAGTTTGGTGATGACAGATCAACGGAAACGTTAATCAATGACCTATCCAATCTTAAAGCTGAAGCTAGAGAGCCTATTAAGGATTTCAATTTACGGTTCAACAAAATTCCTATTGCTTCCCAACCCAGCGAAGAAGTACGATGTGAATGGTATATTACCGCTCTGCCATCGAACATAGCAATCTTCGTGGACAGGGAAAATAAAATAACCTTAGCTGATAACATGAAAGAGGCGATAGCAGTAGAGAAACGAATAATAGCCCTAGAAAAGAGATCCGCGATAGAGGAACGTAAGTCCAAAAAAGTCACCTTCAAGGAAGACTCCAAGAAGAAACAAGCAAAAGATCCTTTTGATTTGGAAGGATTGCAGAAATTTATAAAGACCATGTCCAATGAGATGGTCGACATAAAAAAGCAAGTAGCAGAAACTTCTTCGAAAAAGCCCTACAGAGCTTTTAAAAGAGGTTCTTCAACGGATACAAATCCACCCAATGCCATTTCAAATGCTGAATCTGAGGAAGAGGAATAGGAAATTTCCGCTGAAGGGCAGACCGATGACGAAGAAGTTGTGGAATTACAAGGAATGTGGGATTTCATCCTCCCAAAAGAAGAATATCAAGAAGTATTTTCAGTTAGCACACGAAGTAAAAATCAGCTTGATCCTCCCCAAACTACCCCTAAGCAGAAGAGCGCAAGCTCTACAACAAAGGATAAAGTTGCAACAAAGAAAATGACAACTAAAGCGACTCAAACTAGCCCAGTCCAAGCAGATGAAATGACTCCATCAAAAACATTGATAGTGTCGGATGAAATGGAGTACAATATTATTGATGACATGAAGAAGACTAGGGCTAATATCACCCTTTACGAACTGAGCAAATTAAAACATCAACAGAAGATAATGATGAAAGAATTACATGCCGTGCCAGTTGCACCTTTGCCTGCCGCTGTACTTTCTCAAGCTTCCCACAACATGGGAAGACCTCCAACTAACGCGATCAGTAAAATTGATCCAAATGACATCGCCTTGATTGGAGGAAGATCAAGATCTCACACTCCCCCATTTCTCCTTACTTATGAAATCTTCAATAAAAATGTGCACAATTGTTTGGTAGATGCCGGTGCTTCATCAAATATTTTACCCAAATCTATATGTGCCAAATTAAATGTTCAACCACAGAAATCTGCAGTGCGCATAGTTCAGCTAGATCGATCTCAAGTTGAAGTGATCGGCGAACTAAATCAAGTAACCATAAGATTGTCATTCAACCCGAAGGTATGTCAGGTTATTGACATTCTAGTTGCTGATATCCCAGAATTCTATGGCTTAATTCTTAGCAAGGATTGGTTTGAGAAATGCCATGGATACTTCGCAACCAATTGGTCGCACATGTGGCTGCCCTACAACGGTAAACCGAATCAAATAAAAGTTGAACGAGAGCTACACCAGAAGTACATAGTAACGTAGTTAGAGGGAGAAAATGAACTGGTAGCGTATAATAGCAGTATCATTGGCAATTACTCGGTAGATTCTTTCCTCGGCAATTTCAATGCTCATGCGTCACCCTATTTAGAAAACTTTGTTTTGTCCCAAGTCGAAAATTTTTCTCGAACTGATAGTTCGAAATGCATCAATTTTTTAGATAAACCTGTAAATAAATCTTTGTTTTGGAAATTATTTTTTGATGGCTCTAGATCTAACGAAGGAGCAGGAGCAGGATGCGTTCGATTAGTCCATAAGGAGAAAAAATCATGCTCATGTGAAGACTCGAATTCGATTGCACAAACAATACAGCAAAATACGAGGCTTTGGTTCAAGGCCTGTACAAAGCAATCCGGTTAGATTTCAAGTATCTTCAAGTCTTTGGAGACTCTGAGATTGTGGTTAAGCAGGTACATAACACTATACATTTCTTATCAGGTCATTTAAAACACTATCAATCTTTAGTACAAGATCTGACTGAGCATTTCATAGCGTTTAATATTTCTTCAATCCCCAGACTCCAAAACGCAAGTGCAGACCTTTTGGCTAACGTAACTTCTAAGCTTATTCCCTCCGAAGATTTTAGTCCAGATAGATTCTCAATAGAATTAATCTTTAGACCGTCCATTCCTGACAACATCACAAATTGGAGAGTATTCAATGACGATCCTGATATCGTAAATTTCCTTACGTCTGAAGGATCCTACTCCAATCAAATAATTGACGAAGACTAGCACGATCGACAACTGCAACAAAATAGCACTAATAATGCTATACCTAAGTCGGTGGTCAAGTTAGAAGACTTATACGATTTGAAAGATCGGTTTAAGAGGTCTACCAATTCAAAACTCCACAGTTAAACCTTGAACTACGAATTAGTAAACCTAGGGACCGATGCTAAACCACAAAACATTAATCTAGGCCTCGGCCTAGCCCCTGAAGAGAAACTAGCGTATATTCGTCTTTTGAGACAATATAAAAATGTTTTTGCCTGGAATTATGATGAGCTGAAAACATATGACACTTCTATCATCCAGCATACTATTCCTATGATTGATAACAAAAAACTTGTCCAACAAAAGCTGAGAAAGATCCACCCCACTTTAGAAAATCAGATAAAAATTGAGCTCAATCAGTTACTGAAAGCCAGGATAATCTTTCCCGTCAGACATTCCAAATGGGTCTCCAATATGGTACCCATTAGAAAGAAAAACGGAGATATTAGGATCTGCATTGACTTTCGGAACCTTAACAAAGCCTGTCAAAAAGACAATTTTCCTCTTCCACCTATGGAGCAGATACTGCAGGCAGTGGCGGGCTCAGAACTAATGTCTTTCTTGGATAGATTTTCAGGATACAATCAAGTGTTGGTACATCCTGATGATCAGTTGAAAACCACATTCAGAACTAAATGGGACACATATGCATATCGGAAGATGCCATTTGGTTTGATTAACGCTGGTGCCACATTTCAGAGAGCCATGGTGTTACACTAAAAAATGTCACCATGACTATTTGCAGTTAGTATGGCTCCATCCACTGTCATACTATCCTCCTTGGCAAGTCTCATGCCTCTGCTCTGCATGTCAAACTTCAAGAAAGAGAGAAAAGTCATTTAAAGTCAAATTATCTCTGGTACGCAGTTTCTCTTAGCCTTACCTGTGGGTACGCAACCCAAGTTCACAATACCTGCGTACTTGTACGCTCTGTATGTAAAGGGGTGGGTGCGTACTCCTGTAAAGGTCAAAAGGTGCAAGTTTCACTCCAAAAAAGTTACTTGTGGTCATTTCTAGAGTCTTCTAGAAGTATGTTTGACGTGTATAAAGCGCCTCCAGATGGTTCATGTATCCCTACCAAAGAGGAACTTATCCCATCAATAGGGGAGTTATCCCATCCAAAGAGGGGATTATCCCATTGATGGTGGACCTGAATAACTTCCTCTAGAGCACTATAAATACAGGCATTGGGCCAAAGGGAGGGGAGGTTGAAAGCTGAACATTCCTAAGGGTAGATGCTGCTGGAATTAGGACTTCCTTGTAGAAGCTTGTGAGGAGAGATTACCATCTCTACTTGTTTCCATTGGGAGGTGGGTGAGCTGATCAGAGTAAAGGAGAACTCTTGTGGACCCTGGGAGGAGCTTGCACAACACCAAGGCTCAGGTTGTAATGGTTCCTTTTGTTACCTTTTAATACAAATTATTCCATTCTTCTCAACAATTTGTTATTTATGAGTTGTTTCATATACTCCTTGGTCTATATGTTAAATATGTTTTATTTTATGTGATATTCAGGTGCTATTTAATCGTTTGATTGTTGGTGAATGCAGGTTTCGAAGGGAAGGAGGAGCTCATCCGGATCAACGAAGCTGGACTACTGCAACAGCGTTGGATTACAGGTAGGATCTAAACACTTGATTTCTCATATTGTAAAAGCATATTTAGGGAAGGATTGCTCTTATTTGTCTTGTTTGTCATTAGAAAGTCTTAGGCTTTCTAGGAAGGTCGGTTGTGTCCGCACTAACGACTCTTTCCGCGTGACAAAATGGCGACTCCACTGGGGACTCCATGAATGTGTTTGAGTTCTTTTTGATTTGATATTTTGGTCTGAGAAAAATTGCTTATTTTCTGATTTTTGGTTGTCTAGCTGTGAATTTGGGTGGGTTAGCTTAGAGTCAATTTAGTTTTTATTTTTCTTAGCCTTGCCAGCAGTACGCAGTCTCTGGGTTTGACAGTGCGTACTTGTACGCACTGCGTCTTTGTGCACAGTGCGTACCCGCGCCTGTGTGAACAGATGACCTGCGTACCCCTGTTAATTTTGAGAAAATTTCAATTTTTGCTTTTTGCTCTTTAGATTTTGCTTTCAATTTGTTTTTACTGCCCAGATTCATCAGTTTACTGTCAAAGATCTTCACCTGAACTTGTCCCGTTAGTGTCGAGGGTTTTGGTGGAATTCATAGGGATTTTGCCTTAGGGTTTGATTTTTAACTGGTCCTGTAGTGACTTTGGCATTAGAGGTTGTCAAACTTTGGATCTCCCTCGTTTTGATCAGTCCTCTTAGGAGTCGGGCCTGTCATAGAAGTCACCCTAGTGAGAGACCTACCTTTGTGTCTTCTCTTTGCGAATCTCGAAAAGTTTGTTTGTTAAAGCCTTGAATTCCATTCTTGAGAAAAAAGAACAAAAAGATTTCGATTTTGTTTTTTGGTTAGTTTATGATTCTGCATGAACTGATCCTTAGTTGCATTTTGACTAAGTAAAACATCCGGGAATCATCCTTGTAGGCTTTTGTCCTCATTATTTTTTGCTTTTATGTAAAATTCCTTTTAATTTGCTTTTGAGTGAATTTGATTTGATTGTCTTAGATTTGTTAAATTCGATTTGATAAAATAAGTTTTACATGCTTTATTAAAATAGAAAAAAACACAAAAATTCTTTTGGAAAAAGTTGCTTTGGTAGCATTTGTAGACTTTTGGGAGAAAAAGGAAATTTCGTAGAGTAATTAGTGGTCATGAGTTGTGTGTTTTGAAAAGATAAAGAGAATTGTTTCTTTGATTGTCTTTACTAAGAAAGTTGTTTTCTATAAAATTTGCATTTTCCAACTCTCTTAGTTAGGAGATTCATTGAAAAGGAAAAGTAGTGTAAATCATCTTAGGTGCATCTTTGTAGTGGTTGCGAGTCGAGTCTACACACCACCAGTTTCATCTCCACTACCTTTTGTCTTTAAGAAAAACCATAAAATTAACGCTTAAAGTAAAATCAACGTAGTAACTTTTATTTACTAGGGCTCTGAAACACCAATTTAGATCAGGCTAGTGTCTTGGAGTAGGAGAGTAATTAACTCTCCAAGACAACAAAACCAAACAAGTAGCTTATCTTGTGTTAGAATAAATCCAATTGTTTCATTTGTACTCTGGGAAAGCTCCTCTTAAAGGAGAAGCACGAGCTCGTGTCCGAACCAGTGAGGGGATCAATCCTCCCTCGTTGGGAACGACGCCAGACACGCACGTATTACAAATGGTAAACCTCGGATTAACCATTGTCGAGGAGCCAGGGGTCACTTGTCGGTAAACCTTGGATTATTGTCAAGGAACTGGCAAGGGGATTGAGCTTGATACTCTACCCTTGCGTGATGTCGAAGTGTAGACTGTTCCCCCAGGTGCATTTGTTGCGGTTGGTAACCTTAGTGACCATTATCTTTAGGATTCTACCGAGGTGACGGTGGAGGGAAGATCCCACTGTACCTGGAGCAGACGTCGGCTAGACTCACTTGGATTTTCCGGGGGGTTCACTTCACTCGAGACAGTTAAAGTGGAGGAACTTGTGCCGGTCTATTCATTAAGCAGGTTGCCGGGGTAACTGTTCCACCCGCCACTTCTGTACTGAATCCGGCGATGTTGGGTTTCATCTCCAACTAGCGTTTTCAGTCTGGAAGGCTACTGTTTGTGCTTGGTTTGACGCCCTAGATTCTTTAGGCGTATGTTTCAAATTTGTTTGGTTCTTTAGAGACTTTAGGTGGTTTTCTTTGAGATTTTACTTTGTTTGCGTGTGCAGTAGTTAAAAGTTTTTAACTGTGGCGGAATTACCGAGACAGTCCCGTAGACTTCGGGGCAAGTCTCCTGAGGTTGTTTCTGTGGCCGAATTGTTGAGGAAATCCCGTAGACTTCGGGGTGAACCTCCTCAAGACGTCCCAAGTCATTACGAAGGTTTAAAGGTCCTTGTAACTCCTCCTAGCGGCAGTAGAGTAGGTTCACCAGAAGAAGGAGAGTCTTCGTTGGCAGTCCATCAAGATTACCAAAGTCTAGAGACAGGTTATAATCCTGAAGTAGTTGAAGTTTCTGAGCTTGCTGGTAGTTTTTCATCTACTAGTGATATAGGTGAAGAACCTGAAATATCTGAACCTGTTACTCCAACTTCTAGTGTACCAGATTCACCTAGGGTAGAAAGAGTCATCACCGAAAATCTTCCTACTGGTTTGATAGCTATTGAAGAACTTGCTCCAGAGGAAGAATTAGGCGTATCTACCCTTGAAGATCAACATACTATTGATCTAAGGGAGCGTGAATCTATCTTTTACAGTCCTCCTAGAAGTACTACTTGGTACCTTTCGTTAACCAATTATTTAGACAACTCAGGGGTAGGTTTTTCTCCACCTCGTACTCCTTTTCCACCTGGAGGTATTTATACTCCTGTAAATATGTCTGGTCAGTCGTCCGTGTTCACTCAATCTCCTGAATCTTTCTTACACGGCGGTCCTTCTGTTCCCACCGGGTATCAGTCACTTTCTGGTACCTTTGCGGGGGCATCTCCTCAACCCATTGATCATGGGTTATTAGCTAGAAACAATGGTAATAAACCGTTGGGTGTAGGGGACATTTACATGATGTCAGGTTCAGTTCCCGTTTCTCAACCTCAAGGTGGTCAATTACCGCCTGGGGGGCAGCCTCAATTAACGCCTGGGGGGCAACCTCAAGGTACACAAATTGTGTCTGGGGGGCAGCCTCAAGGTCAGTATGTACCTATGGTACAATACATGCCTCAAGGTCAACCCCAGCCTCAATATGTACCCCAGGGTCAACCTCAGTATCAATATTTACCTCAAGGGTATCAACCCCAAGGGTATCAACCTCAAGGGTATCAACCTCAAGGTCAAGGTCAACCCCAGTATCAGTATTTACCCCAAGGTTATCAACCTCAAGGTCAATACTCGAGTCAAGGTTATCAACCACCTCAAGGTCAGTCATATGTTCAAGGTATGGGAACTATGCCTTTCAGTTATCAATCCTATCCTCAATCCGGTTATGGATCTCAGTATCCTCAACCTGTTACGAGTCAATACCCCGGAATGATAGTGTGGGATCCATCACAGGGTCAACAGGTGTTGCCGCCAAGTATACAGTTGTTACCTCAAACTAGACAACCCGTAGTTTCTGGTTCACCCCAGCAACCGCAACCTGTCCAGTCAAACGTTCAAACTTCTGTAACTTCGGTAGTTATTCAGCCGCCAATTGCACCTAGTACTCCATCTCAAACGGCTGCTGCAACTACCGCAACATCTACCGCACTTACTTCTGGAGTATCGACAGCTCCGGTTTCTACTGTCTCTGCAACCACTCCTCAGACATCTTTACCGTTGTCCGTATCTACGATTCAAACTACGGTCCAGATGCCTGTAGGGCAACCTGGTTTAAGCACTGTTGTAACAAGTCAACCTCAATTTACTTACCAACAGTACCAGGGACAGTACCAATTCGGTCCTGTTGTCCAACAACCGGTTTACCAGTATCAACCGTATCCTGGGTACACTTATCAACAACCTCAACAACCCCAGTACGGTCCGGTTAATCCTAGTTTTCCAGGAGGATATAATATCCCTAATGCGATTCCTGTTCCTAGTTATCCTGAATATCCTCCTCCTGGGACTGGTCTTGTGACCCAGAGTTTTAGAGATCCTAACCGGCAGTTACCATTTATCGCAACTTTGGATTTACCAGACTTGACGCGCCTAACAAACGATCCAATTCAATATCTTCCGTTCTGGTCGCCAATGCCAAATAAGTTGCCCAGTGATATACCCAAGTTCGAAGGTAAGTCTGGAGAGGATCCGTCCAATCACGTGATGACTTACCACCTCTGGTGTGCTTCCAATTCTATCTCGGATGATTCGATCCGCTTACGTCTTTTCCAGCGTACGCTCATTGGTCTCGTGGCCAAGTGGTACATTGAGTTACCACGGGCCTCTTTTTACAATTTTAGCCAGTTAGCTACCTCGTTCCTAACTCATTTTCAGTTGCCAGTCAGATACGATAATGGCACGGAGCTATTAACTTCATTAAAACAGTCGACCTCCACCTACATTTCCGATCATATTCATGAATGGAGACGTCGAAGACGTTTAGTGAAAGTTTTTATCCCGGACCAAATCTTAGCTGAATGGTTTGTAAAATCATTATTACCGAAGATTACTGAAGATGTAGCTAAGGCCGGAGTAGTTACTGAGGAGCAAGTCATTGCTCAAGCCCAGTACCTTGACTTAGTTTACACTCAGTCGGGTACGTTGCACGAGAAGATCCCAGATCTTCCTAAGTCGAATCAAATCGTTGCTGCTCCTTCGGGGTCTCATGTTGCTGATGGCATGATTGGTACGGTGAATACTAAAAATAAGAAGAAATCCTCAAAGAATTCTTCTCCAATAATAACCTTACCGGACTCCCCGACAGGAGAATCTTCTCCTGAAATTACTGCCGATATTCACGCTGTAGAGTCATCTATGGCTAAATCAAAAAACAGTGGTAAGAAGAAAGGCAAGAAGAAGGATAAAGCAGACAAGGCTCCAAAGGAGAAAAAAGAGAAGTCGGAATCTAACGACGAAAAGCGCAAACCTCGCTATCCTTGTTTAATTTGTGAAGAAGATCATTTCACAAGAGATTGCCCTCATCGAGCAGAGGTTGTCAAAATCGTTAAAGGTTCCCCAACTCCTGCTGTTTTGAAAGATCCATTTCCAAAGCAGGAAAGTAAAATGATAGGTTCTTCCTCGAGTGCCAGTGAAGAACCCATATTGATGATGTCTCATGTACGGATTGCGACTCGATCGCAAGATTATGGTAGCAAGAATCCTGTTGATGGTAAAGAAGCAGAATCTTCTCATTCTAATCCATCAACCTCAGCTCCCGGTTCCGATCCACTACAGATCGAGAAACCTAACCCGGACTTGGTAATTAAACCGCCCGCCAAGGGTATACTTCGAAAGTCTGCTTTCAATCCACATGCGAGAGCAGCTCAGAATTATAACATTGTTGAGGATTTAGTTGTTTCACCCTCAGCAATGTCAGCTTTGGAAGTGCTACAATCATGCCCAGCACAACGAAAATTACTCTTGTCGGCTATAGGAGCTGTTGATATTCAGGACCCGAACCTGATAATCTTTGATCTAGAAAATAGTACACAGCGTCTCCCTCATCAAATGGCTTTCCAGATTCCAGTGATAGTCAAAAACAGGCCTATTCATCGGACTGTAATTGATGAAGGAGCTTCTACGTGTATTATGTCGATTCAGTGTGGGAGATCGCTTGGTTCTCCTTCACTGAACCAATCCCCGACGATTCTTAAGGCCTTTGATGGCCGTGGGTTCCATCCGTTTGGCATTCTACAGGATTTGCCTATAGGGGTTGAAGGAAAAACCGTTAGTCTGGATGTGGAGGTGGTTGATGCCCCTCTAGACTACAACCTTCTTTTGGGTCGCAGTTGGTCTTACGCTATGACAGCGGTCATGTCATCGGTCTTCAGAGTTATAAAGTTTCCACATAATGGTAAGATTGTGACAATAGACCAGCTGGCTTACTTTTCATCCGACCCAGCCTCTTCAGAGAGTATTCAGCATGTCGATAAAACGACTATCCCTTACAAGGATGTTGGTGTAGGATTAGTTAAAGATTCCGGTTTACTGGGAACTTTTCCTTTTCCTTCGATCAATGCAGACCCTTCATTCACATCCATTCATATGATTACTTCAGACACTATTATTTACGATGATCCTTGGATTGTCCCATCTGAATCTGAAATAGACTCCTTCGGTAATGCAATGCCTTTGAGTCCATATGAAATTGCTTATGAGGCCGTGCAGTCTTTTTCTGACTCCAGTTCAACCCAGTTCGACCAAATGAATGTGGTCCGTGAGGAATCACTTTTCACATCAACCTCAGAACGGATAACGTTTCCTGAAGTCGTGTCATCTGACGAACAACTTCGCGAAATCCTAAGTGTAGACGATCTACCATGGGAAGATCTTCATCATAGATCTTCGTTTTTACCTGAGGGTGATGACTTTGAAAATGATTTTTCATCAATTTTTACAGCTGAATATGTCAAGGACGCTCAGAATCCCATGAAACATCCTGATTCAGAGTTGAATTTGGGAAACATTTCCCAAACTATTGCCATTGACATTTCAGTCAAAACCGGAGTTATTGAAAACATTCATATAGGTGCCTCGTGTACAGATAACGAAATTCAAACATACAAGGTCCTATTTCAAGAATTCCGCGACGTGTTTGCCTTGTCCTATGAGGAAATGCCAGGAATTGATCCCTCCATTGTTGTTCATGAAATCAAGACCTACCCGGACGCTAAACCCGTTCGGCAACGTCTGCGTCAGATACACCCTAGGAAAGCGGCTGCGATTAAAGCAGAAGTCGAGAAGCTGTTGACGGATTGGGTATCGAATATTGTTCCGGTTAACAAGAAACAAGGAACAATAAGAATATGTATCGACTATAGGGATATAAATCGTGCTTGTCCAAAAGACAACTATCCTACGCCCTATATCGATCAAATAATTGATGATTGTGCCGGCAATGAAATATTTTCCTTTATGGACGGTTTTTCCGGTTACAACCAAATTAATATTCTACCTGCCGATCAACCAAAAACGGCTTTCATTTGTCCTTGGGGGACATTTGCTTACTGCAAATTACCTTTTGGACTTAAGAATGCCGGAGCCACTTTCCAATGGGCAATGTCTTACGCGTTTCACGACATCAAGCACATTGTGCAACTGTATCTCGATGATTTGCCTGCTCATTCTTTACATCGAGTTGATCACCTTGTCCACTTACGCGCTATTTTTATGAGGTGTCGGCATTATCGAATTCGGTTGAACCCACACAAATGTGTCTTCTGCATAGAAGTGGGACGATTGCTAGGATTTGTCGTTTCAAAAGACGGTATCCGCGTCGATCCCTCGAAGGTCGAAGCCATCATCAAATTGCCTTCTCCTTCGAGTTTGCGCCAACTCCAAAGTTTGCAGGGGAAAGCAAACTTTTTACGTCGATTCATTCCTAACTACGCCGAGGTTACAAAGGGTTTCACCCGGTTGTTGAAACAAAACACTCATTTTTCTTGGGATGAGATAGCTCAGAAATCTTTTGATGCACTTAAGCACGCGTTGACCCATGCACCGTTGCTGCATCCTCCCAACTACAACCAGGACTACTTTTTGTATCTCGCCACCTCCCACTCCACCATTGGAATGGTCTTAGTTCAGGAAGACGAATTCAGAACGGAACATGTGATATGTTATCTTAGTAGGATGTTAAATCCCACTGAGCTAAAATATTCGCATGTGGAGAAATTGGCCCTGGCAGCTGTTCAGGCTGTCCAGCGTTTTCGTCATTACATTCTTCTCCGTAAAACTACAGTGATTTCGGATTGCAACCGTATGATCTACATTTTGACAAAACAATTGCTAGGGGGCAAGTACTCTAAATGGATTGTTATCCTGCAGGAGTTCGATTTGGAGTTCGAGAAGTCCAAGTCTAAGAAATCCTTAGTTTTCGCGGAATTGATGTGTGATTTCCCGCGTGCTGACATGGAAACTGTGGCAGAGGAACCCATTGCGAACGAATCTCTGTTTCTTATCAGCACTTTAGATCCGTGGTATGGGGATATAATCGTCTATCTCCAAACCCAATCCTTTCGGCCCGAAGCTTCAAAGTCGGAACGCCGGAAAATTCGATTCCAGTCCCAACAATACAGAATTATTGGAGATACTCTTTATCGTCGTGCGGCGGACTTGGTTTTTCATCGTTGCTTAACTCATGAAGAGGCAGAAAGGGTTTTGAATGACTGTCATTCTGGAGCATGTGGCGGTCATATGTCTGGGTATGCCACAGCTCAGAAGGTGTTGCGTGCTGGCTATTTCTGGCCGTCCATGTTTAAAGATTGTATCATTGCGGTCTGAAAATGCCACAACTGTCAAGTGTTTGATCGCAAGATGCGCGCACCACCTGCTCCTCTCCACCCTATAATTGCCGTTGGTCCTTTTGCTAAATGGGGTGTCGATTTTATTACTTGTAACCCTCACTCGGCCGGGGGGCATGTGTATATCATCCTTGCGGTTGATTATTTTACTAAGTGGGCTGAGGCGATGCCTACATTCGATGCAAGCGGCAAGACAGCAGCGATTTTCGTATTCAATCATATTATTGCTAGGTTTGGTGTCCCACAAGCGATAATCACTGACCATGGGCGCCATTTTCGAAACATTATGATGACAGAACTTACAAGCCAGCTTGGTTTACACCATGATAGTTCTACTCCTTATTATCCTCAAGCAAACGGTTTGGTTGAATCTATCAACAAAGTTCTAGTTATCATGATCCGACGAATCATTGGTATTCATCGGTCGAATTGGCACAACATGTTATTTTCAGCGCTTTGGGCATATCGAACCTCAGTAAAAACATCAACAGGGTTCACTCCTTTCCAACTAGTTTATGGTTTGGAAGCAGTGTTGCCCATTGAATGCGAAATCCCATCACTTCAAATGGCTATCGAATTACTCCCAGCTACTTCCGAAGAGGAGAAGCGTCTGTTATACTTAGCTAAATTAGATGAGACTCGACGTGATGCCGCTTTGGCAATCGAGACTCACGCAAAAAGGATGAAAGCTCAGTATGATCGTAACATGACCCCTCGTAATTTTTCGGAAGGAGACCTAGTGTTATTATATGATCAAGCTAACAATAAATTAGGCGCTGGAAAATTTGTTCCCATGTGGCATGGACCCTACATTGTCAAGCGAAAGCTGGCAAAAGGGGCCTATGAGCTGGTAGATTTTGATGGGGACTCTTTGGGTAAGCCCAGAAATGGACTTTACCTAAAGAGGTATTATGCTTAAATGGTGGGTATGGAGATTTAGTTAGTTCTAGTTAGGTTAATTTTCTTTCTAGCTGGTATGTTTTCTTGGTTTAGGCTGTGTGCTTAGTTTAAAGAGTGTGTTTTTGTCGTTATTCTGGCTTATCTTGGTTTTACTCTTGATATTACAGATGTCGACGCCCCTCCAAACGTACATTGGATTTGCTGATGGTGCTTGTCGTAGTACACGGAATATCTCTTCCACAGCTTGGGTTATCTATTCGCCCTCTGACGAGTTAGTTTCTATGCATGGGGTGAGCCTCGGTCAAACAACAAACAACATTGCAGAATACAGTGCAGTGATTGAATTATTATCTGAATCTATTTCATTTGGGATTCGGAGTTTGATAGTGAGGTTAGATTCTGAACTCGTTGTATTACAGCTTAATAGAGTCTATGCCATTAGAAATCCAGTGTTATTAAGATTGTTTTTGAGGGTGCGTCTCTTGGAACGTGAATTTGATTACATTGAATATCAGCATATTCCAAGGTCTTTAAATACATTAGCAGATGCAATGGCGTCTCGAATGTTAAATAGACATTTGTAACAATCATAAATGTAAATTTATAAACATTTCATCACACATGTTTAACAAAATAAGTCGGTAATAATGATATATATAGATAGGAGTGTGTCAAAAATATACATCGTCTTCGATCATAGGTTGAAAAACACCTTATGATCGGCAAAAATGATAAGTACAAAAAACCAAAAATGTCATATGTGTCTACAAAAGTGACTAGCCAATCACTGGTGGTGCTCTCTATACGAGACCACTGCCCGCACTACCCTACACAGGAACCTCCTGAAAGGTCCTGGGACTGCGACCACGTAGCGCTGAAGTCGGATAGGAATGTCATCTATAGTGGTCTCTGGTATATCCGCCGTCAGACGCTCTAGATCCTGTTCCAGCTCGGCTAAGGTCTCTGCGGCCGCATCCTGTGGGGTCGGCGCTGGTACAGCTGGTACTCTCCTCTCAAAAGCCCGGAGGTTGGCCGGACGCCTCGGACCTACATCTGCATTTTGAAGATTTGTGCTGTCAGTTTTGAGACGATATATAAAAAACAAAAAAATAGATAATTTAAAAACTTGTGAAAAATGAAATACCTCTGTCGTCCCATTGTTCTCCCTGTGGAAGAACCATGTCCGGATCATTGTGAAAATTCATTCCGGCATACGGAAAATCCTGAATCACAAAGACCTGGCCCTCCAGCCAGTGAAAGTAACCATCGGGAAATCGAACAACTGCTGCTCCCTCATCAGGATGCCGGGCCATTACCGCAACCCATCTCGTCAACTTAGGCTCCCGAGGAGCCCCAACTAGAACTGTAAGATGCTGGGGGATCAGCATTGGAACTCTCTCTAGGGCAAAGCTCACAACTAAAGGCCCGTATCCAAAGGTCTTCAGTTGTCCTCTCTTTGCCCTGGTTAGTTGGCCCTTCATATTGGCCAACACAGCATCGCACCAGTTGAAAATGGTGCCTTGGAAGCAATCTATAGCCATCCGCATTTGGGAACCAGTGGCTATGTGCAAAGCGGCAGCGCCGCAAAGTCTGGTAACTGTAAAGGCAATTACCATGAGTTCAGGTCGGGATATGTATTTGATTTCTATCCCCTTCTCCTGGTTTTGATTATTGCACCACTCTAGCCGGAGACTAGCAAGGGATTGGCCACCCGGCCTAGTCCCGAATAGAGAGAGTTGCTCGCCCCTGTTAGGCAAGCCAGTGAGAAAGTATATGTCAGAGGACTCTATCTCGAGCTGGTTTTCTCCGATGTAAAAACATTGATCCTGAATATTCCACCTTTCAACCAGCCACTCTAACAATGGCACCTGGGCCCTCATGCCAGGTATGGCCCAGTACTTGTAGAGACCGCATGCCTTTAACGCATCAATAGAAGGTTGATGACCTATTTCGGCCAAATCAACGTCTTCGTGTTCTCTTTCACGCCAATCTAGCATGGTGAATGACCTACACACCAAAAAAAAAATGATTAGAATTCATTAAACAAAATTTGGTTGGTTAAAATTGGGGTTTGGGGTTTCAAAATCCGTGTTTCACGGGGTACGCACCCCGCGTTCAGAAAACAGAGCGGCGGTACGCAGCTGTTCTGAAGGCGGGCTGCGTACCCCGACCTTTTTCCCATATACGAAAAAGTCGGGGTACGCAGGTCGCCCATGGGGCACCTGCGTCCCCCGAGAAATGAATTTTAAAACCCTAAACCCTCCAAAAAATCAAACTAAAACTTGAAATAAAATTCTAAACGGATGAAATTGAAGAGGAGGATGTTGTGAAATACCTGAAAGAGACGGCGGTCGATTCTGACGGTCGGATTCTCCGCAAAGTCCACGGGAAGTTTTCTTGTCAAAAGCCCTTTTCTCAACCTCAACAGTAAAATGGTAAAAATGACATGGTAAAAAGTCTTTTTATAGGTTTTTTGGATGAATGAATGCTAAGTTTGTTTATTTTTCACCATGAAAAGGTATTTTTCAATGTATTTTTACCCATCTTAAACAGGTATGAGTAATGTGTCATTTTTGTGCAGGACAAAAGGACTTTAGAGTAAAATCATCATTTTTCATGAACCAAAACATCAGAGTCATCTTTTAAGCCCTTTTCTGACTCCTAAAAAATGAAAAGATTGCCGAGTGTTTCTTTTACACTCGTTAAAACAGAATTAAAAGACGGTCCCCTTATAGCTCTTTTCTGACCGTAAAAACAGGAAAAGATTGCCGGGTTTTTGTCGTTTCAAACTCGATACGGAAATAAAACAACGTGTCCTTGATCGCTTTTTACTTTTCAGGTCAGAGACACTAATCATGAAAGTACTCCTTGGTCGCGAGATCAAGCGGTTCTCTCAGGTATTATTTTATACTTTTCGGTCTTGGGAGACACAAATTTACGAAAAAGTTCACCTTGGAGTCTTCTTAGTTTTTCAGACTCTCTAAAAATGAAAAACGCCGAGTTTCTCCTATACTGGACTCGTTAAAATTTCACAGTAAAGGACCTGTTCGATTACAAACAGGAACAGACCACTCCTTCTTAGGGTCCAAATCTAAACTAAGTTGGACTCATCCGAAGGATGAGCTTATAATCAAGCATATGTTATCCTCCTCAAGCTTGTAAAAAATAAAGAGGTACTTGCCAGAAATGGTGGGGGAAAAGAGAGAAGAATGAACCGATTTGTTATCCTTTGTTACAAAAGAACCTTATCACCGCTCTTGAACACGACACTTTTCATTCACCTGGGTTGGGAAATCCTTTGCCTTAAAAGTTGATCAAACCACTTTGAAAGTCTTCAACCGTTTCCGGGTATTAACTTTGGGTCAATCGTCACCAAGCCATCTGTCGTGTCGTTATGTGTTCAAGAGGTCTCTGCAAATAAACCATTCATATGCAAAATACTTGTCATCCATTTGACCATCCCTGAGTCAGTCCTTACAGCAACATTTCTTCAACTTGAACAATGATTTCGTGTTGTGGGCTTGCCTGCAACGAGTCGCTTTTTATCGACATCAGCATATTATCTAGAAAGATGACTTAGAAATCATCAGTACCTTGAAGTCTGCATGCATCAATGGCAGGTTTCTCACCTTTGACGACAGTTTACATCATTGACTTTCGATCGAAGGATTCCGTGACGTGTTCGACATCAACCCATTCATTCACATTTCATGGATTGTACTGGGTACTTTGAGAACCATTGACATTACTGGTGGTCTCTCTCACACTTGTTAATGGTTTACATCATTGACTGGTAATCAAGTGGTTTCTACAGTGCTCGACATCAACTCATTTATTCGCATGGATAGAATCGTACCAATTCGAGAAGTAGAAATGAAGACCCTGGATCTAGTTTCCACCATCCAGGCTGCGAGGAGTTTTGTATTCATTATACAGTAGACTAATTATAAACAGATGGTTGCGTCCATACTGTGTCTACAAAAGTCTATGATTGTGATGTACTGCAAAATCATTCTTGTATCAGAGCAGTAGTTAAATTATTAGTTAAAGTTTTCAATCTGAGTATGGGAATTCCTACCTCAGCGATGATATCATCTTATATATGTATTTTGTGTTGAATATTTGCAGGCTCTGACCGGGTCCTCCGCGAGATACTCCTTGAAATGATAAAGTACTTCACCCTTCCTAGATCATAAAAACCCTAATATACTACAGGCTTCGCACTTTAGGGGGCAATCTGTTACACTAAAAAATGTCACCATGACTATTTGCAGTTAGTATGGCTCCATCCACTGTCATACTATCCTCCTTGGCAAGTCTCATGCCTCTGCTCTCCATGTCAAACTTCAAGAAAGAGAGAAAAGTCATTTAAAGTCAAATTATCTCTGGTACGCAGTTTCTCTTAGCCTTACCTGCGGGTACGCAACCCAAGTTCACAATACCTGCGTACTTGTACGCTCTGTATGTAAAGGGGTGGGTGCGTACTCCTGTAAAGGTCAAAAGGCGCAAGTTTCACTCCAAAAAAGTTACTTGTGGTCATTTCTAGAGTCTTCTAGAAGTATGTTCGACGTGTATGAAGCGCCTCCAGATGGTTCATGTATCCCTACCAAAGAGGAACTTATCCCATCAATAGGGGAGCTATCTCATCCAAAGAGGGGATTATCCCATTGATGGTGGACCTGAATAACTTCCTCTAGAGCACTATAAATACAGGCATTGGGCCAAAGGGAGGGGAGGTTGAAAGCTGAACATTCCTAAGGGTAGATGCTGCTGGAATTAGGACTTCCTTGTAGAAGCTTGTGAGGAGAGATTACCATCTTTACTTGTTTCCATTGGGAGGTGGGTGAGCTGATCAGAGTAAGGGAGAACTCTTGTGGACCCTGGGAGGAGCTTGCACAACACCAAGGCTCAGGTTGTAATGGTTCCTTTTGTTACCTTTTAATACAAATTAGTCCATTCTTCTCAACAATTTGTTATTTATGAGTTGTTTCATATACTCCTTGGTCTATATGTTAAATATGTTTTATTTTATGTGATATTCAGGTGCTATTTAATCGTTTGATTGTTGGTGAATGCAGGTTTTGAAGGGAAGGAGGAGCTCATCCGGATCAACGAAGCTGGACTACTGCAACAGCGTTGGATTACAGGTAGGATCTAAACACTTGATTTCTCATATTGTAAAAGCATATTTAGGGAAGGATTGCTCTTATTTGTCTTGTTTTTCATTAGAAAGTCTTAGGCTTTCTAGGAAGGTCGGTTGTGTCCGCACTAACGACTCTTTCCGCGTGACACATGGACATCGCATTCAAAGGTTTAGTCAATAAATCTGTAGTAATTTATTTGGATGATATAACAGTGTACTCCAAGAAGCGAAGCGACCATCTCAAAGACCTGAAACAAATCTTTCAACGGTGTTTAAGGTATGGAATTTCACTTAACCCAAAGAAATATTTTTTCGCGCTAAGTGAAGGGAAACTTCTAGGATTCATAGTGTCAAAATCCAGTATTCACATTGATCCCGACAGAATCAAAGAAATTTCTGAAATATCCCTACCTCATAACAAAAAATCCATGCAATCTTTCCTTGGTCAAATCAATTTTGTAAAGAGATTCGTTCCATATTTTTCGTGAATCGTGTCTCCTTTGCAAACCATGATTAAAAAGAATTCAAATTTTAAATGGGGTCAAGATGAACATGAAGCATTCAACCTGATCAAGCAAGCTATTATTAATGCTCCATCTTTAGCAACCCCTAATTTTTCAGAATCTTTTATTTTATACACATTTGCCTCAGATAAATCATATGCTGCGATTCTAACTCAAGCGAATCAAGAAAAAGCGGAAGCTCCAATTGCGTTTTTTAGCTCAAATTTACAAGGTGCTGAACTCAATTATTCAGACGTGGAGAAACAGGCTTATGCTGTTTTCAAAGCGGTCAAATACTTCAGACCTTTCTTACTTAAAACCCATACTAAGATCATAGTACCGTTTCCAGCGGTAAGGAATCTTCTAGTACAGAAGGATGTGGGTGAGAAAAGGGCCAATTGGGTTACTGCCTTACAGGAATACAACCTTGATATCAAACCAGCAAACCTTGTAAGAGGTCATGGCTTCTGCAAAACGCTGGCTGGAGCATCGCAAATTTCTGAAATTCCATCTGAAGAGGTACAAATGTGTGAGGTAAGCCTAAACGATGCAGAATCATTATATGCTGATATCATTTATTATCTTAAGAACGGGTATGCCCCTTCACACCTTGATCATACTAAGAAAAGAGCTCTCAGGTTGAAAGCTAAACAATATCAGCTCATAAATGATATTCTTTTTAGAAAAAATTATGATTCTGTTCTTCTTAGGTGTCTTGAAAAAACTGAAGCTGAAAAAGTTTTGCAGGAACTCCACGATGGGCCAGCAGGCAGACACTATGCTGGAGATGCTACTGCACATAAAATCTTACGCGCAGGATATTACTGGCCCACGCTGTTCAAAGACTCGCACAGTTACGTGAGAAGATGTCAAGTCTGCCAAACTACTGCTGGAAGACAGAAGAAGCCATCCCTGCCACTACAACTGGTAAACATCGAGCAACCTTTCAGTCAATGGGGCTTGGACATAATAGGTGAGATCGTTCCTCACTCTTTTAAACAGCATAGATACATCCTCACGGCAACAGATTATTTTACTAAATGGGTAGAAGCAGTTCTGCTCAAGACAGCTAATTCTGAAAATATTATTGAGTTCATAGATCAATTTATAATCACTAGGTTTGGATTGCCATCCACTTTAATGTTTGATAATGCATCATACTTTTCTGGAAATGCAATGACTGAATTTGCACTTAAAAGAGGATTCAAACTCAAATATTCGGCCAATTACTATCCGCAAGGTAATGGGTTAGCTGAGTCAACAAATAAAAACCTAATCAGGATTATTAAAAGAACAGTTGACCAGAATCAAAAGAATTGGCACAAGGCTTTGGTATATGCTTTATGGGCAGATAGGATAACGCAAAAATCTTCAAATGGCACTTCTCCCTTTAATTTAGTTTATGGGAAATAGGTGGTTCTTCCGACTCACTTAGCCATACCATCTTTGTCTTTAGTACAATATATTGATGAAGTACCCACTTCCTCCTTACAACTGAGACAAATGGAAATAATTAAATTAGAAGAACAACGAGAACAAGCTAAGAAAACACATGCTCATCATCAAGCACTAGTAAAATCCTCTTTTGATTCAAACATAATGACCAGAAAAGATTTTCAGATGGGAGATTTAGTTTTAAAGTGGGATAGGGCTCATGAAGAAAAGGGCAAACATACAAAATTTCAAAGGATGTGGCTTGGTCCTTTTCAGATTGTTGAAGTCATAGGTCCATCAACATTTGTGTTACAGGATTTAGCAGGTAAAAGGGATCCTTTGCCTGTTAATGGACAAATTCTCAAGAAACATTTTCCATAGAAGATTATTCTTGTATTTTTGTAGAATAATTTTTCTTTTCATAATAAAACCAGTTGTGAGTGGTTACATTAGGTATTTACGAAAAAGACACCAATTCTCTTTCAGATTTTGAGCTTTTCGCTTGTATAAATAGCAAATCTTTTGGAAAATTGATCTTTATTATTGACAGATACAGTTAAAAACTTTAGCCTAGATATGATACTAGTTTCAACTTCAAAAAATTTGATGAAAGCAACCTTTAGTGAAGAAATTGTTTTATATTGGCACAATGAAAGGTATCAATAACAAAATGAAGATTCTCTATAGAACAGTTGTTTCCAAAAACTCTAGTATTGTCGTCCAGAGCTATCTTAAGGAAACAATGACTTCCTCCCTGCTAAGGAAAATCGCAGCTTTAAGAGGGATAATCCCAGGATACACTATATCTTGAAGAATAAGAGGTCTCATCACGAGCCGGCTTATCATGATCACAGATATTATAACTTGCTGACTTTGCCAATACTGTCTACCACAACAGGGCAATGACTCAAGATTGTTGCAATCAAAAGACAAGGGGTCTCATCACGAGCCAGCTTGTTCAGCAAAGTTATAAATCAAGTGAGTGACTGTGTCATAATTTGGCTACCAAACCAAGACATTGTTCTTTAAGAATAAAAAGAAAATCAAAGCAATAAGTGTGAAATTGGATTTTTCTTTGAAATTTGTAGTTCACCTTGAGTATGGATACAGGATCATTGTTGGGTAACAGGTAACCCTGTCGAGGCTATAAATGCCTGCTGGCAGCAGAGGCTCTACCTACGACAAATGAGAATATTTAAAACTGGTATATGAAGGAGAATTTTATTTTGTCTTTACAAGACCAAGTAATAGCTGATGTAAATACAAGGACTAGCCTGAGGAAGCAAATAATTAGAATAGAAAGAGGTTGAAACAAAATATCATTGACAGTTTAAAGCATAATGTACTCTATCTTTCCATAACAAAGTTTAATTTTCTGAAAAATTTTCTGTTTTGGAAGTTTGAAAAATTCAATAGAAAAATAGAGATAACTGGTTCTTCCAAGTGAATCGCCAATTGTTGTGGCCACCAACAACCCCCCTCCTTATTTAGTATTAGCAATAACACTAGGTAAGTGGGGACCCTTAGTAAAAAATTCAAAAAATTCAATTAAGACTTATGTATTATACTCCTTAAGAAAACATCGCATCGCGCGAAGAAGATAGGACATTTCCTTGTGAGTAAAATGATAAATTGCGAGAGTGCGACGCGAATTCCATCGCATCGCATGCATTAAGAAATGCTCATATTCGAAAACCTTAAAAAATCACCGATGGCCGATATGCGACATCGCATATCGCAATATCGCATAAAAAACACGTAACCATTTAACGACTGTAACAAATCTGCGATCTTGTGATAACGTGATACTGCGATCTGCGATCGCGCAATCGCGCGATACAGCAATCTGCGATTCTGCGATAAACGTGATCGGGCAACCCTGCGATAACACATCTGGATGAAAATGCGATAACGTGATACTGCGATGATGCGATGCTGCGATGTGAATCGCAGAAATTGTCCATCGCAAATTTTCCCCGACTCAACGTTCAAGAAAAGCTGTCCATAAACCAAAAATTGGATACATGCTTTAATCAAAATTAATGAATGTACGCCAAGTGTTAATGAAAGATAGTTTTGTGTTTTTCGAAGAGTTAGTTCACGTCAGGTGGCATGATTTTGTACATTCGTAGAGCTCAGAGCTTTCTTGTCAATTTTTATTATCATTACTCTCTCCTTATGTGTGAATTGCAGGAACAAAAAACAGAAACAACATGAAGCAATGTGCAGGGAGCGATTAAGGAAAAGGGTAAAGCTCCAAAAGCTCGGAAGCAGAGAAGAAATACCCTCATAAACGGATACCGCATGCAACAAAGCCGCAAATTCCAGAGCGCTGCTGAGCTATCCATTACAGATATGTCAGTCAAAGCCATGGTTGAATGAGTAGTTGAACAATGCCGATATTAACAGGCAATTTAACGCTCAAAGTCAGAAGCTCACGAAAGTAGCATGTTTACAAAATTTGGAAGCTTATACACGGTGAAGGAAAAGGCGCTAAAGGCTAAAAACGCACCAGAAAGGCCCGTATCAAAGAACGGAGGCAGTTTCCGATGCGCAATTAGCGCCGCCTAGCACTAATCACGCATCGCTGAGAAAATTGCGCAAAAAGCAAAGTCCCTAACTGCTTAGTCATTCATAAGCCCGAAAACGCAAGAAAGCAAAGGCAGAGGCAATTAGAAGGTTAACCAAGTGGAATTTGGATTATTACAGTAAATCCACATAGCCAGAGAATGATTCTCAAGTATATCTTCTATTTTGCTAAAAAATGGTGCCAGCGCTTGCCATTTTTGTTTGCTTAGCTCAACCAAAAGCAGAAGACAGTCATCCGACTCTACCCAGGCAAATATTCAATGCTCGCAACATTAAGTAGCAAATGCAGAAATAGTTAGATATTAGATTTAATTTTTAGAAATAATTTTGCTTAGAAAAAGGGCGGTCATTTAAACCGTATCCTGAATCTGTGTAATTAAGTTATTTAGTTAGTAGTATTTAAACCCTTCTCATGCATTTAGAGAAGGGTCCAGAAATTTATCAAAAACTTGTCCTCAGAACATGCACTTTTGCACCCTCAGAGGAGGTTTTGGTGAATGAATGGATCAAGATTTTTTGACTTTTGCATTTGATATCTACTACTGATGTTGCACTTCTGTACTCTTAGTAGATGTTAGAGCAAGGAGAGATAAATCATTGTTGCTTGAAGCTTATGAGTAGGACCAGTCATAAATGGTACTTTTATCTCTTGACCATTTATGCTTATATGTTAAAGTCATATACAGTTTTTAGTTGTTTATATGTTATTGCATGAATGCTTGAGTTACCATTTGGCACTTTTGTACGGTGGTAGCTATTTAATTATGTTTAATGTATGAATAGCTTATTATGCAATATGCTGTTCACAACTGTTTTGCCTAACTTTTTATGCGAAATAGTTCATCTTAATTGATTTCCTTTCTTATAATCGTTGAATGATCTTTATTACCATTTGTTATTTGAAATCTCTTCAGATCGCATAATAAAAGAGTTACATCCCCGGTTAGCATAGATTAGATGTGTTGTTTATTAGATTACAATAGCATAGAATTAGATTAAAGTTTGAATTAGAATAGCTTAGATAGTTATTGTTAGATCAGCAACATCCAATTCTACACACACACACCCATAGATTGGGAAACTGGTCCCATTATCCCCAGTCGGACCCGCTATATCAAACGGATAAGGAGCTGCCAACCAAGGTCCGGACCGGGCGGGTATCCCCCTTGTTGTCGACCCGATTTTCGAGGCTTCAACAGGTGGTAACTAACTTCATTCCAAGGGTATGGAAATATTTCCCTTCTAACCCCATTTTTGTCCTCCATTGGCTCCTCCCCTTCTAAAAAGAATTTCTTCTTTGCAAGGGTGTTGTTACCCTTATCTTATTTTCTAAATGGTAACCCTAAAGGGAGTCTGGTGATTCTACTTATAACTTCAGTGGTAATTACTACTGATAGGCCTTTCACCATAGTAGTGGCATGGGTCCTAGTGAGGGGTGTGAGTGAGAGAGAAAAGTCTCGGGCCACCTCATCATCGCATCCTCTCATCCTCTCAAAGAACCCCATCCATTGGTGCCTTGTGAAATTTCTACTACAGGAGGATGCTGGTGGATTCTTACTGTGTTTGTGGGTTCCCTCTTGTTAAAACCTCTTGTCATCTCTCCCTGGTAATTGTGGAGGATTGTATGGATACAATTCAAGAATTCTAGTAGGTGAGAGAGGTTTGAATGTTAAATTTGCAATACAATTCTCCTAGACTGCAATTTCCTTAATCAAATTGAGGATTTTTCTTCTTTTAACTGGAAAAAATGGAAGGTATAGATCCTACCTCACTTGTTACGTTCTATTGAGGAAAACCTTTGATTTCTCCTCCCTTAGTGCCCACTGATAATCCTGTAGATTGACTACTCTGTATCTTGTAGGTTTTCCTGTAGGATCCTGTAGGTTTTCTGCACTACAAATGCTAATTGTCTCCTATAGGTGTTGCTTCAAGAAGGTTGAGAGCAACCTATTTTCGATGAATTCTCGAGATTTTTAATGCTCTCTTTGTATGGGAATCAGTGTTTTATTTCCATATATGGATGATCGTGTGGGATGGTGTGTTGGTTGTCTAAGTACAAGCACCTCCTTTTGGACCGTTGGTCCCACTATCAGTCCATCATTCCACCTTACCTCGTAATCATATCCCACTTCGTTCCTTCATAAATTAACCATTTTTGGACTTATCCCCTTTTTCTTCTGATTTAACTATTGCCACGTGTGGAGTGGTCTAACTATTTTCTCCTCATCAACTGGTCGAAGGTGGCCAATTTAACTAGCCACCTTTTCTTATAAAACCAACTCTTACATAATCCTACAGTTTTGATCATATCGCACTACGAGAGAGCATGAGTAAGATGACATACTTATGGGTAAGATGCTTTGATGATGATACATGTTGGAGAGTGATGTCTTGATGTTGTGTTTCTGCTGCATATTCTTGTGTGTATTGGCATGTTTTGATGCTTGTTTATTTTGATGTGCAGGTGTTGGAGAGTGATGCTGGTGATCTTGCTACTACTACTAAGCTCTGGAGGAGTTGCCTCAACCTTGGAATCCTTGTGCTGAAGATGGTTGCAAACCCGTGAAGTTTCCTTTGTGGGACAGGCTGCTATAGGATTTCCTACAAGAAACCTACAGGATGTCTTGTAGCTACCTCTCACCTAAACTTTCATACTTTTTCTCAATTCTGGAGCAAGAGGGATGTTGACATGAGTGGAGAAGGGTTGTAGGGAATGGTAGGTGAGAGTTTTGGTCTTCAAGTAATGTCCCTCTTCTTCTCTCCCTCTTCTATTTGTTGTTTTTTTTTCCTTTTGTAAACTATTTTTTTTTTAATTGATTTATTGGATGGATGCAGGGGTGACATGATGAAAGGCATAACGATGATGTGGTGGAGTGAATGGTTCTATTTATTTTATTTTATTTTTTAGACATAGTCTTGTCATCCCCTTGCTCTAGGACCACTTTTCTTAGGATTTTCAAGGCCACTGTAATTCCTACAGGAAACTCCTGTAGATTTATAAGGAATCCTGTAGAAAACACAGAGCCTGTGTAAACTGAGCTAGAGGGGTTCATAAATGGAAGAATGGATGAAATAATGAAAAATATGAGATGGAGGGATTGAAATATGGAATTTTTAGGTCCTTCTGTTCCACTCAAGCTACGCTTATCCTCCTCTTGCTGGCCTACAAACAACATTTCCAAAAAAATTACCTTTTCTCTCTTTTTTTCTTTTTTTTTCTTTTTTTTTCTTTTCTCTTTTTTAGAAAACAATTAGTTTGCCTCCAAGGAGGTTTTCATCCTAGTTGCCTACCCTGGGTGCCTCAAAAGAGGTTTTCACCCAAAGATCTTTTTTTATTTTCTTCTCTTTTTTCAACACCATTGGGCTGCCTCAAGAGGTTTTCAACCCAACAGTGGGACTCAGGTGCCTCATGGAGGTTTTCACCTGAGACTCCTTTTTTTTCTCTTTTTTTTCTTTTCTTTTTTCTTTTTTTTTATTTTTTCTCTTTTTTCAAGGACTTGGTGGGGTGGAAGCTGAGACTTGCTCCACCACCATCACTTTCTTGTTAATGCCATTATTGAATTCTTTCTTTGACAAGGGCTTCTTGTAGACCTTGAGTCTATATCATTGACAAGTAAAGGGATAGTCTCTACATCAATGGTTCTTATCTGTACTGAACCATTATCATGACATTTTTCTATTACATAAGGTCCTAACCACCTAGTCCTTAACTTGAATTTAAAATTATTGTACCTGGAGTCATACAACAAAGCCCAATCACCTTCTTGAAACTGCCTGTCCTTTATATTCTTGTCATGCCAAATTTTCCTTTGAACTTGAGTCACCTCTGTGTGCAGGAGGGCCTGCATCCTAAATTCATCTAACCCATTCAGCTGGAGCAATCTTTCTTGTTGTGCCATGGTGAGATCTAGATCCAGTTGTGCTACCATTCTTAATGTGTTGTATTCAAATTCAATGGACAGCAAGGATTTCTTCCCATAGACCAGCTCATAAGGAGTAAACCCAGTGGTGGTCTTCCAGGTGGTATTGTAGGCCCAAGTGGCCTCAACTAAACTATCTGCCTAATCCTTTATGTTGTTGCTAATCACTTTAGTCAGAATGCCTTCCAGCACTTTGTTGGTTACCTCCACTTTCCCATTAGCCTGTGGGGGGTAAGGAGTGGATGTTCTATGTTTGATCATGTGCTGGCTTAACAAATATTCAATCATGTGAGATGTAAATTGACTGCCTTGATCAGTGGCCAATTCTTTAGGGTACCCAAACTTATAAAATACATTTTCTCTTATACTTTTTCTTTTGTTGCTGCTTTGATGGCTTTGGATTCAGCCCACTTTGTTAAATATCAGTGCACACAATGATGTATTGCTTTTGCCTGGATGGAGGGTCAATGGGTCCAATGAAATCCAAGCCTCACTTGTCAAATGGCTCGAAAGTCACTTGAGGTTGCAGAGGAATTTCATCCCTTGGGGTAAGTTTCCCCATCCTTTGGCACCAATCACACTGACTAGTATACCTTCTCACATCCTGGTGAAGAGTGGGCCAGTAATAACCAGCTTGTAGTACCTTGAATGTTGTCCTTTTGGCTGCAAAGTGACCTCCACAAGGCCCATCATGACAAGTCAGAAGGATGTCAAAGACTTCCTCCTCCCTGACACATCTTCTCAAAATTTGATCCGGGCCTAGTTTGAAGATGTTGCCCCCAATCCAAGTGAATGGGGCACTCTTCCTTATGATCTTTCTCTTTTCCTTGGAGGACAAATTTGGTGGAAATTGTGCAGACACCAAGTGTTAGCAAACCATGGAGAGAGAATTGAAATGGCGAATAAGTGTTCATCTGGTAATTGATCATCAACCATTCCTTCCTCCCTATAGGAAAAGTCAATCTGGATTAAAAAAATCTGCAACAACATTCTCCTTGTTAGGCTTATCGATGATAGTTAAATCAAGTTGTTGCAATAAAAGTAACCATCTAATAATTCGAGCATTTACATCAGGTTTGTTCATCAAGTATTTAATTGCATCATGGTCAGTATGCACAAATGTTTGGTAACGAGTAATGTAATGCCCAAATTTATTCAATGAATGCACAACAGCTAGGAGCTCTTTTCTAGTCACTATGTAGTTCAGCTCAAATTTTGACAGATTCTTATTGATGAAGTAAATGGCATAAGGTAGCTTGTCATCTATCTGGCCTAGAGTTTCTCCTATGACTTTGTGAGAGGCATCGACATGTATATGGAAAGGAAGAGCCCAATTTGGGCCTCAGAGAATAGGTGCAGTAGTTAACTTGTCCTTTAGGGTGTCCAAGGCTTCTTGACAGCTTTCTGACCATAAAAGTTCGAAGTCTTTGGCAAATAACCCAAATAAAGGAGAAGCTAACTTTCTGAAGTCTTTTATAAAACTCCTATAATATCTGGCTAAACCTAGAAAACTTCTGACATCCCTCTGTTTCTACGGAGTTGGGACCCTTTCAATGATGGCTATCTTATTTGGGTCAAGCTATAGTCCTTTCTGGGATATTGAATGAACTAGAACAGTCCCTCTAGTCATCAACAACTCACATTTTTCAGGACTAAGGGACAAGTTCATTTCAATTTATTTGCTCATCACCTTACCCAAGTTGGAGAGAGCCTCCTAGAAATCACACCCATAGGGTGTAAAGTCATCCATATAAATTTCCACTGCATCATGGACTAGCTCGGTAAAGATACCCAGGACTACCCTCTGGAAAGTGGCAAGGGCATTGCATAGACCAAAAGGAAGGACCCTATAAGTGAAAGTACCCCAAGGACAAGTGAAGGTGGTTTTATCCTAGTCCTCTGGGCTAACCTGGATTTGATTGTATTCGCTGAACCCATCTAAGAAGAGAATAATTTTTTCCCTACCAGGCAATCTAACACTTGGTCAATGAAAGGTAGAGGGAAATGGTCCTTCTTTGTTGCTTTGTTTAATTCTCTGTAATCAACACAAATCCTCCACTTCCCATTTTTCTTAGGAACCAACACCAAAGGAGAAACCCCCTCACTGTCTGAGATAGGGTAAATGAATCCTCCATCCAGCAACTTTTGTAGTTCTTCCTTGACTATATCATTGCGAGTTGGATTCATTCCCCTTTGGGATTGTCGGACTAGTTTGCAACCTTCTTCAATATAAATTTGGTGAGTACACACCAAGGGGTGCACTCCCTTAATTTCTTTGTAACTCCAAGCAAAGGCATCAAAATGTTCCCTTAGCATGTTACATAACTCTTCTTCTTGGTGTACAAAACAAGAGGGGTTGATTTTCAAAGTTCTTTCAGGGCTGAATTCTATTGTCTTGACACAGGTAGGGTTTGAATCAGCTAAGCATAGATCAATCCGATTGTTTCTCTTGGTTTCCTTCACTACTTCTTCTAAGGACGAGGTGCTGGGATTTGAATTTTGGAGTATGTGTTCAATCAAATCATCTTCATCCACATGTCCTCCTCCCATGGCAGTTTCTAGGGTATAGAGTTGGGCTTAGTAGAATTCATCTTCTTCCTCCTCTTCTAGCCATAAAGTTAAATCATGTTCTAAGGATGGTTGAGCAAGAGGATACAATACCAACTGCTTGGATAGATGCAAATTTTTTATAGTCATGTTTCCAGCCCTGCAGCTGATGTAGGCATTGGCAGTGGCTAACTAAGGCCTCCCAAGTATGAGAGGATAACCATTAAGCTTGGCCTTAGGCTGGAGAACTAGGAAGTCTACAGGGTACTCCCAGGAGTCAATGGATACCATCACATCCTCAACAATCCCCTCAGGGGCTATTGTGGAACGGTCTGCAAGCTGCAAGACTGTTGTGGTCTTTCTTAATGAACCCTGGAGATTTAGCTTGAGCATGGTGTCCTTAGTCATCACATTAATGGCAGCCCCAAGATCAATCAAGGTGTGTGGGACAATGGTGCCATTGATGTGCACATCTACTACAGGGCTTCTAGGGTCTAAATACTTTGGGAAAATTACTTGCCCCAACATTAAGTCGGACAGTTGTCCAATGACATTAATGGTAGGGGTGTCTCTTTTTTGCCTCCCTGGATGTTTGAAACACTTCTCTTTAATTAGTTTGTTGTAAATAGGTACATCCTTAATGGCTTGGAGAAGTGGAATTTCGACACAGATTTTTAAATTCACCCAGAAGTTCATTCTCTTCTGGGGTAGGTTAGACTAGATGAGTTAATCTTTTAGGAAAGGGTGGTAGATTCACTCTAGGCATACTTTCCTCTCTTTCCTCCTCACTCTCCCTCGGTGGAGATGGAGGTTGGTTGTCCGGGAGTACTCTCCCAGATCTCAGGTTGATTTCCTCAATTTCCACAGCATAAGCAGGGTAGGATATCTCTCCAGTGTAGACCTATTATGCCTATCTATTGTTCGGGTTCAGATTTGGCTGTGCAGGCATCTGAGGTTTTTTAGGTGGAGCAGGGTGTAAAATTTGTGGTTGAGTAGGAGGTGAGGGCAATAAATCTGGATCATTTTTGTATGGGGGCCTCCACCCCTAAGGTGGTGCATTCCATTGAGGCTATGGAGGAGTATATGGCTTAAATGGTTGGTTGGTCAGTTGGGAATGGTATTGAGGTGCAAAAGACCAAGGAGAAGGTGTAGACCAGGCGGGATGAGCAGGGGGGATCCAAGAGGCAATGGATGTGTTTTGGTTATGGTTTTAATATGCATAGGATGACCCTTGCATGCCCTGTTGGTACGGTCGAGGCCCATGAGGCCTCCTTTGATCTATCTAGTAGAGTTGTTCAGTCACCCCTTTAGTTCCCTGATACACAGCTTTTAGTCAAGGTAGAGAAGGGCACTTGTCTATGGAGTGGTTTTCTTCACAGAACGAGCAAATTTCTATAAGGGTTAATGAACATTCATTCCTAGGGTGCCACCTTGGGCATCTGGGGCAGAAGATGGCTAATTTTGTCTATGCTTCCTCCTACTTTCTCTTGATGTGCATAGTGTCCATCTATAGGGCAAGGGTTTGTAGCATTTCACTCTTGAAATCTTCAAGCATATTTCCAATTTCACCTTTTATAGATGTGTTAGAAGAGCTGGACATTGGGTTACTACCCCTACCCTTTTTCCTAGCTACCCTAAAATGGTTCTTAAAGATAGTCTTGATATCTTCATAGGGTAGCTGATAGATGTCCCCTCCTGCTAGTAGGTTTAGGGTATCTAGAATGTCGTCCCTAACCCCCCTAAGTAGGACTAGCTTCAGTGACTTAGGATCAATTGTGCACCTGGCCCTTTTATAGCTAAGCTGGAATCTTTCCTCATAATCTTATAAGGACTCGTCATTCCCTAAGGTCATTCTAAAAATTTCCTCTTTAGTGTCTTTGGACCTACAGTAGTCTTGATACTTGTTGTTGAAGGCTTGCTACATCTAAGCCCATGTGGTGATGTTATCCCCAAGTAAACCGATGAACTAGCATAGAGCTACATCCTTGAGAGTGGATGGGAATAATTTCAACTTTTGATCATCAGTGGTGTAATCATAAGTTCTACATATCACAGCAAACTCAAACAAGAAAGCATGTGGATCTTCTAAGGTCAAGCCATGAAAGTGAGGAAGAGCAGAGGGGCTTGTGTTTTTCATCTTGGCATCCTCATTGGTTTCTCTGATGGGAAAAGCACCCTCAATTCCTTCTCTATCTCCTCTGTCATTTCTATTTTCAGACATTAGGTCATTTGGAATGGGTTCTCCTTCTTCTTCTCCCATATAGGCTCTTCAAAAATATTTGGTTGCTCGCCTAAGGGGTCCTCCAATTCACAGCCACCAAAGAAGAGGGAAGGTTAGTTGTTTGAAGTGGTGGGGGTATTTGGTAGAAATTTTCCTAAGTTATCCCTATTCCTATGAGGAATGAAAGAATTGTTTTTTTTGTTTTGTTTTTCAAGCTTTAATACTAATTTATGAATTGAAATAACAAACTGAATGGAAACTAACTACTAAATGAAATCTCACTTGCAGAATGGAAAGGAAAGTAAACCAACTTACAATTACTTTTGCAAAAATGAAGCTAATAGCATAATGGGAGAGATAAGAAATGGTAGAAAGAAAGCATAAATCACATCTACTCAAACACCTCCCCGGAAACGGTGCCAAAAAAGTGATGAAGACCAATATTGTAGCAAGAATGTTGCAACTCCTGGGGCTAACAACTTTACTTTATCAACCCAGGGTTCATACAAACTTGGAGGTGACAGTGTTCTATACACAAGTAGATGCAATGGGTCAACTCTTTGTCACTACTAAGCTGGAAATATACCACTGTGGTTTCTAAAACCAACCTTCTATGGATTTAGAAGAAGTTTGATTACCAATGGAGAAAGGGTAATTTTACCCTAATTGAGAGAATTGGAATATTGTCTACTACAGTAATGAAGGACTAAAATAAATTCTTTAAACACACCACTCATCTAACTATTTGTTAAGAGCTATTGCTTCAGAAGAATTCTAAACTAACATGTGTGTAATCCTAACTGTCCTAGGCATGCAATCTAAGATAATCAAACACTTTACTGTTGTGCATATGAATGAACACAATAACTTTTTTTCCTTTTTGTCCTTTTTGTGAAACTATGAATGCCAATTCTTCTTAGTGGTATGGCAGGTGGGTTAGATATGGTTGTGAAAGGTCAGATGGCTTGGGACACAATTAGGGGTCTTCTCTTTTCTTTCTGGTTGCTTTTCCCACAAATCAGCCTCAAAACAGGCCACTACAGGTCATCCTAGAGGATGTCCTAATGCACCTACAACATGTCCTAATGTTCCTACAGGATCCCCTTTATTCCTACAAGATACGGCCTAAAGAAATAGTAGTGATTTGGAAGGTGGTATAAGGCTTAGGGAAGGTGAATTATGGAAGAAATAAGGCAAGGGAGTGGCTAGGAATTCCTCATAACTCAAACCAAAGTTTGTAATATGGTTGGATTTGCTCAACAAACATGGAAAGTTGTTCTTATGGAATGATAAATTGGTTGATGGAATTAGTGGCTTTTGGTGACCATGGATGGATGAGGTTAGGCTGGGGCTGCTGACATGAGATCTTCCTGCAATACACACATCACTGGCATTTACCCACAAATCATGTCAAACAAGAAAGATTTCCAATCAACTTAAGAAAACAGAATTCCATCATTTAATTGCCTAGTTCATGCATGGAAATACTTGCAGAATTTTTTGAAACACCATGAGATCTAATACAAAGCTGGATATAACAGAGATAACAACTGAAACCTGTTCTTGAAAACTGAAAAGGTGTTGGCCTAAGTAGCGAAAAACCCTAAATTCCATAAGAAATCAAAATTCTGTCTTTTTGGGGTTGAATAGGAGTTTTTCCTCAAACCATGGTTCCTGAAGGAAGGAGTGAGGCCAAATCCACCTGCTATTATCCTTTTTGGTATTCCTTTATCTCTCTAAAGCTATTGCTGAAGCTATGCACAAATGGAAGCAAACTAATCAAATTGACCACAACTTGCAATGAAACAATGTCAAAATCAATTCAACAGTTAATCTATGAAATAACCTAAGCATACAATTACAATAAGAGGAACCTTTGCTGCTAGGGTTGGGCCCTAACCTAAGATCTTTAGCCATCTAAGTCAACTCGGTGCTAGATCAAGGAAATGCTCTTTCTCATTATCATATCAAAAAAATTACATAACAGTGTTTTGCTACAATCTTTCAACTCGAAAATGATTAGTGCTCTTACATAAAAAAGCTTAATCCTAATGAGGCTCTAGGCTTCTTATTTATACAACTGAAGTCTCCAACAACTTCCTTAAATCTAGGGAGGCTTAGCTCCCAAACTCAAGATTAACAGATTCTTAACTATCAGGGCTCGGTTGTCAATGATCTCCATGACTCGGCTAGTTGAAACTCCGAGCTAGTGTGATTTGATTGAGGGATATTTGAATGAGTGAGGATTTAATGAGGAATATCCCTCTCTTATAATCTCTCCTTCTTGTCTCATTCGAGTTCCTTCACCTTAATTAGCCAAAATTTCCATGATTTGCTCCCAAAAACCTACAATCAATGCACATTAGACCACTAGACATAACATATCATTTTTACTCATCTCATTAAGCAAAATACAATTAAAACATGTAAGGAATTATGAGAAGAGTTGACTTTAGTAAGCTTGGAGGTGTATTAAGGTCCATATAGTTACCCAATGATGAGGTTCATCATAAGGCGAGGCAGATAATCCTTGAGGGAGTTCAAGACCACATTGTCTCGAGTCTCCATGACAAGGAAACTCTGTATGCTATGTGGAAATCATTGACGGATTTGTATCAAAACAAGAGTGACCAAAGGAAATTCACACTAAAGGAAAAACTTCGAAAAATCAAAATGGAGAAAGGCGAGACAATTCGAAAATACTTGACCAAGTTCACTCAGTGTCGTGATGAACTTGGAAGTGTTGGAATCATGGTTGTCGAGGATGATATGGTGAGTCTTCTTCTTCTAGGACTCCCAAAGAATTGGCATAGTTATCAGGACTTTGTGGGAAGCTGCCATATTGGGAATGACTATGGTTAGATTTTATGTAGGAGGAGATTAGGAGGAACACCAAGGATGGCTCTTCATCAAAGACTGATGATGAAGAGAATTGTTCCTTGGCGATTAAGTCGAAGAGGGGAAAGGGGAAAGATTCCCGTTCAAAATCGGATACTTATCATGGAGGTAAGAAGAAATACATGACAAAAGTTAAGTTCTTTCATTGTCATGAGCTAGGCCATTTTGCTACAAATTGTCCACTCAAGAATTCCAAGAAGAAGTCCTCAGAAAGAGCAACGGGTAAGGCTTTGTCATCCCAATTCGAATTGGATTTTTCCCTCATTGCATGCATGGTGTCATCAATGATGGGAAGTGTGTGGTACTTAGACAGTGGAGCTTCATTCCACATTGCTTGTGACAAAGATTTATTCAGTGACCTAGAGGAGAAATATCTCGAGATGCTTATCGACATGGGTGACGACGAGAAGTATAGTGTTACTGGATTGGGCATGATTAATTTTTAGAGGGAGCATGGGGCTCCACTCACCTTGAAGAATTTTATGTATGTGACCAGGCTGAAGAAGAACTTGGTATTCGTTTCCATGCTTGAGGATAGAGGCTATGATGTAATATTCTCGAAAGGAAAGGTGTTCCTTCGACACACAGCCACGGGTCAAGTAAAGAAGATAGGGATTTAGGTGAAGAATCTATATAAGTTGGAGGTAGAGGAGTGTGTTGCTTTGAGCACAATAGAAGAAATGGTACAGATCCGATACGTTGGCGAGTTGTGGCACAGGCGATTGGGCTACTTGCATCATGGGGTTTTGAAGATATTGCAGCATATATTTACCAGTATTCCCAAAGGTACGCTTGAGAAAGTTGATACATGACAGGGGTGTACTTTGGGAAAATACACCATGTCTTCCTTTTGAGATAGAGACAGGCGAGTAGAGGATATTCTAGAGAAATTCCATTTATATTTGTGTGGACCATTCTCGACAACATCCACAGCCAATCACAAGTATTATGTTATATGTGTTGATGACTTTTCTCAAAAATGTTGGAAATTTTTCATGCAGAAAAAGGATCAAACTTTCACAAAGTTTTGTGAGTTTAAAGCATTGCTAGAGAAAGACTCGGGCAAGAAGGTTAAATCTCTAATGGAGTGATAACGGTGTGAGTATGTCTCAAACGAGTTTAAGAACTTGTGTGCAACGGAAGGGATTAAATGGGAGTTGACGGAACCCCATAACCCTCAGCAGAATGGGACGGCCAAGAGGAAGAATAGAAGCATAGTAGGGACATCGAGGGTGATGTTGCATGATCAGGGCCTTCCACTACACTTGTGGGTTGAGGCATGCAACACAACGGTTTATGTTCAGAACCGTAGCCCACATCGGATACATGAGATGAAAACACCAGAGGAGGCTTATTCCGATAAGAGGTCAGATGTTGGTCACTTTGAGATTTTTGGGTCATCAATATATTGCCATGTGACCAAAGATGCGTGGAAAAAGCTTGAGCCGACAACATATTTGGGGATATTTGTGGGGTATACTGATACACCTCACAACTATCGGGTGTACTTTCCGACTAGCAGGATGACATTGGTTCGCAGGGATGTCAGATTCAATCAGGAGAAGGTCATGCGAGTTTCCCTTGACAGGGAGCTTGAGATACATGCAGATGAGGAGCTTTTAGCTCCTAAGGTTGAGGAGACTTAAATTGATGTGGAGCAGCCACAAGCAGAGGGTCTGGGAGTGGAGACATCCACTCAGGCAGAGTCTTCCAAAGAGGGAATAAAATGCACCAGAGAGGCTAACAAATTGTTGGATGATGCATGGGAGAATTTGGGAGCACCCACTTCTCAGTGCAGGCAGAGGAGGTCACCTGAGAGGTACACTGGATACATGGATCTTGTAGAGCCTCAAACTTGCACTTGATTATCCATCATTACCTACAGCTTTTCTTCACTTATCCCTCTCTTTTGCTCTATTTTCCGCCCAGATCATTACATTTGATGTCTCTAAGCATAATTAGTTAACTTTGCTTATGTTTTACTGTTGGTTTAGATTTTTGACATATAAACAGAGTTTCCGCAGCTGTTCAGCAGTTCCGCAGTTGTTCAGCAATTCCGCAGCTGTTCAGAGATTCTGCAGCCTTTTTGTTGTTTGATATGCTCCACGTGTCCTCTCAAGGAACGAGCCACATGGGCATGTTGGGTTGGATGTACACATGGATTGTATGCTATTGGTTGAGCCAAACCAGTCACGAATGCCCTTGGTCAACGCAGGTATTCCCTCGGTCAAACGGTCAAGTTCTGAACGGTGGCACAGGAGCCGTGAGGAGTTGGGACACGGAACTGTAGCTAGCACCTCTTCCATGCCACGAGGACAGCTAAAGACAGGATCCAAGCATAGATTTGTCTCCCATGATGACCGTTTCCCTCAAAAGTGCACGGGGTTACCTACATGTTTGCTGCACAAGTTAATTAGCTATGACTACGTGTTGCTGCGTAGTTAATAGGTTAAGCTGTAGTTGCTTAGTTCACGCAGAGAGTAGTTGCCTCTGTGCTTATAAATAAGCGTGTGCCAACGCTTGTAGATTAGCTTTTGGATTATTGTAATTGCTGCGCTGATTTTGTATAAAAACTCTGTTTTAAGAAGGTTGTTCCTACAGCACTTTTCACTATATTTTTGACATGCTGTTTTTATAAAAGAAGACTGTTCTGTTCACCTTTTAGTAGCTGATCTTTCAAGTTGGCTGCGTGGATGGAGGGCCCCCATCTGTGACAGCCCGTGTACATAGTGTTTGGTTTCATTTTCATGCTTTCAGCAATCTTTATTTCTTTTATCATGTATAATAACATACCATTTGATTTCATGTCATTTCATTTCCAGCTTTTATTTTAAACTGATCAGTATTGTTCTTTTGCAGGTTTTTAACCCGGGATTGTTTTTTTCTTTGTGTATTTGCTTTATATCTGATGGTATTTTCAGTTGACAGATTCAAAGTTGCTGCCTTTACTTTATTTTCATAGCTGATTTCTAGTTTAGTTTCTCAAAGTTGTCTGCTAACATATTGATGGTCTCTTTATCATGAATTGTTCATCTTTTAGAGATCAGAATACTAATAAATTACAGCTGGCTTTGAGTACTTTTCAGACTAATCTTTAACTACTTTCTAATCGTGCTTTACATAGTACCATATGTTGGAAGCAGAGAGTTAGGAAGAGCTGAACATTATAACTAGTCTTTAAAGTAGATTTTTCTCATTTTTGATCACTTTTTAAACTCATCTCTAACTACTTCCTAATCGTGTTTTACATAGTACCATATGTTAGAAGCAGAGAGTTAGGAAGAGATAAACATTATCATTGGTTTTTAAAGTGATTTTCTTACCTATTATTTGCAGCAGCATGAATGGTGTCTAGTGCCATTAGAAAGTGGTTCTTTGCTTTCAGTTCATTTCAAGTTATTTATTTCTTTCAAGCTTTTTCTTTGCAGTTTAGAAGGTAGTTAGAAATCACCTGTAACACACACTCACTCATCTGTTTATAAAAACTCCATTTCATCTTAGGAAGATAAATTGACCACAAACAACACCCCCAAACGACAAAAAGATCTAAGAGGTTGCTTAAGTACATATAGTACACCTTCACTTCATCAGCTTACGAGCCCCGGGTTGACAATTAATGACATCAATTTAGAAACACTAAATTGACTAAACATTTTGGCGCCGTTGCCGGGGAAGTGAAATTAAGTAGCCATATTCTTAGAGAAAAAAAAAAACATAAAAATTTCAAGGAAAGAAGTTGATAACCTATCAAAGTATGCTCTCCTCTTGCACTTCAAGGTGATCTGGAGGATCAGAAAAGAGAAAGTTATTGATTTGGTAGTTTCTTGAGTATGCTCTCTTCTTGCACCTAGAGTGAACTGGAAGATCAGAAAAAGAACTATTAACTTGACTTGAAGAAAAATAAAAAAATGACATGCATAGAGCTAGAGATTCTAGGGGAAGGTTTTTAGCTAGAGCTCGAAGTTCAATTTTTACAAGTCCATCTGCTTCAAGGGATAGACAAGAGACACCTCCCTTATCTCCAACCGACACTCCTAGTCCTAGAATTCCTGGAATTCAAGAGCCAAGAGTTGACTCTCCTACACCTTCTATTGAATTTGAACCAGGAAGAGACTCTTCTCTTTCTCCTACAGAAAGACCAATTGTAATTGAGGAAGTGGAATCATCTGAAGAAGAAGGAGAAATCTCTTCTCATTCACCTTTTGCAGAGGAACCAGAAGATTTTGAAATCCCTAGGAGAACCATCATGGCAGAGGAAGAAGGAGGTGGTAGAGGTAGAGGTAGAGGCAGAGGAGGAGGAGGAAACAACAACAACAATAATGGAAGTAGAGGTTCCCTTGGAGGAGGAAATAGAGATGGGGATAATTCATTTGGGTTTCCCATTGTTAATGAGGATTCTCGAGCCACTATGAAAAACATATCACCATCTGTCCTCCCAAATTTCCATGGGTTAAGGACTGATGACCCTGAAACATTTTTATTTGAGTTTGAAGTGGTGTGTCGAACTTATGACTACCTAGATGATTCTCAGAAACTCAAATTGTTCCCTTCAACACTGAAGGATCAAGCCTTGAAATGGTTCATGGGGTTACTCACTCAATCCATTAGGTCTTGGGATGAAATGAAACAGACATTTTTGGATAGGTATTTGGACTATTGTATGCCTACTAATCACAAGGACGAGGTTTTTAAAATGATACAAAGAGAAGATGAGAGCTTAGAAGATTTACTTGAAAGATTTCAATATAACTTGAAAAGAGAAAAAATGAGTAGCTTGGATGAAGAGACCTTAAAAGCCCTCTTATTAAAAGCCATTAGGGATGAATGGATAGATATCTTAAACATGATGGGGAAAGGGGATATTTCTCGACTTTCACTCAATGATATAGCAGAACTTTGTATCCATCTCTCAAGAGGCAAATCAAAAACTCAAAAAGGGCCTAGAGATCCTTCTCTCCTTAGAGCAAATAAATCTGCAACAGGATCAGTGAGTAGGGCTGAAATCGGCAATATGCTTGATGAATTCAAAACTGACATCTTAGGGAGTCTTAGTGAACAACTAGATACCCTTAAGATTCACAATAAACAAAAAGCAGAAGTTGAGGCTTTGGCCATTTTTTGCCCGAAATGTAGAAAGAAACATGCTTTAAGGGAATGTCCCTTGGACGCGCACGTTGTGGAAACATGTGTAATTTTCTCAGAAACTCATGAGACTAAGGATTGTCCTTCAATACCTGGCCTCAAAGCAGTCTTTCAAGAGGATCCAGATACACTTGAATCTCTCTGTTTTATTGCAAGGAGACCTTGGCAAGGACAACAGAATCAAGGGTTTAACAACTCTATGAATTCTCAATCCCAACCAAATTGGAATCCTTGGCAACAACCTTGGCCTCAACCTCAAAATGCTTTTCAAGCATGGATGCAAAGCATGCAAAATCCTTATGGGAGATTTGCTCAATTCTATCAATATCCTCCATCATTTCAGAATCAGCAGGCTCCACAACTTCCAAATCAAGGTCAACAACTATCATTGCCATACCCTCAACAACAACAACCTCCTCCACAAAATCAAAATTCTCAACTATCGCTTCAATCCCAGCAGAAATCAAATCAACTTCCCTCTCAGCCATTACCAAATCCAAATAATAGGAACCCTCAAAATGCTTACGTGATGGAAGGTCAACCATTTCCTACCTATATGGTTGTTCCTCTCAATGAAGTACAGCTCAGATCAGGTAGAATCTTAGATCAACCTTCTACAAGTGTTCAACAACCAAGCATTTCTGAGGAAGAACTTCTCAAATTCAATAAAGGTTCTGAAGTATCACTTCAAAACCAAAATATCCAAAAAGAAAAAGAAAAAGAATCAACCTCTACAACTTCCATAGTTGAGCAACCTACACCTTTAGCTACACCTCCTTTTCCTGAAAGATTACAAATTGACAAAGGAGTGGAAAAGCAGATATGGGTGCCTGACTATAGTTTCCTAGATGAATTGAAGAATGTTTGTATCAAGATCCCCTTGTTACAAGCCATTAAGGAAATTCCCATTCTAGCAAAGACAATAAAGGAGTTGAGTTTGAAGAAAACAGGAAAGAGAACCAGAGATACTAAAAGGATACATCTAGTTGGAAAAATTGCAGACATAATGATGGGTAAGATTACCATGCAAAAATATGTGGACCCCGGTAGCCCTATTGTCAAAACTCATATTAATGGGGTTGAAATCCCAAATACTTTGATTGACTTAGGAGCCGCTATCAACATCATGAGTAGATAGACCATGGACCAGTTAAAGCTTCCTAACCTTCTCTTTACACCTACTTTACTGCAACTTGCAGATAGATCAATCATTAAACCTGATGGTGTATTGGAAGATATTCCAGTCTCCCTAGATTCTTGGGAATATCCAGTTGATTTTATGATTTTAACTCCCAAGAACAATCTAGGAGGACATCCTCTTATTTTAGGAAGACCTTGGCTGGCCACAGCTGATGCTTTTATCAGTTGTAGGTCTGGGGACATGTATATATCAGATGGTAATTCCACCAAGAAATTCAACTTGTATCCTCCAGCAAAGGCAATAACAGAAATAGGAGAAGATGAGTGGGTTGATGATGAGGATACTATTCAACCTGTTCTAACCATCTCTGAGATCAGTGAGGATAGTCAAATTCTAAATACATTAGAAAATTTTGAAATACCTTTAGAATATGACTCTACACAATTTCAGTTAGATGCAGACATTGAATATCTCTCCTCTAGACAGATGTCTCTCTTCTCAATGGAAGAGTTTGGTAGTTCTACAGCTGAAATCCTTCCAGGAAAAACATTGAACATTAACAAAAACTTGGAAAGACCACAACAAGAAGAATTAACTAAACTGTTGCAAAAACATTCCACTGCCTTTGCATGGGAATACACTGACATGAAAGGAATCGATCCTAAGACTTGCATTCATCACATCTATATTGAAGAAAACAGCAGACCTATTAGGCAACCACAAAGAAGGATGAATCCAAACCTTAGGGAAATCGTGAAAGAAGAACTCCAGAAATTGCTCAAGGTAAACTTCATTTACCCCATTTCGGATAGCCAATGGGTTTCTCCCTTGGTTATAGTGCCCAAAAAGAATGGTAAATGGAGAGTTTGCATTGATTATCGAGAATTGAACAAGGCAACCTTAAAGGATCATTTCCCTCTACCTTTTATTGATCAGGTACTAGACACTTTAGCAGGTAAAAAGTATTTCTCATTCTTGGATGGTTTTAGTGGGTATAATCAAATTCAGGTAGCACCTGAAGATCAAGACAAAACCACATTTACTTGTCCTTGGGGAACTTTTGCCTACCGAGTACTCCCTTTTGGATTGTGCAATGCACCCGCTACATTTCAAAGGGCTGTACTAGGAATCTTTTCAGATCTGATTCATGATTGTGTATAGGTATACATGGACGATTTCACAGTTTATGGTAATACATTTGAAGAAACTTTGGAGAATTTGGAAAAAGTACTGGTAAGATGTAAGGAAACAAATCTTTCTTTAAGTCATGAAAAGTGTTTTATGATGTTTACTGAAGGGATTGTTTTAGGACATCATATTTCAGGAGATGGGATTAAGGTTGATAGATCCAAAGTTGAAGTCATCTCTAAGTTACCTGTTCCAAATTGCCAGAAAGATGTTAGAAGTTTTCTTGGGTTTACCGGATATTACAGAAGATTTATTGAAAACTTCACTAAGATAGCATCTCCTCTTTTCAAATTGCTTACCAAAGACTGTGAGTTCAAATGGGATCCTGAGTGTCAATCTGCCTTTGAAGCTTTAAAGACTAGAATATCTGAAGCACCCATCTTAAGGGGGCCAAATTGGAAACTCCCTTTCCACATTTCTACTGATGCTTCAGATACAGCTCTAGGAGCTGTTTTGGGACAAAAAGATTTGATCCCTTATGCCATTTATTACACAAGTAAGAATTTGACTCCCACTGAGTTAAATTATACTGTTACAGAAAAAGAGTTCTTAGCTGTGGTACATGCGATCAATAAGTTTAGACACTACATAACCGGCTATGAAACCTTTGTCCATACTGATCACTCTGCCATAAGATATTTAATGAACAAACCTGTTACCAATGGTAGAGTTACAAGATGGCTTTTACTCTTACAAGAATTCAACATTACTGTGTTAGATAGACCTGGAAAACAAAACACAGTAGTTGATTTCTTGTCTAGAATCCAAAACACTAATGAAGATTCTCCAGTAGAAGATAAGTTTCCAGATGAATACTTGTTTGCAGTAACTACCAAGACTCCTTGGTATGCAGATATGGCTAATTATCTAGTTACAGGGAAGCTTCCTCTACACTTATTTCCTAATGAGAAAAGGAAAATCATTCAGGAGAGTTCACATTATTCTTGGATTTCTAATGAATTGTTCAAAACAGGGCCAGATTGTATAATCAGAAGGTGTGTTCGGGAAGATGAAATGCCTGACATCCTTAAGGCATGTCATGATGAACCATGCGGCGGGCACTTTGCTGACAAGAGGACAGCCTATAAAATCCTTTCTCTAGGATATTATTGGCCTTCTCTCTTTAAAGATGCAAAGCAGTATGTTAGAAGGTGTGACAGCTGCCAAAGAGTTGGGAGACCAACTCCTTCAAATGAAATGCCACTACAACCTCATGTATGCATCGAACCCTTTGAGAAATGGGCTCTAGATTTCGTTGGACCAATTAATCCACCATCAAAGCAAAAGAAGTATATACTGGTTTGTACTGATTATGTTACTAAGTGGGTAGAAGCCAAGGCATTGCCTTCTGCCACTGAAAATTCAGTTGTTCAATTTCTTTTTGAGGATATTTTCACTCGTTTTGGTGTCCCAAGGGAAATTGTAACAGATCAGGGCAGCCAATTTACATCTAAATTGATGGAGAAGTTGATGGAGGAATATAAGATCAAGCACAGAACATCTACTCCCTACCATCCGCAATCCAATGGCCAAGTGGAATCTACCAATAAAGCTCTTGAAGGCATTATCACCAAGATTGTTCATCTTCATAGAAGAGATTGGGCGGAAAGGCTTCCTGAAGCCTTATGGGCCTATCGAACCACATGGAGGAACACAACAGGACATTCTCCCTATGAACTTGTTTATGGGAAGGAAGTCCTGCTCCCCATTGAGTTCCAAATCAAGACCTTCAAGATGGCAGTCCAATTGGGAATGAGCCTCTCAGAAGCCCAAAAACACAGAATGGACCAGCTAAATGAGCTAGATGAAATAAGACAAGATGCAATTCTAAGGACCGATCTAGTTCAGCACCAAAGATCTAAATGGAATGATTGTCATATCAAAGAAAGAAAGTTTCAGAAAGGAGATTGGGCTCTATTGTTTGATTCAAAGTTTAAGGACTTCAAAGGAAAATTTCAAACTCATTGGCTTGGGCCATATGAGGTTGATGAAGTCTTTAGTAATGGAGCAGTTCGAGTGAAAACTATTGATGAATTTCATACTCCTCTTATTGTGAATGGCCATAGATTGAAAGTCTACCAGAGGCCACTCTCAAAAGAGGAATTTGTCAAGTTGTTTAAAGAAGATTCTGCAATCAGGTTGGTGGAGAAGGATTCTTCTCCTCCATCAGCCTAATCTTTGGTTTTTGAAAAAAAAAAAAAAAAAAAAAAAAAAAAAGAGAATAAATGTATAAGCCTGAAAACCAATCTCTGATTGGCAGTCTTATGCAGAAAACCTGAGGTGAAAATCAGGGTCACCTGACACCTCATGTTTTCCAAAAAAAAAAAAAACTCTCTCTCTTCCATCTCATTTCGCCATTCCATTCACTTCATTCACCATCTTATTCACTCAACCACTCTCACTCCATCTCATTTCTTTCCATTCATCCATCCATTACATTCCATTTCATTAATAAAGTCATTGTCAGATTTATTTTTACACAGCTAAAGTTGTGTTGTGCAGTCAGAAGGGTATTTCTGCAGTTTCTGCAGCTGAGGAGCAATTCCGCAGCCAATACACTTTCTGTACCTGCATAAAAAAAAAAAACACAGTCTGTTTAAAGAAGGAATCTGCAGTCCAAAGGTCATGTAGCAGCAACAAATAATGAAAGGGTAATGTCAGATCAGCAAAAGGAATCAAACGCGGACACCTAAGGTATGATCTAACTTCTAAACCTATGGTTAAACATTTTGCATAGTTTACGGGTTGTGTTTTTTTCCATTCAATGTAATGATTGCCAATCCTCTCCATTACTCGACCAAAATCCCCGTATCTCTCAATCTTAACAGCCACCATTCATCACAATCTAAAATCCCATACACGGCTGCGTTTCCATTTAAATTTTCGTACCTAAGTGACGTAGACAATTGTACTACGACTCTCTGCGTTATGATTCCGCAGCCAAATGTACACTCATGACCGAAGTTGAAGGACTTAACCGTTTCTTCCCATCATTCATAACCCTCCTACGCATGTATTATCTCATTCACGCAGTTGTTCACTTCCGCATTTTCCTTGCTTTCCACTGCTCTGCCTTATTCACCATTCTGTCATCGTAACCATACTCTGTTTCGTTTATCTCCTCTGCTAAACTTTGACCACTGTTGTGAATGTATTACGGCTGTTGTGTTGAAGCCGTAAGTCTACTGTGTGGAAACCACTGTTGAAGCCGTAAAGCTGTTGAGTTAGAGCCACTGTTGAAACCGTATAACCCTTCCTCAAGAGTATTAAAACAGAGCCAGAGAATCGATGGGTAAACTTCTGAGGGCAGAGCCAGAGGGCTCCAAATTTCTAGAAGGATATCCCCAAGTCAAAGATCCTTTGCAAAAGGCAAATTGGCTCCAGTGCATTCAAAAATTCAAGGGTTATCATAAAGAGGTCACAAAGACTTTTGCACGCTCTTTCAAAGAGAAAGACAACCAAGTGGAGATAGGAGATCTGAAATTCACAGTCACCGAGAGCAGTTTGGCACAGGCCACTTCACTTCCACAAACTGGAGAGAGATGGTTCAAAAACCGATCAGTACAAGACCAGCAATGGAAGCAAATTCTGAAGAATCCAGGTATGGACACTAGCATCTTTACAAAAGGAATCCCTGTTAATCTTGTCAAAGAAGAATGGACAGCTCTGCTTCTACTAGTACAAAAATTCTTTACATGTGAGGGAAGGTTTGGAGTTCTATATGTTTATCATGCAAAAATTATGATGCATTTCTTAGGAGAGCATGACATTAACCTTCCATACTTTTTACTCTCAAGCCTTAGAAAAATGTGCTCAATAGTCCAAAGAAATCCAAGAAACATTGAGCCACATTTATACCATCATGGGCTTGTCAAAATACTAGTTGAAGAACAGTTAAAGGCCAAAAGGGATACCTGGGAAAGATTCCTTGTGAGAAACCACTTTGAAGAGGCAGGAGAAGCCTCAGTGCCTAGAAAGAGTAGAAGGAAAAGAGAAGAGGTTACCCCTGAAACTGTTGTCCAAGAAGAAACTGTCCAGGACCTTGTTGAAGAAGAAAATGTTGTCTATCATTCTGAACATGAAATTGACCCTGAACCTGCTGTAGACATTGATCAAACAGCCCAAGGAATAATTACAGAGACCCTGCAAGAAATTGTATAAGAAGCTGCTCAAAAGAAAAAGGAGAGTAGGAAGAAACAAAAGAAAGATAAAGGAAAAGCCATAGCCCAGGAAACCTACCTTACTCCTGAGAATTCTAGTGAAGAGGACACTCAGCCATTGGCACATAGGTTGGCCCAACTTCATGAGGCTACCCTTTCCAAGAAGATGCAAAAACAAAAACAGAGCATCACCACCGTGAGAAGGAGCAGCAGGTTACAAAGAAAAATGGGGGCCACAGAGAACAAAGAGTCATTCTTTATTGACTTGAGCACACCTCAAAAGGTTGCTACAAGACTTGACTTTGAGAAAAGCTCTCCACATGTTGAGCAGGTTGAGACTAGTCCTCCACGTGAGGAAAATCCTTTTGAGCATGAGCCTGAATTTGAACATGAACCTGAAATTGAGCATGAGCCTAGTCCAAAGAGGTCACCAAAGATTGACCCAGACCAGCAAAATGTATACAACTACTTGGAAACATTAGAACAAGTTGTTTCTGGTCCAAGCATTGTTCTACCTCTTGAACAGCAAGTTCAATCACTGAAGCAAGAAGTATTTGAGCTAGAGGTACTAAATCGCCACATCAAACAAGAAAGACTGAAGGAACAGAGCAATGTGGAAAAGATGGTCCAAGATAATACCATGCTTCATATGGGCCTTTGGCAAAAGGAAAACAAAAAGCTCAAGAAGAGATGCAGAAAGTTAAACAGAGCTTTGATCAATTTAAAATTCAGATGTTTGATGAAAAGACCAAGAGTCAATGTGGCCACACAGAGGAAGAAGAGAAGACTAGATGTCTTAGCAGAGGCATCTCAGCAGGTGGATTGAACAATGTTTTCGTTGCATGAGGACATGCAACACCCTCGTAGTGGGGGTATGTAGAGCCTCAAACTTGCACTTGATTATCCATCATTACCTACAGCTTTTCTTCACTTATCCCTCTCTTTTGCTCTATTTTCCGCCCAGATCATTACATTTGATGTCTCTAAGCATAATTAGTTAACTTTGCTTATGTTTTACTGTTGGTTTAGATTTTTGACATATAAACAGAGTTTCCGCAGCTGTTCAGCAGTTCCGCAGCTGTTCAGCAATTCCGCAGCTGTTCAGAGATTCTGCAGCCTTTTTGTTGTTTGATATGCTCCACGTGTCCTCTCAAGGAACGAGCCACATGGGCATGTTGGGTTGGATGTACACATGGATTGTATGCTATTGGTTGAGCCAAACCAGTCACGAATGCCCTTGGTCAACGCAGGTATTCCCTCGGTCAAACGGTCAAGTTTTGAACGGTGGCACAGGAGCCGTGAGCAGTTGGGACACGGAACTGTAGCTGGCACCTCTTCCATGCCACGAGGACAGCTAAAGACAGGATCCAAGCATAGATTTGTCTCCCATGATGACCGTTTCCCTCAAAAGTGCACGGGGTTACCTACGTGTTTGCTGCACAAGTTAATTAGCTATGACTACGTGTTGCTGCGTAGTTAATAGGTTAAGCTGTAGTTGCTTAGTTCACGCAGAGAGTAGTTGCCTCTGTGCTTATAAATAAGCGTGTGCCAACGCTTGTAGATTAGCTTTTGGATTATTGTAATTGCTGCGCTGATTTTGTATAAAAACTCTGTTTTAAGAAGGCTGTTCCTACAGCACTTTTCACTATATTTTTGACATGCTGTTTTTATAAAAGAAGACTGTTCTGTTCACCTTTTAGTAGCTGATCTTTCAAGTTGGCTGCGTGGATGGAGGGCCCCCATCTGTGACAGCCCGTGTAGATAGTGTTTGGTTTCATTTTCATGCTTTCAGCAATCTTTATTTCTTTTATCATGTATAATAACATACCATTTGATTTCATGTCATTTCATTTCCAGCTTTTATTTTAAACTGATCAGTATTGTTCTTTTGCAGGTTTTTAACCCGGGATTGTTTTTGTCTTTGTGTATTTGCTTTATATCTGATGGTATTTTCAGTTGACAGATTCAAAGTTGTTGCCTTTACTTTATTTTCATAGCTGATTTCTAGTTTAGTTTCTCAAAGTTGTCTGCTAACATATTGATGGTCTCTTTATCATGAATTGTTCATCTTTTAGAGATCGGAATACTAATAAATTACAGCTGGCTTTGAGTACTTTTCAGATTAATCTTTAACTACTTTCTAATCGTGCTTTACATAGTACCATATGTTGGAAGCAGAGAGTTAGGAAGAGCTGAACATTATAACTAGTCTTTAAAGTAGATTTTTCTCATTTTTGATCACTTTTTAAACTCATCTCTAACTACTTCCTAATCGTGTTTTACATAGTACCATATGTTAGAAGCAGAGAGTTAGGAAGAGATAAACATTATCATTGGTTTTTAAAGTGATTTTCTTACCTTTTATTTGCAGCAGCATGAATGGTGTCTAGTGCCATTAGAAAGTGGTTCTTTGCTTTCAGTTCATTTCAAGTTATTTATTTCTTTCAAGCTTTTTCTTTGCAGTTTAGAAGGTAGTTAGAAATCACCTGTAACACACACTCACTCATCTGTTTATAAAAACTCCATTTCATCTTAGGAAGATAAATTGACCACAAACAACACCCCCAAACGACAAAAAGATCTAAGAGGTTGCTTAAGTACATATAGTACACCTTCACTTCATCAGCTTACGAGCCCCGGGTTGACAATTAATGACATCAATTTAGAAACACTAAATTGACTAAACAGATCTTATGGACGAATGTGTTGTGACAGAGCCATCTTCCTTCAAGGACGCAGTGTAGCTGCCAGTTTTGTTTGATGCCATGGTGGAGGAGTATGACTCCATAGTTCGTAACAGTGTTTGGGATGTAGTCCCGAGACCGGAGGACAAGTCAGTGGTGAGCTCATGTTGGCTTTATAAGGTAAAGAAACTTGCAGATGGTAGTGTGGAGAAGCATAAGGCTAGATTTGTGGCCCATGGCTTTTCACATGTAGAGGGGTTTGACTATGATGAGACATTTTCTCCTGTTGCAAGCTACTCATCAATCAGATCTATATTGGCACTTTCAACACATATGGGTTGGAATATACATCAGATGGATGTGAAGGAAACCTTACTTAATGACATGATTGAGGAAGAGGTGTACATAGAGCAGCCTGAAGGTTTTGAGACCTTTGACCGTGATTCGCATGTGTTCCGGCTCAAGAGAGCGTTGTATGGGATTAAGAAAGAACCACATTCTTGGTACACCAGGATAGATAGCTACTTCACCAGTTTGGGCTTCACAAAGAGTGAAGTAGATGCAAACCTGTACCACATAGTGTTGGAAGGTAAAATTTTGATCATTGTACTTTATTTCGATGATCTCATACTGACAGGTGATGATCAGTTGATCGTCTTGCAAGGAGGACCTTGCAAGAGAGTTTGAGATGAAGAACATGGGGCACATACATTACTTTCTTGGCATGGAGGTATGGCAAGGTGATGGGGATTTATTTGTCTCAGGGAAAGTATGCCAACGAGATACTCAGGAGATTCTACATGGAGAGCAGCAAACCCATGGAGACTCCTCTAGCAGGTAACTAGAGGAAGGAGGATGCTACTTCAGGGGAAGTAGTGGAAGCTATTGTTTACAAGAAACTTGTGGGTTCACTCATGTACTTGGCGAACACACGACCAGATATGTGCTATGCAATTAACTAGCGTAGTCAAGTGATGGTTAGGCCGACCAAGCTGTATTGGAAGGCGGCAAAGCATGTGTTGAGATACCTCAGGGGCATTTCTCAGTATGGATTATGGTACAGACAGATAGAGGGAGTGAAGCTTCAAGGCTTCATCGATGCAGATTGGCCAAGGAGTCCATCTGACTGGAAAATCACATCAGGATGGATCTTTAGTATTGGGTCAGTGGCAGTTTCTTGGTACAACATGAAACAGAGATCGGTTGCACTCAGTTCGGTAGAGGCAGAGTACATGGTTGTGAGTCAGGCAGCATGTGAGGCCATATGGATGAGGAAGATCCTAGTTGGTTTGTTTGGTCAGCAGATGGATCCAAAGGTGATTTACTGCGATAATCAGAGTTGTATCAAACTCTCTGAAAATCCAGTTTTTCATGATCGGTCCAATCATATTGATATCCGATATCATCATCTCAGAGATTGTGTATTGAGGTGAATTATGTTGTTAGAGTACATTCCCACGGAGGAGCAAGATGCTGACATTTTGACAAAGGCATTGTCAAGATGTAAATTCGAGTTTCACAGAGACAAGATCGGGGTAGCTCATAATCCCTTTCTTGTTGAGAGGGAGTGTTGAGAAATGGCAAAAATAAATTCCAGTTTAATTTGTCCTTGAATTAAACTAAGAATTAAAATCGAATTCTATTCTCATAGAAACTTGTAAATAGTTAGTTAAATTTAATTAACTTAATTAGCTTAGGAATTACGAGTTGGAAGTCTTTTTGAAGTCATGTATATGTTCTCCCTAAGTTTTAGGGGTCCAGGATGAGTTTAATTGTGAGTTGTAATTAGATCACTCAGTTTACTAAGTTATGTTTAGTTAGATTAGTTCCAAGTTGTTTGAGGAACTAATAGAGAGTTAACAGTCAGTTGGTGCACTAGTGCATCCACAAGTGTCAATCTAGTTAACTGAAGATTCCCTCATCAGAAACTTATGCATGTCGATTCTGAGAAAAACCTAGTTGGGACTAGAGTGCAGCAACAGTGTACTATCAATTGTATGATTTACTCAGTTGTAAATATGTTATGAACTAGCTCACAAAAAGATAGAAACGATATATCAACGACTTCAAAATCAACCTCTTTGAGGGGGAAACCTCCTTTACATTACACAAATGAACAACTCTTGGATGATATAAATGACTAAACCTCCTTTCTATATATAGGAGTCTAAGGGATCACAATATAATTAAAGCTAACATAACAATACTAATATAAGGGCACAACAATAACAATAGTGGGCTTCTATGGGGCACACTAATAACAATATGGGGACAATAGGGGCACAATAATAACAATAAGGGCTACAATGGCAATAGAAATGGGGGAATCACTAGTATTATAGGGACCTAAATGACCCTCTCCTTCAAAAAAGTGTTGTCCTCAACGCTTGAGTAGTTCTTGATGCTTCTGTATAAAATTCTCATCCTCCCATGTGGAATCTTCAATGGGTAAGTTCTTCCACTTGATGATATACTCCGAAATTGATCAATTTCGTAGCTGTCAAGTTCTTGTTTCTGTTACTCCTTCAGGTTCCAATATGATTTTTCCTTCCTCGTCAAGTTCTAGAAATATTGTTTGAATTGGGAGCTTGTCACCTATAACCTTCTTTAAACATGAAACATGAAAAACTAGGTGCACTCAAGAAGCTGCAGAAAGCTCCAATTTGTATACCATAGTACCAATCTTTTACAACACCTTGTATGGACCATAATACTTTGGTGATAAGTTATTATCCTTCTTAGCTTGCTTGAGGGACATTTGTTTATATGGTTGTAGCCGTAGGAATACCCAGTCATCTACATCAAAACTTCTTTCACTGCGATGTTGATCTACCTATTGTTTCATTCTATTATGCGCCAAAGTGAGGTTATCCTTTAAGAGTTGGAGAACTTGTTGTTGATGCTCGATGTGATCTTCCACTACTTGAACCTTAGAATTTTCTCTTAAATATGATGTGATGGATGGTGGATGATATCCATAAAGTGCCATAAATGGGGTCATTTTTGTTATTGTATGGAAGGAAGTGTTATACCACCATTCAGCCAGAGGCAACCATTTGACCCATTGTGTTTGTTTATCAGATACAAAGCAACGAAGATATCCTTCCAAACATTTGTTTACTATCTTAGTTTTCCCATCAGATTAAGGATGATAAGATGAGCTATGAGCTAACTGACTATCGAGACAAGAAAATAATTCTGTCGAAAAATATCCAGTGAAAATGGGATCTATGTCGCTTACAATAATCTTTGGGTTTCTGTGTAGCTTTTGAATTTTCCATAAATGCAGTAGAAACTGTATTGGCTTTAAATGGATGAGATAATGCACAAAAGTGTGCATACTTGGTAAGTCTGTCAACTACCACCATGATGACACTCTTTCTTTCGGACTTGGGTAACCCCGTGATAAAATCCATTGAAATCTCCTCCCAACATTGGTTTGGAATGGATAAAGGTTGTAATAGACCTGGGGTCTTAATTGTTTCAACTTTATTTTCTTGGCAAACCAAACATTCCGCCACAAAATTTTGAGTATCCAATTTAAGACCATCCCAAAAAAAAAATTCCTTCTTAACCATATGGTAAGTTTTTAAAAATATTGAGTGCCCTCCAAAGGGAGAAGTGTGCAATTACATAAGAATATTTTGTTTGAGTTGGGAATTCTTACATAGGTATAAGCAATCTTTATACCATAATGAACCATTTTTCCAACTAAATGTTTCAGATGTACTGGGATCTGGTTGTATCTTTTGAATGAGTGTCCACACTTCTTCATCATTCTTCCACTGATCCCTTGCTTCGTTTATCCAATCTGGTTGGATAATATAAATGGCACAAAGCAATGATTCCACATCCTCATCCTTTCTTAAGAGTGCATCTACCACAACATTTTGCTTCCATTTTTTGTAGATGATTTCAAAGTCATAACCCAACATCTTTGTGACCAGGGAAAATTTTAAGAACCCCCCCTAAATTTATAAATATAATAAATGGGCGAATCTCCATGGTATATAGGAAAAATGAAAGGCGATTTTATCAATAATATAATATGTATATATAATTTTTTGGCGAATCTCTCACCAGACATGGCGAATATTTTACTCAATCATAAAATCTTGTAAGATCTTGGCGAGTCTTTTACTAAATAATAAAACTTTGTAAAGTCCCAGTGAATCTTAGCATAGGCTACATGCTGGTTTAATTCCTCCATTTAAATAGGCTACATTCCAGGTGAATACCATGGGTCAATACCATGTGCCATTTTGGTGAATACCATGGGTCAATACCATGTGCCATTTTTATTTTTATTAATTCTAATATTAGGGTTAATAATGGTTTTTTGCATGGTATTAATAACAATCTAATCCATGGTATTTGTCCCATAGTATTTTGGCCATAGGTTTCACCTAAATATAACCCATTTTTTGAGTGTTCGTAAATATAAGGTGACTTATGGAGTAAATACAAAAAAATGTTTTATTTGTTTACCATACCTCTCGTTTATTTATATTTTTATTAATTTACCATACCTCTTTTACAAATATGGTATTTGGCCCATAGGATTCACTTAAATAAAACCTCTTTCTTGAGCTTTCATAAATAGAACGAGGGTTATGGACTAAATATAAAAAGAGGTTTTATTTATTTACGATATGTCTAGTTTATTTATATTTTTATTTATTTACCACACCTTATGAGTAAGTATAAAAAGACGTTTTATTTATTTACCATACCTCCACTTTACTTATATTTTTATTTGTTTACACCCTTACATGTATATAAGGTGACTTATGGAGTAAATATAAAAAATGTTTTATTTATTTACCATACCTCTCATTTATTTATATTTTTATTAATTTACCATACCTCTTTTTATAAATATGGTATTTGGCCCATAGGATTCACTTAAATAAAACCTATTCTTGAAAATGGGCGAATGGATTCACTTAAATAAAACCTATTCTTAAAAATGGGCGAATGGAAGGTTGTAAGTCCTAATTTCAAGGGCTAAATTTACCTTTTTTACCCTCTCCCTTAAAATAAGGTGGGCTATTTGAGGTGATTTGTAAAAATGTACTATGATATAAAATATTCGCCCACTAAAAATTTAAAACCCCTTAATTTCGCCAAAGGGCGAACATTCGCCCCTAAAATTATCCTTGTTTGTGACCCATTTTTGTTGCTCTTCTAAAGATAATCTTTGTTCTGAAAAATCTTTAAGACTATCATGATCCATTTTTAGCTTGAAGTGTCTTCCCATTAGGTCGGGTCGTCATTTCTTAAGTGCATGTAGTATTGCCAACATTTCCTTCTCATAAATAGCTTTGTGTAAATACTTTCATTTGATTGGACGACTTTCGAAAGCAATGGGTCTTTCTTCTTGCATTAAAACAACACCAATTCCATTTCATGAGGCATCACATTCCACAATAAAGGTTTTTGTGAAGTCCGGCGTAGCTAAGACCGGTGCTTGGCACATTGCATCTTTAACATGTTCAAAGGCCTTTGTTGCTTCTGGAGTCCATGAAAATGCAACTTTCTTCAATAATGTTGTTAGAGGTGCTGCTATTCTCCCATAATTCTTAACAAACCTGCGATAATAACCTGTCAACCCGAGAAATCCTCGCAGATGCTTTATGGATGTGGGGATTTTCCATTCCTAAATGCTTTAATTTTTCTAGGATCTACCTTAACACCTTCATGAGATACAATATGACCCAGATATTCCACCTCTTGTACTCCAAAGAAACATTTGGAGATTTTTGCATATAATTGTTTCTCCTCCAATAGTTTGAGCACCCTGTCAACATGTTGAACATGATGCTTCCAAGACTTGTTGTAGATTAGTATATAATCAAAAAATACTAACACAAATTTTCTAAGGAAGGGTTTGAAAATGGAATTCATCAAACCTTGAAATGTAGAAGGTGCAATGGTAAGGCCAAAAGGCATGACCAAAAATTCATAATGAACCTCATGAGTTCTAAATGTCGTTTTCCGAAAGTCTTCAATCTTCATTTTGATATATCCTGAACGAAGATCCAACTTAGTGAAGTAAATTGATCCATTCAATTCATCCAATAATTCATCAATGACGAGAATGGGAAATTTATCTTTAATAGTGAGCTTTTTGAGATCCCTATAATCCGGACACATGCACCATGACCCATCCTTCTTGTGCACCAATACTACTAGAGCATAGAAAGAAATTTGACTAGGTTGAATTATACTAGCCTCTAGCATTTATGCAACCATATGTTCAATTTCACTCTTTTGGGCATAGGGATATCTGTAAGGCCTGATGTTTGGAGGAACACTTCCTGGAATCGAGTGAATAGCATGATCATGATCATGAATAGGTGGGAGGCCTTTGAGAGTCTCAAATAACTTGGAATGATTGTCCAAGACTTTTTGGAGATCTGGAGAAATAGATGATTTCGATGTGGGAACCTCTAGCGAACATAATTGTGCAATTACGCCTCATTGTTCTTTCTTTATAATATTTGTCATTCCATTAGAACAGATTATCTTTCCCGGTTTCCTTGCGACACCCCTTAATTCAACTTCCTTTCCTTCCAAACAAAATTTCATGAAAAGTTCTTGAAAACATTAGAATTATAATCTCAATAAGATAGATCAATGCCTTTAATGATTTTTTATTTTTAAATGTTATTTAATCAATAATGTAAAACTTCATACGCATAGTATTATAGTATTTTTTTGGACTTCATCTTAACCTATGAACATGTATTGTCCCAAAAAAAATTTAGTGAATAGTGGAATACTAAAGGTCTTAGTGAAAATTAAGTGAACATTGGACCTTCTAAAACAAATTTTTTTTTAAGTTATTGAAACTAGTTTAGTTAATGGTGGTCAGTACTGAAGGTCCCAACAAAAATTAAATGAATGGTTGATGAATTTAAAATTATATAAAATATTTATTATTTCAAATGTGACATTCAAATCATGGAGGATATAATCATAAAATAGATGGAAATTTAAGACACAATAAAAATAAAATGATACAATCAAGAGCTTCATTTCTAATGGACTAGAGATTCAAATCTCATGTAGCAACGTAGAATTCAAATAATATAGTAATATAAGCTTGTCATATAGCAATAAAGTGGACAAATATTGATGACAAAAATTTCACATTCCATCCATGTGCAAGTGACAACAACTTTTGTGATAGTATATGATAAATTAACAAACAAAAAAGTAATCAGTATCTTACTATTTGGATCTTGTTGCACCATGTTCTCCCACCTTATTTTCTAACAACAATATCTTTAAAATTAAATTAATTCAAATTTATACTAATTTCAAATTTATTATATATCAAAAAGTTCAAATATTTCACAGTGTAATTTCTTTTTCTTCCTCCTAGATGTAGCATACCATTGAAATGTTTGAATACTTAATACCATGTTCTTTCTTATAATAAGTCATAGATTCAAAAGTAAATACCTTATCCTACAAATGAGTCTCATATATCAAGTTTTCTTTTCTTAAATTGAAATTATTATTATTATCGATAATATATATATATATATATTTTAACTTATAAAAAAAAATATTTCACATACAAATCTTTCTCTAAAAAATTTAATCTTTAAATATTTATAAGAAAGCACAAAATTAATATAAATTTATATTATTTTTTATTATATCAACTTTATATTAAAAATACTATCTTCGCATATAACCACATGTTATTCTCACGCAATAAACAAAAACCAGGTAATAGCAATGTGCAAAAAAAACAAAAACAATAACATTATTATTCTATAACTCTTATCATTAATGAACACTCATAAATAATAAATTAATCTTAAATATATTTACTTTTCAATAGGTTAATGTTTGTCTTTTTATTACTTTTCGAACTCTCAAATTTATCTCATCACGGTGTATATATATGTATATGGAATATATTAGAAGGATCATTATACAATGTGAAGTAATAATATATAAAATAATGGAGTGGTGGTAAGTATAAGAAAATTTAAATAACAAAGTATGTTTTTCTTTAATAGACACTCATAAATAACAAATTGATTTTGGATATATTTACTTTCAATAAATTAATGTTGGTTTTTTTTTATTGCTTTTCACCACTATGTATACAAATGTATATTGAATATATTAGAAATATCATAATATAACGTAAATTAAAAATATATGAATATTATTAATAATGTATAAAAGAATGGAGTGGTAAGTAGAAGAGGAGTTTTTTTATTATTGTTTTTCACTGATATGTATATATATTAAATATATAAGAAAGATTATAATATAATGTAAATTAATAATATATAAATATTATTAATAATGTATAAAAGAATGGGGGTGGTAAATAGAAGAGGAGTGCTTTTAAATTTTAGGGAGAAAATTGTGTGATTTTCAATTTTTTAATTTATCTATTAATATATATTTTTGAATATATTAGAAAGATTATAATGTAAAGTAATAATATATGTAAAAATGGAATGCAAGTATAAGAGGAGTTCTTTTAAATTTTAGGGAGATAATTGTGTACAAATTTGTGTGGATTTTTAGTATAGTTTTAAGTAATGTAGCTAAAACTTATGCCTTGCTTTAAGGTTTAAGGTTAGTTAACTTCATTAAGGTTTATAAATTGATCTTGGTTGAGGAGTAACTAATAATTATCCATTTTATTCTCTAAAATAGAACTCCTTGAGACTTTCAATTAACATTCATAATGGAAAAAAATAGAATGGAAAATGATGATTTGGTTCATGTGTTTTGCTTCAAAATTCCAGAAGGCCAAAAGCAAATGGCACATTTTCTTGCAAATCTAGTTATTAAGAAAATATTTGGGATTCTTCTCATCAACCTTAATAATTATGACCAACTATCTCCTAGACCATGCACAACATAGATGCTAGTTTACAGGAAATTTGACCTCAAAATGAGAATTTTAACCCTAAAATCCACATTTTTGCATAGAAAACATGAAAAAAACTCCTAAATTGAAAAATGGTGTCACTGGTAGCAGTCCCTTTTTTACGATTAAAGTTCTCACTTTTTTCAACCTTGACATTAAGAACCAAATATCATTGATTATGAAAATCTTTAAAATTCCAATATTTTTCAACCATGACATTAAAAACCAAATATCTTGAATATAAAAAACCTTAAAATTCCAACAATTTTAATTGCATCAAAAACCAAATATCATGGCTAAAAAAAAAACCTTAAAAAAGCAACAATGAAATCAGAGAGTTGTTTTACAAAGAGCAATTGTTTTTTAAAGGTTAAAATTAACTCACTCAAAATTCTACAACTTGATGAAGCATTAAAATTCCAATATAATTTATTATTGTCTAAAAAATTTTCACTCATGTAAACAGGATCATAAGAAATACCTTTAAAAAATTAAACAATAAATTTTCCAATAATAATTAAAATATTTATATTTAACAAAATAAATAACATTAAATAGTATATAAAATACAATTTTTAAAATCAAAATATAAAAAATAAAACTAATTAATTTTAAAAATAAAATAAAAACAAACACAAACACACGCAATTAAAGGGGGTGAGGTCAAACCTCACACTCGACCCTCTCATTTCATTTACAGTTATCATCAACAATCCACATAATAGCTAGGTCTATAACGATCACTCCTCCACGCGGCAAGCTTGGGAGTCGCATGAGCTACCAAGGGCGATTGAAGGGGAAGTGGAGAGGCTTCGTGGGCAATGCCCGACATCACACTTTTTTTTGTTTTTTAATTTTAATTTTTTTTAATCAAAACTTATTTATTTATTATTATTATTTATATATAATTATTTTTAAATTTATTTTTAATAAAATATATATAGATATATTATTAAAATAGTTTTTCGCAATAATCACATCGAAATTCATTTGTCGATTCGTTTCGAACCAACAAGTGTGGTTTATTGTTCTAACAAGATGAAGAATTAGATCATGGCCCCAAGTTAAATAGAGAGATCCATCATACAAAACCATGAAAACAGCCACAAAAGACCAAGGAAAAGAAGTCAAAATTATTTAATTTATTAATTATTTTATTTTATTTAGTTAGTTAAAATAATTCATAATTATTTTTATTCTTAACCAACAAATTTATTTATAAATAACTAAATGTTTTAAAGAACCTAAACATCGGAACCTCATACTTAAATATTTTTATATCCTCTTTAATACTTTAAAACTACCTTAAGATATGTATTATTAAAGGACTATTATAAAACTAATCAATAGTTTGTTAATTAGTTAGTAAGATCATAAGTGCATTTATTTATTTATTTTAACTATATATGTAACTACCTAGGTAATACAATAAGGGTAAATCTTATGAAGATTTATGGGATAAATTAAATATAAATAACCAGTTAAATTAAATATTAAAGGTAACATGGTGTAAAAGTATTAAATAACCCACAAATTAGTTAATAAGACTATATTTAAGTTTTATAAGTATCACAAAGAATAAAACCTAGGTAAAGGTAAGATCATAGGAAACTAAATCTAATAAAAGGAAAAGAGGGAGGCTTTAGTAACCATCAATTATTAAGAGTAAAATATTAATAATACTAATTAAATAAAAGTTAATGAGAAAAATTCAAAACACTAGCAAAGGAAATAAGGGGGAAGTAAACAATCCAGGGAGAAAAACCAGATAGAAAAAAGGCCCCACTGGAACCAACTAGGGGGGAAGGAGGGGGGTGGGGGCGGGCTAGGGGGAAAGGGGGGCAATCCAACAACTGCTAATCTTCCAGCCGTCATCTCTGTTGAGATTGATCGGCCTTCTTTCAATTTCAATGGCCTCCCTAAATTTCCGATGATGAAAAGGAGCAATCTTAACAATAACATGGGCGTCTTCAATACATATATGATGCTTAGTCTTCTCCACATGTTCAGCCAGGGCCGAAGACTAGGTCCTCATATGTTTGATGTCAACAGCGTGCTCATGAATCCTCTTATTAATGGAGTGCCCCATTTCACCCATATAGGGGGTCCCACGGGAGCAAGGGATAACATAAACACCTTCCATGTCCTTGGGGTCGACGGGGTCTTTAACATACTTTATGAAACTACAAATGGTGTTAAGGGGTCTAAAGGTTGAGTGAACATTATGTTTCCTAAGGATTCTAGCAATCTTGTCAGTGGTCCCTTGGATGAAGGGGAGATGAACCCCTGAGAACCAATCTTTGGGGTCTTTCTTGACCTTCGGACCTATGCTAGCTTTAAGGAAGGCTTTCAGACCTTGGTGCCTACTATATCCATTGTTGACAAAAACATTAAGGAGATGGGCTTTCTCTTTATCAAGGGACTTTTCATCAGAGATTCTCAGCGCACGAGTAGCTAGTGTGTTGAGAACACCCAACTTTTGAGCAGGGAAATGATGGGAGTTGGCATGAAGATACTACTCAGTATGAGTTTTCTTTCGAAAAACCTGATGGGAGAAAGAACCATCATCATTCTTCGAAATGAGAACATCAAGAAAAGGAAAGCACCCATCAATTTCCTGCTCCATAGTGAACTTTATGGAGGAAGATTGATTATTGAGATGTTGGAAAAAGAGATCTAACTCTTCTTGGCCATGGGACCAGATGACACTGGTGTCATCCACAAATATCTTCCATAACTTTGGTAGGAGACGGGCCCAATTATTAATATATTAAATTATTATTAATATATTTTTTTGTTTTTTTATTTTTTTTGTAAGCTTGGTAGGACTCCCTTATTTTCGTGTTTACATGTTCATTATTCACCTCGCTATTGGGAGGGTAGCACAAGATTTTAACTCAAAACAGTGAGACTTCATTTCCAAGGCCACTACCACTTGAGCTACCCCAGGCAAAAATTTTTATTTAATTTTTTATTTTTATGATTTGAAATATATATTTTTAATATCTTCTGGATTTTTATAGTAATATTTATTTATTTTATTTTTTCCGATGAGGGAAAATTGGAGCATATCAACCCGAAGGGATCACGTCTTGTTGGCCAAACTAGTCGGGCCTAACCCCAAGGGTGTCAAGGAGAATTGACCCTATGAGCCCCAATCAGCAAGGTACTTAGCAAAGAGAACTCGACCAATTGAGCTAACCCTGGGGCTTATATTTATTTATTTTATTATTATTATTAGTGGTGTATTTTAAGGTTATATATATATATATATATATATATCAATTTCTATTTAAACAAAATATTTTTCAATTTTTTTTAAATGGAAAGATGGTTTTTTATTGATTTTTCCTTATTAAAAAATTATTTTTTAAAATGTAAATTATTATTAATAATAATAATGTTATTTTTGGATTTTATGTTTTTAATTTTCAAACATACTATTATTAAGGCTATAATATCAATTAATTTGTAATTTTAATCCAAAAATAAAATAAAATAAAAAATTGATAAATTTGAAAAATGCTTAAAAAAAATTGTAAGCTTGGTAGGACTATATCTTCATGATGTCCAACTTCTCACCTTGTTCGGGGGGATAGCACAAGATTTGAACCCAAGACTTTTGGTTCAGTGAAACTTAATTTCCACGGCAATTGCCAATTGAGCTATCCCAAGTGGACAAAAAAATGCTTAAAATTTTAAAACTAAAAAATATCTAGATATTTCATAAACTAGAAGATGTAAAATGTCAAGAAATTGCCCAAAAAAAGGGGTGTTACAAGTAGCAACACTTTTCAAACTAATTATAAAAATATGACCTCTAAAAACTGAGAACTCGATAATGATCTCATTAATTCGATAACTTTGTTGTATATTTTTCAATTATGGCAGTGCCAAATCTCATTGGATTTGTCAAGAGGCAGTTGACACATTAAGTCCAAGTGGAGAGTCAGTCCACAAGACTTTCGCTCCTTCTCCACACTCTTTTATTATTTTCCACCTCCAGTTAGCATCCCTCATGTGGGTACTTGCGTGGAGCATTTGGGATTTTAAGCACGGAAAGAATTCATGGAAACTTGCAGCTACATCTTTCCAAATTAGAGATTATTTGTCTAATTTTACTCTTTCTTTATAGTGACAAGATTGGTTCAGTAGTATTGAGCCCTAGGTTGCTTGGTTGGTTTAGATCTTTCACAAGCCTTATTTTTTTGGTGGATACTTGATTGGCAATGTTGAAATATGCAACTAGGTTCGGCCTTCATGATGACATGTGTAATCATGATTTTTATGCAATTAATGAAAAGAAGAAAAATAAAAATATTTTATTATGCTTGAGCCATGGGTTTCATGCTCAAGGAATCTTATTTTTGTAGGTCAAGCTCCCATTGTGAGCTCTCAGGATTGGTCATTCAGTCATAAAGTCATTGTCATGTATTGAAGACCCATTTGGGAATTTTACATACTGAAAGAAAGATTGATTTGAGTCAATGTCTAGTCAAAGAACTTTCCAAAACCAAGTCACAAAGTAAAAAACTTAAGTCGGCCTCGTCAAAGATCATGTCAGCCTAGGGACAGATTGAAATCGGCCTCAAATCATGCATGAGGATGTATATATATTGAAGGAATCGACCTCATTCCAGACAGATTGTGTACCATTGCAAAGGTTCGAGAATGAGAAAAGAAAGAGCCTCATATCATAGCAAAGAAGGAAGATTCATAGCAGAAGGAAAAAAGATGAGTTTTTGGGTCTGTCTTTGGGTCTTCTATCTCTCATGTGCGAACTGTTGCTATGGCACACTTCCAGCTACAAAACGAAGAAGTTACAGTCAAATTTAGGAGGAGTTTCAAGGCTAAAGAAGATTTGGATCACAATCTGAGTTGGTCTAGAGGAAGCCTTTATCCCAGTGAAGAGAAGAAGAGAAGTTCCGGTCAAGTTACACATATAATCTAGGGTTTCTGTGGCAAGGTCACATTAGATCTTGAAGAAAGCTAAATTAAGGGTCAAGAGGTAGAATTATTCCAGCCGAATATAGTGAAGGAAGAAAACTCATGAATCTGCCCCATTGAGCACACATATGTGACATCTTGACTACTACATGTAAGTCAAAAAGTTGCATATATGTGATAGAAGATAAAAGGTCGAGGACAGAAGAATACAAGTCTGACAGAAGAATACAAGTCTGACTTAAAGAAGAAGAAGAGTTGTTGTGACTTGGTTTTTGGAGAAGTTCTTGATCAAGGGTCTAGGTCTTGGAATTCATCAATTGAAGATTCTATAAGAAGAAGAATTTGTTTGGGTTTTCCTCTCAAGATTGGAGAGGTTTTGGCCTTGGATTATAGGATACATATGGTGCCATTTGTTTCATTGTTTTGTATGGTTTGGTAGCTGTTTTGATGGAGATGAATACATAATAATAATCAAACAAAGAAGAACCTAATTAAGAAAGTAAAAAGTCTTCACAAATAGTTATCATTTCTAGAGAAATCATCTCATTTCTTTGCCCTAGATTTCTCAATAGGCAACACCCACATTTCCTTCTAGAATTCCATTATGTGTTCTCACTCTCATCACCCCTCCAATGGTTTTATTCCAAGCTTTTTAGTACTAGTTCCACCTTAGTTTCCTCCCTTGAGGTTTTGACTCTATTTGTGTAATTGGCTATGTTCCCAATTAAACCTTTCATCCCCCTCATAGTGTCGAGATGGATTATTCATAGACCAAGAGAATAAGGAAACTGTTGGAAAGACATGAAGAGTGAATTCAATATTTGGAGTAAAATAAGGATCCTTGTAAACATAATATAGTATCAATATAGAAAATTTCAATCTTAGAAGATGGAACTCATGAAAAATAAAGTTGTCTTGTGTGAGAAAATTCATATCCAACCATTTGTGATAAACATCCTTCATCTTGGGAGCCCAACCTTTCCATACCTAATCTTAAAGACAATTTGAGGAGCATATATTGTGTTTCTAACTTAAAAATATTTTTTGTCTATGATTTTTGTATACTTGGTGTACACCTCATAGGGCTTGGTTTCATTTATGACATTTTGAAACAAAACAAAACCAATCATAGGTTTTTTCAAATTAAAATTCATATTCACAATGAAAAAAATGCAAACACGATCACACTTGCTTGGTTGGCTTTACAGGAGAGGGGAAGATGAAGAGCTAGGGTTTCAAGCTTCTGCAAGTGTTGTACTCCATGGAGGGGTGCAAAGGGTGGAGCCCCACTCCCTCCTACAGGCAAGCCGTGGCCGACCGAGGTAAGAAACCAATAGAAACTACCAGAGGTCCTTCAGGAGAAGGGAAAAGGAACATGGAAGAGGATCAGGATTTAACCAAAACAAGGGAGGACAATGGAACAAAATAAAATGAGGAAGAAGACAAGAAACAGGGAGCAGAAAACAAAGCGCAAAAGGGTTCCATGTAAACCCAAGTTTGAGGTTACATCCAAAGTAGTTTTAAATGATCCTGCTCTGCAAGCGCACATGAACCACATGCGGACCTATGCTATCATTTGTAAATTCATGGGATTATGGCCCACTGAAAAGGCACAACAAGCATGGATTAAATACCACTGGAAACCAAAAGAAATCATTGACCTACATCTGGGGTCAACGGGTTTCTTCACTGTGGTCTTCACAAATATTGAGGACAAAGACAAGGTGTTTGAAGGAGGGCCCTACTTCTATGCAACAGCAGGCCTCTACATGCGGCCGTGGATGATGAATTTTGTCCCAGAGCGAGAGACTTTCACTTCGGTCCCGGTCTGGGTAAGACTCTACTCCCTACCTCTTGATTACTGGAAAACAGAATTGTTATCTACCATAGGAAACAAATTAGGACGTTTTGTTAAAGCTTCTGAGGCCACCATAAAGGGAAAATATACTTCCTTTGCACGAATATGTGTGGAGATGGATCTCTCTGGAGCTCTACCGGATGAGGTCATCTTGGAAGTTTTTGATGAAGAATGGGTGCAAATAGTAGATTATGAACATATTCCTTTCAGATGTCGCAGGTGCCATGAGCATGGGCACCTATTTAGAGACTGCCCTCTCAGTAAAATAGAGAACAAAAGTAAAGCTACCACAGTGAAAGATACTGAAAGCTTTCACAAAGTGGGATATAGAGGAAAAGGGGGCAAAAGGGGGCCAAAGCAACATCAAACAGAAGGGCAACAGGCCAGTCTGAACAGGTTCCAAGTACTCGAAGAAGAGGAGGAGATAACAAAGGGAGATCAGGTAATGGAAGGAAGCCCAGGGGAGAAGGAGAAAGAAGAAGATAGTGCACAAACACAGGATATTAATAAACAAAAAGAGACTATGCTGAGCGATGGAGAACTAGAAATGGACCAAGAAATGACCCAGAGTGAGATGGAAATGGAGGATCATGAACTGTAGGAGATTCTTGATAGAGAACACCTAGATCTGGAAGGGTTCTTGAAACAGGGGACCATGGGAGGGGTAGACTCACTACCTCAAGAAGAGTTCAACAAAGTACAGCAATTGTTCCTATGGAAAACTTAGGCTAAATGGCTGGAAAGGCAAAGAAACAATGAAAGGCAGGGCAACGAAGGTGTGAAAACTATGAAAACCACACCAGGATTAGCTCCTAGAAACCTAGGAAAGAAAAGAGGCAGAAAAAAGCAGAATGAGTTATTGATGGAATGTGGAAAGCTAATGATAGATTCAGGTAAGATGAAAGACCTAACCAGCTACTCCTTTACAAATATTTAATAATGAAGTTCACATCTTGGAATATCAGAGGTCTAGGTAGTAAAAGAAAACAAAGAATACTTAGCAATAGAATGAAACAAGAAGCTCCAGATATGATCTTTATCCAGGAAACTAAATGTTCCATTCAAAAAATAAAAGAAATTCACAGCAATTGGCTCAATAAATTTGAGTTTCTAGAAGTCAAAGCAGATAATACTGCAGGAGGCATACTCACTCTTTGGAACCCCCAAAAGATTGGCATAATAGATGCTGAGGCATCTAGGAATTATTTATCAGTGGTTATTCAGCCTGTGGGAGATAGGGAGACTTATCTGGTCACGAATGTTTATGGCCCCCAAAGACTGGATGATAAACTCAGGTTTCTAGACTCTCTTGTGGAACTAAGAGATAGACATGCAGGAGTACCATGGATCATGGGTGGGGACTTCAACATGATCAAATCACTTCTAGAGAAAAAAGGGGGAACCAGAACTTTAAGCAAATATTATAGCATTTCAAACTTTTATAGATAATATGAAGCTAGTTGACTCTGATGTGATAATGGCCTCTTTACTTGGCACAATTAAAGAGGAGGAGAGTCTCAAGTAGCCTCAAAGTTAGACAGATTCATAATCTTAGAGGACCTTATGCTCACCGACAAGGAAATGATAGTGAGAATTCTCCCCTTTGGAGGCTCGGACCATTGGCTTGTACAACTTGAGGTTCAGGGCATTGGTACCCCCAAGAACAAACCTTTTAGATTTGAGAATATCTGGCTCACCCACCCAGATTTCATCAGCAACATTACAAAATGGTGGACAGAAGATCTGCATATTGAGGGTACAAGAATGTTTCTTCTTCACAAAAGACTAAAGCACATCAAACTCAGACTTAAAGACTGGAACAAGAATGAATTTGGAAATATTTTTGAAGCGAAAAAAACTGTTGAAGACAAAATGCAAGAACTCAATCAAGCCCTTATCATGGATGGCTTTGATAAAGTTAGAAATGATCAAGTCACCAAACATCATCAAGACTGGGATAATTTATGTAAACAAGAGGAGATATTTTGGAGGAAAAAATCTAGAGTTCAATGGCTAAAAGAAGGGGAGCGAAACACTAGATTTTCCACATATCCACCATTGCGAACACATTTCATAATAGGATCTCTTCGATCAAGGACGAGGGAGGCCATCTACTTAATTCCCATGAAGATATAGAAATTGTGTTAGTTCAGCACTTTCGAGGTATAGCAAAGGAACCCATTTCAGACAGAGATCATTTTATCAGGGACTTAACAAGGCATATACCTAGGCTTGTAACAAGAGAGGATAATTTCAATCTTAACAGGCCAGTGACTGAAGAGGAGGTTAGTGAGGTCATCAAAGAAATGCAGAATGGGAAAGTGCCAGGCCCGAATGGTTTCAATGTGGATTTCTTTAAAGCTTGGTGGAACATTGTTAAACAAGATATTCTTAATGTAGTGGAGGATTCCAGGATGAATAGAACCATCTTGAAGGTGCTCAATACTTCCTTCATCTCCTTGATCCCAAAACAGGACAATGCTCAAACTCTAAACAGGTTTAGACCCATATCTTTGTGCAATGTGGTGTACAAGATAATATCCAAAGTTGTGGCCAATAGACTCAAACCCCTTCTGCCTACTCTAGTTTCTGTGGAGCAATCAGGCTATGTGGAGGGCAGACAAATTCTCAATAATATCATTCAAGCGCATGAGGTGGTGCATTCATTGTTAAGCAACAGGAAGGCCAGAATGATTATACAATTGGACCTAGCCAAAGCTTACGATAAGTTGAATTGGACCTATATCAAGAAGGTCCTTATAACCTTTGGATTTGACCATAACTGGGTAAGATGGGTTATGGCCCTGGTAACTTCTTCTAGTTTTTCAATTCTGGTTAATGGTTCTCCTTCCAAGACTTTTACTCCTTCAAGAGGCCTCAGGCAGGGAGATCCGCTCTCTCCCTTTCTCTTTATCCTCATGATGGAAGGACTTGGTCAGTCTATCAAGCATGTGAAAGAAGTTGGTTACATCAAGGGTCTCCAACTTTCTGAGACTGGACAGGCTTTGACCCATCAACAATTTTTTGATGATACTATGTTGCAGGGAATCCCCACGGTCAAAGAAGCACTAGCTTATAAACAAATCCTATGTGACTTTGCCATGGCTACAGGTATGGAAGTTAATCTCTCCAAATCTAAGATTTTTTCTTTAATACTAATATTGATATTCAAAGAAATATCTCTAGAATTCTGGGCTTTCAAAGGGATTCCAAATACTTGGGAGTTCCTCTAACTGTTAAACCTTTGCACAAGAGCATTTGGGAACCGGTGATTAATAAGATGCAGGATAAAATTAGGAAATGGACTATTAGATCTTTAAACTTGGCTGGTCGGTTGGTGCTTACAAAAGTTGTACTTCAATCAATCCCCGTCTTCATGCTATCAGCCCTTCCAACTCCAAAAGGAGTTTTGCAACAATTTAGAACCATTCAAAGAGACTTTCTTTGGGGTAAGGGGAGGAGAGAAAGAAATGGGCCTTGGTAGCCTAGGATAAGATTTGCAAACCTAAAAACCATGGGGGTCTTGGATTGGATGATCCGAAAGTACTAAGCAAAGTTTTAGGGGAAAAATTATGGTGGCATTGGGTAAAAGATCCAAAGGCTCAGTGGGATAGTATCTGGAAAGAAAAATATGCTAGCACTTGGCAAGATAATGATCACATAAGGATGATTGGCATCATTAAAGGCTCCCACATCTGGAATAAGGCCTGGGAGAATAGAGGCTTAGTACAAAAAAATAGCTTCTGGGAAATCAGAGAGGGAGATCTTGCTTTGTTTTGGGAGGATAAATGGCAACAAGAACCTACACTGTTAAGAGAGGACTTTCTGGACCTCAAGAAAGAAACTGATACCAAAGGGTTACTTAGGGTAAAATATTTTTGGGATCAAACCAATAGTGAAGGAAAATGGAGAACCTGGAAGAATATAGACTACAAGGATGATAGCCCCTTGAAAACAAAGGCTGAGGCTCTTATGACAATGTTGGACCAAAGGAAAATTTTAGTTACAGGGGGGCATGACCAACTTAGATGGGGCAACAATAATGAAGGTACTTTCAATCTTAAGGAGGCAAAGCACATAATCCTTGAGCTGAACTCCAATGTACCGGACAGGGTTTGGCAGAACCTATGGAGGCATCAAGGATGGATGAAGATCAAACTCTTCATGTGGCTGGTACATCATAAGAAAATTCTAACTTGGGAAAACATTCAGAAGAGGGGTGTTCTGGGACCTTCTAGATGCCAACTCTGTGAAGCCCAAGAGGAAACAATGGAGCACCTTCTCAACAATTGCATTTTCACCTCCAGGTTGTGGGATACTTTTGCCACAATTTTCCAACAGACAGACAGGGACAAAGGAAACATTATCAATACCCTAAATAACTGGAGACGAAACTTTTATGAGTATGAATTTCTTCGCACAACTTGGGCTTTAACACCAAGCTTCATAATATGGAATGTCTGGAAAGAAAGGAACAATAGAATCTTCAAAAATGAAAAAAGTTCCTCCCAGTGCATTTTTGAGCAGATCTTAAGACAGCTCAAGGAGACGGTAGGTACTTTAGTGCGAACCTCCCCAAAGAATCCACCTTTAGAAGCTGAAATGCAGATACTTCTTCAGTTGGGTATGCAGGGGCTTATGCCACAGGGCTTGGATAGGAAGGTAATGAAACTGGACAATAAGTAGGATTACTGGCATCCTCCCCCTCAGGGTTTTTTGAAATACAACATAAATGGGGCCTCAAAAGGAAATCAGAGTATTACTGGTTTTGGAGGGGTGTTAAGGGATGAAAATGGCTGCATCCTTTTTATTTTCCACTACCATTTGGGAAGAGCTACTAACAATATGGCGGAATTAATGGCACTTGAGCAATGTTTAGAATTCCTGAAGTAGGATAATCTCCAGAATATAATAATTGAATCTGATTCTGAGTTAATCATTAACTCGGTCAAGAGAATCAGCAGTGGCACGAAGCCGAAAAAAGTCTCAAAACACTGGAGGCTGCTTAGGTCTTTCAAAGGATTCAGTTTCACCTCCTGTGCTTACGTACTGTGAGTTTTAATCATGTGCGAAGGACGGCTAATAAATTGGCAGACATTCTGGCCAATCAAGGGGTGCTCTGCACCAAAAGTAGGGTCAAGCTGAGTTGGCAAGAGATGCCTCAAAATAGATTAAGGGAGCATTGTCACGATTAGGCGGATGAGGACAGAATGGTGTTTCGAAACAGAGCCATAAAGATGGGGTCTAGTTGATTTGGATTCATTATGAAGTGTTATTTCAGAAGTGAGGTAATATTTGGGATGCAGGTCACTGTCGGCCTCCTCAACCCAGGTAAGTGCAATCCCAGAAGTCTCAGGTGGAAGTTGCTCGGTAGACGATGTTTCTCGGATGGACGGCTGGACAGATGGATTTTCATCTCCCTTTGGTACATGCGCTGGAGGAGATGGGACGGTGTGAAGGGCCGGAGTCCAGGCTTTCTCAGCAGACTCAAAACCCAAGCATTACTTTCTGTGGTGGCAATACCGCTCTCGGGGTGGTTTCTAGTTTTTCGCATGCCCTTCAAGCCGGAAGCGGTATTTCGGAGTTGGGAGCGATTCCACTCACCAAGAAACACGTGGCCAAGGGAGGGGAGAGAATACCACCCTCATCGTGAGGTAATTCTCGGTTCTTTTGGCTCGTGCGATATGATCCTCAGCCGTTGGATCAAGCGAGGTGAATCCACGGTCAAGAATAAGCGAGCATGTTGGTGGGTCCAGGTCGGTTATCACGCGGTAATTCTCCGTGCTTTTAGGTCTTGTGATATTATCCTCCGTCGTTGGATCTGGCGAGGAGAATCGACGGTTAAGGAAAGTAGGCAGGTCCAGGTGAGGTGTTATCTTCCATGCTTGTTTTGCTTCAAGGTGGGAATCGGTGGATTTCGGGCGGACTACATGCTCGAGGGTTATCCCACCATTCAGACCCGAAATCCTTATAGAGTGGTCCCTATTTCCTCATCGGGTCTGATTCTAATTTTAAAGTGTTTGCTTGTTTGTGCCCTGATATTAGCCTTGTCCGTCAGATCTATGAGGGTGGATCGAACGGTCTCGGCTTTTGTTTGTTTTTCAAGGGTTTTGTAGTTATGTTTGCGGGCCCTTGGCTTGGTTTTTAAGCCTTTAGCTCGGTGCCCTAGGCTTTAAGCAGATAGTTATTTCTATGGCCCACAGATCCTTTGGGACTATTGTATTTTATGTAATTTGTTTTTCCGATTCAATTAAATAGAAGGTATGACTCTTGCTTCAGCAAAAAAAAAAAAAAAAACACAAACAGAAAGTAAAGAAAGTTAATAGACTAAAAGAGTATATACACAATAAAAACAAACAACAATAGATAGTGAAATACAATTTTATTTTAGTGGTTAATATTTTTGGTTAAGTTTGATAAAAGAAATACAATTTTATTCAAATACATGTTTACTTAAGGGGAGTTAATTTTTTAATTTTAAATATGTATTGTTTACTTAAAGGGAGTTAATTTTCTAATTTTAAATATATTATTATTTGTTTTAATTTTAAATATATTATTATATTTTATTTTATTTTATGAAAGGATGATATTATTCTATTGATTTATCTCTTAATTTTATTAGAAATGTCATTTCAAATATTTTGTGTGAAGTTATTGAATGGCATATCTTTTTTTAATTATTTTTCTTAAAGATTAAAATATATTTATAGTTTATAGTTTACTTATTTCAATAAATATAAGTATAAGTTTATGCTTAAATATTATAGTTTTTAAAATATTTATTAATTTATTATTTTTCATATTTGATAAAGAGATTTGAAATTACTATTCATCAATCTTTACATTGTAGTATATAAATTGGAATATATATTATTTGATTTAAAACATCTTTATATACATATATACACACACATATATAATGGTTTTTTAATGTAGGTATATTTTTATATAAAATTATCCAATATATATAGATTTAATACTTATTATTAACAAATATTTTTTATTTTTATAGATTGTGAAAAGACGCTTGTTTAAATGAAATAATAGTAGAAATCATAGTTCAACGATGACAAAAATAGGAAAATTATATTAATGATCATTTTGTTGAGCTATCTACAATCTAGACATATACACCATGTACCATCTGTTTTTTAATCATCGCCACTTATTCTGAAATGGATCCAAACCAACAAATAGATAAGACTCAATGCTTGGAAGACAATTTGGAAATTAATCAAGGTTATGCAAGCAATGTAAAATATAATGTAAATGAAATGATGAATAAGAAAAATGTGTAAGGAAAAAAAAATGAAAATAAAAGAAATGAAAATGAGAGAAAGATGAGGAATGGGAAGTGAAGGGCCATGGATGTTGGTCTTCCCCTTATCCCCCAACTGTCCCTATTCCTCTCATGAATTTCATTCTTAAAGGGTCACTTTTGGCCAATGAGGATGAGGCATAGAAAGTTAGGAGAACATTGTACTAGATATTGTTGAGATGAATAGACTCAATCCCATTTGAAGTTGGTTTTCCCATTTGGGTTTCGAGAATTACAAAAAAATAAGTACATGGTGATTGATTGTGTTTGATTTCATCATGGTGCAATTTTTTTGTGATATTATTGATTCTCTTATTTATACTTAACGCAGTCCACTGCTCTTAATGTTATTAATGATTAGCATGATGATTTTCAATTTACATTTGATATATCATTATTGAAGAATGTTTTTTGCCTCATATGGTGTGGAATCCAAAAAATCTTTATTGATCTATGTCCAATTAATATAGATCTCGAGGTCAATGTTATTAAAATATAGCTATTGCAATACATATGGAGTTGCTAATTTAATATTTTTGGTTTTTATACATTTTTATCTCTCTTCAAGTTGTAACCTTTCCTCTCTAAGCCAATTGACATTATTTGGGCCATTTTCAGTGTCCCTAGGCTAATTTTAAATCCTCCTTTCTATTTTTTATGTGCTTGGGCCAAATTTAAATCCTTGTCAACATTTTACTTCATCCTTGGGCGAGTTTACATCCATATGGGTATATTAATGTGTACCCAGTACATTTGTACCATTGCTAAGCAAATGTTTTCCTTACTTTGGTTGATTTTCCTAACATTGTGTATTACTTCGTTCCTAGTACATGTGTACCATTGCTATGTGATTTTTTTCCTTACTTTGGTTGATTTCCCTCACTTTGGATGTTTCTCCCTCACCATAGATTTCATACAAGATTTACACATCCCCTCTCTTCTTCTGTGGGTGATAAAATTCACTATTGGATGTCCCCATAGTTTGTTGTCAATATTTCCTAAGGTGGATTTCTTATTTACCATCTAAATTTCCACTTGCTAAGTTCATTTCCTTTCACTTGGTCCACTCAATTTGTGTCTAGATCAACTTCATATGGGTTTACCCAATTTTGATCCTCTATAGAGTGATTTGCTACCTTTTTGAGTGTATATTGACCCACGGGTAAAGCTACCTTTTACTTGCAAAATAGAGGTCGTATAGACCATATGCAATAATGTTTTTCTCCTTAGACAATTAAACTCATTTCTAGATGGTTTTCTTATTCACTTATCCATTGGATTTCCCCTTAGTCCACTTACTCTTATGTTGGTTGATTCACTCTAACCTATAACATGCATGTCTTGGTTAAATTCCATTTGCTTAGTCAACTTAATTCATTGTTATTCAATAAATCCTCTTAATGGTCAAATTGATTGTTGAGTCAAGCTTTATCCAATCTTGGTCTATGTGCTTAATTCTTTGGTCAAAATTCCTTATTTATTGGTCAATTGGATCTATCTTGATTGGTTGAAAAAATACATAGACTTAATGGAATTTGGAAATGAATGGCATGTTGATATAAGCAAATTTTCATAACCATTTATTTGAAATCCTATGATTGGAACTCAATGAATTCCAAATTAAAAATGAAAATTTATATTTCTCAACGAATTCCACCTTAATATTTCTCCTTATTCTCCTCAAAATTTTGTTGTCTAAAACTTCACAAGAAAAGGGTTCTAGTGAAAATGACAAGATGGACTGTTAAAAAGTGATTTTGAGACTAATCACAAGAATTTTCATCCATACACTATATCTTTGAAATTATAATGAATAAGAACATGAATTTTGACCACCTATATGATATTTCTCCTCAATCTCCTTGAAAAATTTCTATTTGAAACTTCCCATAAAAATGTTATAGAGAAAATGCCAAGATGTCTTGATTGAAAGAGAAAAATGCTAAGAACGTATTCTTTGATATCAAATGTTAGGAAACAAATACCAAAATAGCCTAAAAATATAGAGAAGAATATCCACACCTTGATAAATAGATATAAAACGTAAATATAAGCCTCTTCAAGGGGGCAACCTCCATTTACAATAGAACAAATGTACAATAATGAGGTGAGATTGTTTAAAACTAGGTCTCCTTGTGTGTGTGTGTGTGTGTGTGTGTGTGTGTGTAGAGAGAGAGAGAGAGGTTTATCTCGTGTGGTTTGGAGAAATGATTGTTATCCTCCTCACCAAGGTTCAATTCCCACATGTAAATGATCTTTGTTGTAATGGCTTCTAGATTCGTTATTGAATTTGACTAGTCTGTTGAGACCAAAACATGTATATACTTCATATCAAATATAAAGATATTTCTCATGGAAAAAAGATATAAGAGATCAAGGGTAAAATTACAATTAAAGGTTCTAGCTGACAACATTAATATAACAATAGAAATATAACTCATTATCTAGGCATTTACATGGGGTACTTGTATTCTTAACATAAGGGTTTGCCTAGGGCTTAACAAAATACGAGTACCATTATGAAGTCTTCTACACCAAGAATGTGTCTTCATGAATTAGGCATGGTCAAGGAAGAAAATAAGGACCTTAGGCCCTTGATAAATTCAATAGAGATCAAGAGTCTATTAACAAGGAAAAATGTCTCCCCAACAGTTAGGGGGTCCCCCCGGTGTGAATTCTCAATCATACCTCACACAGTTTGGGATAGGAGCCCAATGCAGTATCTGGGCTCGCCTGCCACCATGAATGTTTTTCTCCTAACTGTCGAATGTGAAGAAATCAGTGTGAGACCAAAATGAGATGCCTAAAGAATGGGGATGAAATCAACCCTCTCTTGACAAACTAATAGAACAATGTATAATAATCGAACAACAAAACAATAAGAACAATATGCCTTAAGAGAAACTAGTTAGTTTATATCATCTTAAGACATATAAGCAAGAAGATACTAGATACTAGCTACAAATTAGTTCGTAGTTAGTTCCTAGCATTTGCATGTAATAAGGAAAGTAAAGACTCAAAAAATATATATAATCCATAGTCACAAATTATGTTGGGTCCTTATAATACTAGTGATTACCCCATTAATATTGTAGTTATACCCCTTATTTATATTTTTGTGCCCCTATTACCCCCATATTGTTATTTCTGTGCCCCATAGAATCCCTCTATTGTTATTTTTGTGGCTTTATATTATTATTGTTAGGTCGGCTGGATTATATTGTGACTCCTTAGACTCCTATATATAGAAAGGAGGTTTTGTCATTTGTATCATCCAAGAATTATTCATTTATTTAATGTAAAGGAGGTTGCCCCCTCGAAGAGGTTGAATTTTAAGGTGTTGATCTATCTTTTCTATCTTTTCTTGAGCTGGTTTCATAACATTTGGTATCAGAGCTTTGGATTCTAGGGTTTCGCTGCTCCAAACAGGTCATCATGGCATTTTCGCTATAAATTTTTTTCTGTGACGTTTCAAAAGTCGCAAAAAAAAACCATTTGAGAAGAAATCGCGCTGAACCTTGGGTCCGAATTTCAGCGCTTTTCGCGCGATATTTGCGGAGATATGATCTGAGGAAGTTGGTCTTTTTGCAGACTCCTGAATTACATCCAAAACAGGTGACCTGGGGAAAATTGTCATAACTTTCTCTGTGGGGATCGGATTGAAATTTCGTAAGAAGGTACAGAAAGAGGACGGACTGTAGTTTCTTGTGTGTGTGTTTCAGATTCAAAGGTTGAAACAGTGACTCGTGGCACGTCGTACAAGTTCGCTCTGCTAAACCAGTCTAAAAGCAAGTCACTGTGGGAGATTTCACATAACTCTTCCTTGGAGAATCCAATTTGGCTCAGACTTGTGGCATTGGAAAGAGGACACAGAAGGCTACTACAGATAGCAATTTCAGAACTGGATGATCCGAAATTACAGAGATACATCAGATTCAATATCAGGCTTCTATAAAGTGAAAAAAGGTGTGTAGTTTTTTTTTAATTTTTGTGTAAGCTTGGTTTAACGGAATTCAAAGGGCATAGTAAAGCATTATTATTGGTAACTGATGCCCCAAGGAAAGAAAATGAAAACACCTAGTAAGGAACCTGAAATCTCTAGCATGACTCATGAAGAAGAGGAAGAAATGCTACATGATATATCAAAATTACAAGAACAAGTGCAACAAATGTCACGCTCACAAAAGCTAACAGAAGCTAAGATAAGTGGCGTGGAATCTAAGGTAAATGGCGTGGAATCTAAGATAAAGGGCATGGAAGCTAAGATGGATGATTTGAAGATATATTTGAAGACAGACGTGGAAGAATTGAAGAAGTTGCTACAAGAAAGGGTCACTAATGGTGAAAAGGTAGTAAAGGAAACTCATGATGAGAACAAAAGAAATGTTAATCATGATTCCATAGACTCTAATGTTGGATCGAAGAATCACCATATTCCAAAAATCGATATGAGGAAGTTTGATGGCAAGGATCCTGCCACATGGATATTACAGATGGAGCAATTCTTCGATCTCAATAATGTGTAAAACGCACAAAAGGTACGTATGGCAACAGATGGAGCAATTCTTCGATCTCAATAATGTGTAAAACGCACAAAAGGTACGTATGGCAACTGTGTATTTAGAACCAAATCAGTTTGTATGGTATCAATGGCTTTGCTCTCGTAAACAATTTATCACTTGGGCAATTTTTACGGAAGAATTGATAGCACATTATGAAGATACAAAAAGCAACACTTTTTTTAGCCAATTGATAAGTCTCAAACAAAAGGGTTCAGTAATGGAGCACATTGAGGAGTTCCAAAAATTGAACATAAGGGTAAAAGATATTCCAGAGGAGCATAGGATTGATGTGTTCATAGGGTCTTTAAAGGATAATATCCAACATGATGTTCGCCTTTGGGAACCTGATTCATTAGAGAAGGCATTCAGGTTAGCAAGAAAAATGGAAAGCAAAATTATGGCAACTAGGAAGCATACCACTCACAACTATAAAGACGGAAGTGTTGTTGCCCCTAGTCTTCCACAACCTATAAGGTTGACACCACAACAATTGGAAGAAAAAAGAGCAAAAGGGCTTTGTTACAGTTGTGATAGCAAATACACTAAAGGTCATAAGTGTGCTGAGAAGAAATTATTCTACATAGATTGTGAAGAGGAAGAAGAAAAGGAGCAAGAAAGGTCAAAAGAAGAAGATATACTCCAGGAACAAAGCCTAGATGAAGAACAAATAAATCCGACCATATCTTGTAATGCATTGGCGGGAATTACCACTCCTCAAACCATCAAGATAGAAGGACAAATCAAGAAGAAAAAGGTAATAGTGTTGATTGATTCAGGAAGCACCCACAATTTTATTCATTGTAGGGTAGCAAAAGAATTGAATTGCTTCCTATATCCAGCACCAGAGTGTCAAGTGATGATTGCAAATGGAGGAACAATAAATTGCTCTGGAAAGTGCCATAATATCAAGCTATCCATGGGAGAATATGTATTGACTAGCCCAATGCTTTCCATTCCAATGGGAGGTGCTGATGTTGTACTAGGAGTCCAATGGCTACAATCCTTGGGTACAATAGCTTTTAATTTTCAAGAACTTTTCATCAAATTTTCTACGGAAGGAAAGGAAGTTGAATTAAGGGGTATTGCAGGGAAACCAGGAAAGATAATCAGCTCTAATGGCATGACAAAGCTTCTAAAAAAGGAGCAAAGAGGTGTAATTGCACAATTATGTTCGCTAGATGTTTCCACATTGGAATCATCTATTTCTCCAGATCTCCAAAAAGTCCTGGACAATCATTCCAAGGTATTTGAGACTCCAAAAGGTCTCCCACCTATGCGTGATCATGATCATGCTATTCATCTGATTCCAGGAAGTGTTCCTCCAAACATCAGGCCGTACAGATATCCCTATGTCCAAAAAAGTGAAATTGAACGTATGGTTGCAGAAATGCTAGAGGCTGGTATAATTCAACCGAGTCAAAGTTCTTTCTCAGCTCCAGTAGTATTGGTGCACAAGAAGGATGGATCATGGTGCATGTGTCCGGATTATAGGGAGCTCAACAAGCTCACTATTAAAGATAAGTTCCCCATTCCTGTTATTGATGAATTACTGGATGAATTGCATGGATCAATTTACTTCACCAAGTTGGATCTTCGTTCGGGATATCATCAAATCAGAATGAAGATTGAAGACATTCTGAAAACGACATTTAGAACTCATGAGGGTCATTATGAATTTTTGGTCATGCCTTTTGGCCTTACCAATGCACCTTCAACATTTCAAGGTTTGATGAATTCAATTTTCAAACCATTCCTTAGAAAATTTGTGTTAGTATTTTTTGATGATATACTAATCTACAGCAAGTCTTGGAAGGATCATGTTGAACATGTTGACAGGGTGCTACAACTATTGGAGGAGAAACAATTATATGCAAAAAGATCCAAATGTTTCTTTGGAGTCCAGGAGGTGGAATATTTGGGTCATATTGTATCTCATGAAGGAGTTAAGGTAGACCCTAGCAAAATTAAAGCCATTAAGGAATGGAAAATCCCCACATCCATAAAGCATCTGCGAGGATTTCTTGGGTTGACAGGGTATTATCGCAAGTTTGTTAAGAATTATGGGAGAATAGCAGCACCTCTAACAACATTATTGAAGAAAGATTCATTTTCATGGACTCCGGAAGCAACAAAGGCCTTTGAACATCTTAAAGAGGCAATGTGCCAAGCACCGGTCTTAGCTACACCGGACTTCACAAAAACCTTTATTGTGGAATGTGATGCTTCAGGAAATGGAATTGGTGTTGTTCTAATGCAAGATGAAAGACCCATTGCTTTTGAAAGTCGTCCAATCAAGGGAAAGTTTTTAAGCAAAGCTATTTATGAGAAGGAAATGTTGGCAATACTCCATGCACTTAAGAAATGGCGACCCTACCTAATGGGAAGACACTTCAAGGTAAAAACGGATCATGATAGCCTTAAATACTTTTTAGAACAAAGATTATCCTCTGAAGAGCAACAAAAGTGGGTCACAAAGATGTTGGGTTATGACTTTGAAATCATCTACAAAAAAGGGAAGCAAAATGTGGTGGCAGATGCACTCTCAAGAAAGGATGAGGATGTGGAAGCATTGTTGTGTGCCATTTCTATTATCCAACCAGATTGGATAAATGAAGCAAGGGAGGAATGGAAGAATGACGAAGAAGTGTGGGCACTTATTCGAAAGCTACAACAAGATTCCAGTACTTCTGATACATTTAGCTGGAAAAATGATTCGTTATGGTACAAAGATCGCTTATACCTCTGTAAGAATTCCCAGCTAAAACAAAAGATTCTTATGGAATTGCACACTTCTCCCTTAGGAGGGCACTCAGGATTTTTAAAAACTTACCACAGGGTTAAGAAGGAATTTTTTTGGGATGGCCTTAAATCAGATATTCAAAATTTTGTGGCGGAATGTTTGGTTTGCCAGCAAAATAAAGTTGAAACAATTAAGACATCAGGTCTATTACAACCTTTATCCATTCCAAGCCAACGTTGGGAGGAGGTTTCAATGGATTTTATCACAGGTTTACCCAAGTCTGAGGGAAAGAGTGTCATCATGGTGGTAGTTGACAGACTTACCAAGTATGCACACTTTTGTGCATTATCACATCCATTTAAAGCCAGTACAGTTTCTACTGCATTTATGGAAACAGTTCAAAAGCTACATGGAAACCCAAAGATTATTGTAAGTGACAGAGATCCCATTTTCACTGGAAATTTTTGGACAGAATTATTTTCTTGTCTTGGTACTCAGTTAGCTCATAGCTCATCTTATCATCCTCAATCTGATGGGAAAACTGAGATAGTAAACAAATGTTTGGAAGGATATCTTCGTTGCTTTGTATCTGATAAACAGACACAATGGGTCAAATGGTTGCCTCTGGCTGAATGGTGGTATAACACTTCCTTCCATACAGCAACAAAAATGACCCCATTTATGGCACTTTATGGGTATCAACCACCATCCATCACATCATATTTAAGAGAAAATTCTAAGGTTCAGGCAGTGGAACATCACATCGAACATCAACAACAAGTCCTCCAACTCTTAAAGGATAACCTTGTGTTGGCACAAAATAGAATGAAACAACAGGCAGATCAACATCGCAGTGAAAGAAGTTTTGATGTAGGTGATTGGGTATTCCTACGGCTACAAACATATAAGAAAATGTCCCTAAAGCAAGCTAAGAAGGATAATAAATTATCACCAAAGTATTATGGTCCATACAAGGTGTTGCAAAAGATTGGTACTATGGCATACAAATTGGAGCTTCCTGCAGCTTCTCGATTGCACCCAGTTTTCCATGTTTCATGTTTAAAGAAGGTTATAGGTGACAAGCTCCCAATTCAAACAATATTGCCAGAACTTGACGAGGAAGGAAAAATTATATTGGAATCGGAAGCAGTCACAGAAACAAGAACTCGACAGCTACGAAATCGATCAATTTCAGAGTATCTTATCAAGTGGAAGAACTTATCCGCTGAAGATTCCACATGGGAGGATGAGAATTTTATGCAGAAGTATCCAGAACTACTCAAGCGTTGAGGACAACACTTTTTTGAAGGAGAGGGGCATGTTGGGTCCCTAAAATACTAGTGATTACCCCATTACTATTGTAGTTATACCCCTTATTTATATTGTTGTGCCCCTATTACCCCCATATTGTTATTTATGTGCCCCATAGAATCCCTCTATTGTTATTTTTGTGGCTTTATATTATTATTGTTAGGTCGGCTAGATTATATTGTGACTCCTTAGACTCCTATATATAGAAAGGAGGTTTTGTCATTTGTATCATCCAAGAATTGTTCATTTATGTAATGTAAAGGAGGTTGCCCCCTCGAAGAGGCTGAATTCTAAGGTGTTGATCTATCTTTTCTTGAGCTGGTTTCATAACAAATTATTTCACCGACATAAAGCTAACATGAAATAACACATGCAGACTATATTGGAGTATCAATTATCTATTAAAACCAACAGAGGAATGCATGGGAATTTGTGTCATAATTGAAGAACTCATTGATAATGCTGCCAATCCCACTATATGTGGCACAAGCCCATCAAAACCCAATAATGGGATGGGGGAAGTTCATGTCATCTCCAAGACTAAACCCTAGCCTCACCACAGATTACCTTATTATCTGCCAAGAGCATAGTGCTTTTAGCTCCCTAATCACAAAACTGCTATCTAATTCCTAGCCTAGCTCAAGTGCTAAAAGTCTCCTTTCCTAGAGGTATGATGTGATATTTATAGAAATTGAGGGTGATTGTTCACCTCCTTGTGACTATTCAATTTCCTCATGACCTTTCATTCCTAATTCTTTTTACAACTCATATTCACTTTTACAAGATTTTATCATTTTCTATTTTATAATTATGACACAAAAAACAACATTCACAATATGATGGAAAGAAACACAATGGCCTTTGATGATCCAATGGATTAGAAGTTTGGATTATGGTTGTTGATGAACAATTAGGCTGCCATGTTGATCATCATTCTCCCAGGACAAAAACATTGAGAAATTGGAGATCTCTCTCTTTTACTTCTACGATCTTGACACGAGTTTATCTTTCTTTCCCAAGGATTGGACTCCATTCTTTAACATGATTAAGTGATTTATACTACTTATATGGTGTATTCTCTAGTGAAGCTTGAATCTGAGTATGATTTCAAATCATGACAATTCCAACATTCTCCTCTCTCCTTTAGTAGCTGAAATTTTGACAATTGATCCTGCGTGAAGTGATCCAGGAATATGAATTCAAAATGTAGAAAATTTCATCCAATTCCTATAATTATCAGTTAGTGTTCCTTCCATCACCATCACCTTTAATGGAAGAGAATCATGGTAAACAACGCGGACCTCTTTGATACCTTTTTTATTTATGCTTGCTTTATGTCTGGTTCTAGTGATTCCATTTTAAGTAAGTGTAGCAGTAATTGTGGTCCTTGATATAATACTTACCCAAAATCTACCCATTCTTCCATTCTTAAGTTACAAACTCCATCTGTATGTCCAGTCTATTTTATTAGTTTCTCCACTCTGATCAGATATTATCTAGGGAAATTGCAGCTTTCAAAATTTTCCTTTATATGACACAAGATTTGTTTGGAATTTTATTTTCCAATGTGAATGCCATAAGCATAATCCACTATGGAGTTTCAATGTTGTCACATTCTAGCCTGTCTAGTAAATATATTTCCTAGGCCATCAGAAATCAAAACTTAGAGTTATCATCACCCTTGATTGTAGCGGTTATTACTTAGCAAATTAACCTTCGTACATTGCATGGTTGTGATATCTATCAATGTAGACATATGCAAGGGTGTTTTCACATTCAAAATATTTTCACTACGAACATGTGAATCATTCAAATGAAAATTAAACCCTTTTCCTTTCAATTCTAGTATGAGATAGGTTCAAGTGAAATTGGCATGATGAAGTAGAGCTATAGTTGGTGTTTTGTAACTAGATTACTTAAGTAGTAGGTGTCAAGGTATGCAAAGAAATAAAGGGCCATTGGAAGAGTGCACATAAGGCTAGCAGTTTGAATAAGGAAAACAATGTGCTCATCCTTATTGCAAAGGTTGAAAGTGTTTATGAAGGGTTGTTAATACTGATTGGCTAAGTCATAATCGATGTTTTGATGATGGCGAGATGGTTATACTATATAGAAAGCAATCATATGTGTGATGTACAATCTTCGCTGCACCTTTACACATTAACGAGTAACACCCTTTCAACATCCCCAAGCATATGGACATCTAATGTGTTCTTAGGATCATTTCCAACTTGTATGAATGTTAATCAGTGTCAAAACCATCTTTCAACATCCTATCTCTCAATCAAGAAAAATATTAATGAAATAACCTTCCCTATTTTCCAAGCCCCATTTCATCTACCAATATTGCATTTAAATGATCGTTGTATAGAAATTCCAGCCACCTCATACCATTCATTTGATATTCCCTCGTTTCTCCACCTTCATATGCGCAGGGTTGCTCATAGATAGTTTCTTTCAAACTGAACCATGAGGTGATATTTTTATTGCTTTCAAGATAGTAGTGTCCTTGATCATTCAATTATGTGAAAGTGGATCCAAGGTTATTTTCACTGATTTCGCTTCCATATCATCATCAAGGTGTTTTTCACTCACATTTTTCTCTTGCAGTTTCGATCCAAGCTTCTGAAGGTATCACTTTGTCTGCTTTAAAAACTTCTTTACACAATCTAATTTTGCCTTTTCAACCATCCTAAGATATCACTCAACATCATTACTCTTTATAAGGTTGATATTCTTCTCATAGATGCTTATCATGAATCTAATGATAGCAATGTTGATCTTCTAAGACCAATCCCTAGTATTATGTGTTCTTCAGGTGAGTATGTGAAGAATTTTGGTTATAAACCTAAAGGCCATCCGAGAGCTCAAAAGGGCATAGACTATAGTTCTATGAGTAATCAAAACACAAACAAATTCAATCAACTTCTTGATCCCTACTTTTGACATGTGCAATGGTCCACCACTTTTTTTTGTGCTCCGAAATTTTTTGGTGATAATATCAATTTTTTCTTCAAGATACGATGATTTCATTCATGAGTTGGAATTATGAATATGCATAAAGCCTGACCTAAAGAAACCCTCGAACAACCATGGTTCACCCGCAAATAGCACTTGTAAGTGACGAGGACATCTTGAAGAATCTGTCGCTAAGGCATGAAATGAAAATGTCTAAGAATACTTTTAATAGCAAGGGGGAACCCAAAATGTTAGGTTTACGGGCTAGAAATTTTGGGGGGTGTTGTAGTGCCTACAACAAATGGTGAACCACTGGTAGAATCCAACATCTCTACCTAAGCCCCTTCAGATTGAGTCTTAAAATAAATGCAAGGAAGTATTGAACTAGATACTATGGGTACCACTTGAGTTACTTGAACATTTATATATATGACACTCATTTGTCTCCTTAGCTAGGTCATGATAGTCTTTACACACTAAACTAAGAGTTCACACATGTAAGTCTTTGATGATGCTGCAGGAACATGACATAGGGTTTATGGTGTTCAATACTTAAAGTAAGTTTCTGGTGTTTCTTCGCTTCTAGCGAACATCCATAGCCCTGGCGAAGTCACTCAATAAATCACAAGCATTTCTTCACTACCAACAAGTTTCCATAGCCCCGGTGAAGTTGCTTGCATCACCTCTCTGCATAGGAAATCTTTCTTATCCCTTTACCCTTATTTAATTAATTTTATGTTCCATGCACTCGGAATTAATTATTGGGGAATTCATTACACCAGGGTGGATGAGGGATCCTGACTTATTTTACAGGCAAGAGAGGTTGTTTCTTGTTTGACAGAAACTAAAAAAAAATCTGACTTAGGTTTTCCCTCATGTTGTATTTCTACATCACATCTCCAACTGACAGTTGGATAATGAAAACACATAAGTCAAAATTTTCAGGACCAGACCTGCAATAGACTTCAATTTATATATATAGGTCAAATGAATTGATTAGAGTTACCCAAAAATCGCAACTCATGTTTTCCTTTTTAAGAAGGCAGACTCATGTAAAAGATATCAGGGATGAGGTTTTAATACTAGGGTCTACAAGAGGTTGCTTCTTGGTGTGACCATCACAACCACAAGCAACCATGGATTGAGATTTCAACACTAGGGTAAGGTGTTCAAAGAATCTATTTGGGGTTTATTCATGTGCAAGCTTGCAAAGAACATTCAAAGAACAAGGCTTAAATGAAAGTGTAAATGTGAGTGCAATGAAAATGAAAAATGGAAGAGCAGATGCAATGGAATGTAAACAATAAGTAAATTCAATTCAAGTAGAAGGTAATGTTAAATGAAAAATAAATGCATGATGTAAGGAAGTGAACAAAGTTGCATGCAATAAAGGGAACCAATGTAGGGATGCGATGAAATGTTTATGCAATACAAGAAAAATCAGCTAAATGCAACTAAGAGAGTCGTGCAATGTTATGCAAATGATTCCTAAATGCAATGCATTGAAGAGTAATGCAGGAAGATGAATGCAAAATAAATGCATAATGTCACGAAGCAAACAAAACTACCTGCAATAAAAAGGGAACTCAATGCTAGAAAGCTAGTAAGAAAATACAACAAAAAACATAATGCATAGTCTGAAATTGGTTATGAAAGAAAATGTGTGCATAACTATTCTAACAAGAAAACAACTGAAAATAAACCTAAACCCTAATATAATTGAATAGGAGATCAAGATTATGTGAATTCAAAATTATAGTGAAGCCACGAGAATTGCTTTCGACTTACAAACATAAACATGTCTACGATTAGCGCCAGTGTGAAATAATGCGCAAAAACAAATATGTTTACATGTGTAAATTGCACAAAAGTTCGAAGGTATCGCCTACTAGAAAAAGAACTTTCTAGGAAAGATCTCTCTAAACAGGACGCAACTCGATCCTGATAAACAAAAATTTAAACTTGGAAACCCTAAACATCTCTCCATGGTATGCATTCATTTATTTTTAACCCTAAATCAAGCACAAGAGAGATTAGAGATTGCTTGCTTGCGGAGGAATTCACTAAATAAGACTCTTCCAACCAATTAGCAATTCTATCATGATATTCAAAATGACCAGCTTGGAAACCCTAAGAAACTTTCAAATATGAGCTTTCATCTGCTACAGCTGTGATACAAGAATAATCTAGCGAGGAAACTATTAATCTAATCTCATTCAAGGATCTTGCCAAGAACATGAGGACCTGACATAACCATCAATGAGAGTTGAAGTGCTTCACCATCCTAGCAAACCTTTGAACCTTCAAATGGTAGATCATCAAATTTTGATGGCTTCATACGATCAACAGATGAATGCATATAGTCATCATCAATTGTAGCATCAAAACCATTATTGACAATATCATTGGTTTGATCAAATGTTCCAATATTGGCATAATGGTTATTCAATAGATAAGATTCTTTTGGTTTCCAAGATGGAGATGAATCAACCAAATGGAGGCCATGAATAATTTGACATAGGGAGTTGTCTTCATCACATGTTGGGTGATCAAATTTTGGAGGATTGGTCAGATCAACAAGAGTATGTGGACAGCGATCATCAAATGTATTAGCAAGATCATTATTAACGAGATGACAACTACTGAAGCCAATTTCAATTTCATCAAATTGACCACTCGAAATTAAATATTCTTCTTGGATCAAAGATGAAGAAGAATTAGTGAGAGGTAGTTCACGAACCAACAGAGTGATATGATTTTCCTCCTCACATGTTAAAGATTGTAAATCAAAAGGTACATGAGCAATGAATTCACCATTTTCATATTCTAAATGTGAGACAACACCATCTTATTCCTTATTGCAATTAATCCCAACAGAAGAGGAATCCAAAGGATTTAGAACAATAGCTAGTGCATCACATTCATTAAACAAGTCAGGGTACAAAGAATAGTGCGTGGAGGCTAAAAGAAAATGTAAAGATTTACGTGTAGAGGCATCAATTAAATCAGAGTCAGAATTGAAATTTTTCACATTCATACCAACTTGAGAAATGAACAAATTTGCACACATGCTATGCTTTATGGAATCATTTGAACTTCCACTGTCACCCAAGACAATGTCTTGGTCATGACAGGGAGGTGAAGGAAAGAGCATATCATGGGAAGATGAAGGATTAACCAAATCAATAGGACCTTCATTAATATGATAATAAAAGGATGGCATATTAATTTTGGTTTGAATCTACCCCATTTCAACAAGGTTTATTTCAACTTCCAAAGCAAGACAACTCTACTCTTTTACATGCAAAGTTTCCTCATTGTCGAGTCCATCAACAACAGAGATTTTCATGTTACTAAAAGAATCAATTTCATTGGATAATTAAGATGGAGGAGGATAAGAGAAGTCAAGGGGAACCATTTCCTCCTTTGAAATCTGAAGTTTCCTTTGACGTACACCCGAAGAAAAAGTTGGCATAGTAAAATTAGGGAGAAAATTACTAAGGACCTTTGATGTCTGAATGTCAATGTTCAGTCTATATTTAAGTTGTCTCTCAGAAAGACCAACTAGACGTGGAAACTCTCTCATTAGATGATACCAGTCCTTATCTTTCTCGGGAATTTTATAGCAAATATTGAAAAATCTATCGAAAAAAACCTTCCATTGATTCATTTGGCCTCATTCTGAGTTCAGCAATTTCTTTAAAAAAAAAACCAAAAGTAGACTCTTGAAAAGCAAACATAAACTCATATATGAATTGTTAAAAAGAATGAATAGAAGCATATGACAAGGTTTTACACCATGACTTGACCCAACCTTGAAAGGTGAAAAATAAAATTTTGCATCGGGCATTGTCATGATAGACATCGTTAGAGGTACAAATATCAAAAAATCAAAGGATATGATTAGATGAAAAGATTTCTCCCTTGCCATCAAACTTATTCTTTGTCAAGAGATTGAATAGCTTTTTGAGGACTGAAATATTTACCTTTTCATAAAACCAACCCAGAATAAGGATTTGGGAAGGAGCCATTTCAAGAACAAAGATTTAAAATCAAACTCTGTGGGGTCAACTTCTCATATGCCCTCCTTCTGGCACCAAATCTATTGACGGAGAAAAATGTTCTTTCAACAGTTAGGGGATCTCCCCAGTGTGAAGTCCTAATCAGACCTCACATCGTTTGGGATAGGAGCCCCATCTGGTATGTGGGCTTGGCTGCCACCATGAATGTTTTGCTCCTAGCTGTCAAATGCATAGAAATGAGTGTGACATGCCTAAATAATGGGGATGAAATCAGCCCTCAATTGACAAACTAGTAGAACAATGTATTTAAAGAGCATAACAGCAAAACAATAAGAACAAGTGCCTTAAGAGAAACTAGTTAGTTAATATCATCTTGAGACATACAAGCAAGAGGATACTAGAGACCAATTGTGAATTAGTTCACAGTTAGTTCCTAGCATTTTCATGGAATAAGTAAAACAAAGACTCAAAATAAACATATAAACCATAGTCATGAATTAGTTCATCGACATAAATCTAACATGAAAGCACACATGCAGACTTGATTGGAGAATAAATTAGCTAGTACAAACAACAAAGGAATGCATGGGAATCTGTGCCAAAATTGAATAACCTCTCATTGATAATGTTGTCAATTCCAATACATGTGTCACAAGCCCATAAAAACCCAATAGTGGGAAGGAGGCAGTTCATTTCATCTCCAAGACCAAACCCTAGCCCAAAAGTCCCCTTTCCTAGAGGCATGATGAGATATTTATAAAAATTGGGGTGATAGTTCACCTCCTTGTGACTATTGAATTTCCTCGTGACCTTTAATTCCTAGTTCCTTTTACAACTCATATTCACTTTTACAATATTTTATCATTTTCTATATTATAATTATGACACAAAAAAAAAACATTCACAATATGATTCAAGAAACACAATGGCCTCTAATGATACAACAGATTAGAAGTTCGCATTATGGTTATGGTTGAATAATTAGACTTCCATGTTGATCATCGGTATCCCTAGACAAAAACATTGATGAGATGGAGCTCTATCTTTTTGGTTCTACCATCTTGACACGAATTGATCTTTCTTTCTAAAGGATTGGACTCTGTTCTTTAACCTGATTAAGTGATTTCTACTACTAGGTTGTTGTATTCTCTAATGAAGCTTGAATCTGAGTATGATTTCAAATCATGAAAAACCCAACATTCTCCTCTCTCCTTTAGCAGATGAAATTTTAACAAGTGGTTCTGCTTGGAGTGATCCAGGAATATGAATTCAAAATGTAGACAATTTCATCCAATTCCTCTAATTGTTCGTGAGTGTTCCTTCCATCACCTTCACCTTTAATAGAAGAGAAATCTAGGTAAACAACTCGAACCTCTTTAACATATTTTTTCTTTGTGCTTTTTTTTTCTAACTCTAGTGATTCCATTTTAAGTGCGGCAATAATTGTGGTCTTTGACATAAGACTTACTCAAAACCTACCCATTATGCCATTTTGAAGTTACAAACTCCATCTGTATGTCCATTATATTTTAGTAGTTGCTCCACTCTGATGAGAGATTATCTAGGGAAATTTTACCTTTCAAAATCTACCTTTATGTGACGCAAGATGTGTTTGGAATTTTATTTGCCAGTGTGAATGTCATAAGAATCATCCACTGTGGAGTTTTAATGCTGACATGTTCTAGCATGTTTGTTAAATAGATTTCCTAGGCTAGAAAATGTCAAATCTGAGAATTAACCTCACCATTGATTGTAGGGTTTATTATTTAGCAAATTAGCCTTGGTACTTTTCATGGCTACCATATCTATCAACGTAGATGTCTGCAAGGGTGTTTTCATATTCAAAATATTTTCATTGTGAACATGTGAATCATTCAAATGAAAACTAAACCCTTTTCCTTCCAATTCTAGTATGAGATCGGTTCAAGTGAAATTAGCATGATGAAGTAGAGGTATAGTTGGTGTTTTGTAACTAGACTACTTAAGTAGGTGCCAAGGTATGCAAATAAATAGAGGGCCATTGGAAGAGTTCAAATAAGGATAGCAGTGTGCTCATCCTTAGTGCAAAGTTTGAAAGTGTTTATGAAGGGTTGTTAATACCGATCGGATAAGTCATAATCGATGTATTGGTGATGGAAATATGGTTGTACTATATAAGAAATTATATGTGTGATGTACCATCTTTGTTTCACCTTTACACATTAACGAGTAACACTCTTTCAACATCCCCAGGCGTATGCGCATTTGATGTGTTCTCGGGATCATTTCCAACTTGTATGAATGTTAATTAGCGTCAAAACCATTTGTCAACATCATGTCTCTCAATCAAGAATCATATTTAATGAAATCACCTGCCCTATTTTTCCAAGCCCCATTTCATCTGTCGATATTGCATTTAAATGATTGTTGCAAGGCCTATGAGTCGCAAGTAGTGATCACAGATCGCACTTACAGTCTCATTATGCTTTGCGAATGCAATGTGCGACTTGTGATGAAGCAATTTGTAATGTTCCAAACTTAAATAAATAGTGATATGCAAAGAAAAATGATTTACAGCACAAAAATTTTAAACAATCAGCAAATGCTCATAAAAACTCTAGAATTAAGAACCAACTGAGCCATTTTATTAATCAATGGAGCAAGTACAATAGTATGGAGGAATGTACCTGAGCTTGCCTCAATGGAAAGCGTGACAGAACCCAGGTGATAGTACAATGATCTTAAATGTTGGAAATCATTGCTCCTCTAATGCTTTGCTCTGCCTAGAAAACTTCATTGTTGCCTGGAAAGGGACTGCAAGAAACTCCTCCTATGGTGCTCATAAAATGATGAAACTTCATCCAAAACTCCTTGGCCAAAACCCACAAAAACCCAGAACTAGTTTGGCCGGATTTGCACTTCCCAAAATTGACCCCCGAAGGCACTATGCCCAACAATTCTACATTGTCTGCTACAAAGATACGGCTTAACACCCCACCTCTGGTACTTAGAAAATTATGAAACTTTATATTTGGGATCCTTGTCAAACCCAGAAAAACCCAGAAAGGATTTTGGTTGGTTTATACTTCTAAAATTCAACCACCTTGGAGCCCAGCCTAAGTTGCAACTGCAAATCTCAGCCTGCTGGAAACTGCCTGTAAATCCTTCCGAAAATGCCCCCAAAGTGCTAGGCTTACCCTTTATATCCAAGCCCTGACTTCTCGAGTGAGATCTTGGCCTAAGACACCTGCTCCTAAGCTCCACAAACAACTGTTGAGTGGCCTCTATGTTGTCCCCTAGCCCATCAATTCGAACTGCTAGAATGCTAGCTCTACTTGCTGTAAAACTCAGCAAGAATGTTGGTCTATTGCTGCTATCTCATCTCTCTAACTCCCTAGCAAATAATCTGATCTTTGTTGGCCTCTATCTCCCTCTGCGTATTCTCTCGCTGCCCAGAAATACTCACTCCCTGCTCTACGTTAGTTGGTGATGCTATGTCACTGCCCGGGAACTCCTGAAATCCTTGTAGAAATGCCTCTCTAGAGAGGGCATGGATGGTCCCCCAAAGTAGAGGTTAAATCTCCTGCTTGAGAGATTCATGGCTAAACAGTCGGTTGACTCAGCTAAACAGTGGAGTGAACAGTCAAGTGATTTTGTTTGCAAGATGTATGAATGAATCCCAAAATGAGAGTTGCTCCCTCCTTATAACTCCTTGGGCCTCCCTTGCCTCATGTGGGCCCCTCCATCCACCTATTTGACTTTCCCTCCAAGATATTCGAATGGGTCAATTCGAATTCCCATGTGGGTGGCCCCCACATTCCACTAGTAGCCAAATTAAGTCGAATTGCCTCCTAAGTCCCTAAGTCGAAAATGATGGGTTCTCTTCCTTAGCCAAAATTGTGAAAAATTGTGTAGTAGCACCCTGTTACAAATGTGTTTGAGAAGGGACATGACACAATTCCAACTTGACACGTCTTCAAAATTAACTTGTTTAGCATAAAAAAAACCAAACTTCTCCAAATGGCTTGTAACTGCTCTTTCAGTTGACTACTTGGCCAATAACATGCAGTAACCTTTCACCAATAATTATTTGTTGTGCAAAAGTAATAGGATTCCAAGCTCCAACAACACTAACGTGCATGTAAAATTCCAATTATGAATAATAAGATCAGAGAAAAATCATAGTAGTTTCTTCTTTGCATGTGCAAGAGCCTTGTATGTTATCACATCCCAAGCTCAGATTGGATACTTCATGTTGAGCCCCAAATAATGTTTTGGAAAATCCAACCATCGGATTCACTTTAGATATTTTACCTTCAGTCCTACCCTTAACAAAATGTCATACCCAGATTGTAAACTTTGGTGCAAGCTTAAATGTGAGGCTTCTATCCTAGAAGCAACCAAATTCAGAATAATAGGATGTACACCTTTATCATAGCAAAAAGAGAAGAATAAATTCAGCATGACACTCTGCGTTTTGAGCAACTCCCGCACCAAGTCCTATATTTTAGACAGCGTGAGTATGTGGGAGAATGGGTTGGTCTACATCTTTGTGAATGTAATGTTCTACGTCTACAAGAGATGGTGGATAAGGAAATTTATGTCTCCATGAAATAAGCTCATTCAAAACTTTATAGAGACAACCATGCCCGCCCCAAAAATTAAGCCTCTTAGTTATGCTATCCTTCAAAACATCAAAGACATTACCAGCTCTATATGTCTTTGCCACCTTCATTATTAAAGAGGACGAACTACTTCCTGTTTTAACAGCATGCCCTCTTTCACTTAGAGGAATTACAAAACCCAAGAGGTCCTTAGGTCTTTTATCATTTAGGTTTATAAAGTTATGGATGCATTGGACCTATTTTTGACAAGTCTTAGAATCTGGGTAGCAAAAAACAAGTTCCTTGGGATCCAAAGGGAATGTTGTCTATGCGACTTTTCAACAAAGTATACAACAAAGCAATGCAAACGTCTCTTAAGTCGGTCATTGCATAAACAGGTCAACCATAACCCAAGAAGTTGTATGTCGTTGTAGCATATTTTGACTCATTAATTGAACTCCTACTAGCAAGCTCCACAGCATAAACATAAAATAACAACTTAATCAATATTTGAGTAGCATCCATTAAGCCTTAGCAAGATGACCTATCATAATCCAAGGTGGAAGAGGTATTTCTCATGGTGATGGCCCGTATAACTTTTTCTCTTCATCTGCCATTCCTAGTTGTTGTTCTCTATCTGGCTTGTGATTTCCTTTCATCAAGTGAACGCCATTTTCCATCGTCACATTTCATGTTTGTGACTATGAATTCAATCCAATGTCATTTAAGAGTGGAAGCAATGTTGTCCATTGTTCTTTCTCGTCCTTGGCATTTTCAATGATGTCTATCATAATTTGATAAGGAAGGGAAAAGGTCTTGACAACATCACACATTCTTACTCCAATCACAAACCCTAAGCATATTTGAAACCAATTATGGGAAACACACCTATGTGCGGGATTATCTAATAAGTTATAAACTAAGCATAAGCTCTCATAATCCAGCAAGATGTTACTTAATATTGAAAAGTTTTACCATCGGCCATTGCATCTAACTATTTTTCTTCTTTTACATATACTAGCAATGAGATGTTTATATGGGTTTAGCGAAGCCAACAAGCTTCAACCCTTTGAAGCCAATTTGAACAATTTGAATACATGTATTGAAATTGATATTCAAAAATGAAAATGGGTCTAAGGGTTAAAGATGTTGTATCACAAGATATGCATAAAACCTAGACCTAAGGAAACCCTAGAACAACCATGGTTCACCCGCAAATAGCACTTGTAAGTGATGAGGACATCTTGAAGAATCTATCTAAGGCATGAAACACAAATGTCCAAGAAGACTTTTAATAGCTAGGGGGAACCCAAAATTTTAGGTGTATGGGCTAAAAATTTTTTGGGCTATTGTAGTGGCTACGACAATTAACGAACCACTGGTAAAATCCAGCATCTCTGCCTCAACCCCTTTAATAAATTGAGTCTTAAAAGAAATGCAAGGACGTATTGAAATAGACATTGTGGGTACCACTTGAGTTACTTGACCATTTATAGATATGCCACTCATCTGTCTCCTTAGCTAGGTCATGATAGTCTTTACACACCAAACTAAGAGTTCACACATGTAAGTCTTTGACAGTGATGCAGGAACATGACAGAGGGTTTATGGTGTTCAGAACTTCAAGTGAGTTTCTGGTGTTGCTCCATTGCCAGCGAGTGTCCATAGCCCCAGCGGATTCACTCAAGAAATCACAAGATTCACTTCGGATTCACGAAGTTGCTTGCATCACCTATCTGCACAGGAAGTCTTTCTTCTTCCTTTACCCTTATTTACTTTATCTTAATATAAATATTAGAAAAGATTAGAAAATTCATCACATAAACATTATAAAACTCTTCAAAACCTATCAAACAAGTTAAAAAACAAAACAAAAAAATGTCAAGATTTAAAGTTATGGAAAAATAATAATAATGATGCACATGTATTTTCACGCATTTCTAAAGCATGTGTTATTTAAAATTCATTTTTTTCACATGAGTATTTCTACTCACCAATGTTTGTTGACTTGATTGCTTCATATTTAAGTTCAACGTGATGACCCTCGTGATTCAAACTACAAAAACAACAAACCTTCCATTTTCTAAAACCCTTTCAATATTTCAATTTTTTCACATTATTTTTTAATAAGTTACACAAATCCAACATCAATAAAAGCACACATACATATAATATGACTATGAAAATTCCAAATATAAAATAAATAAATAGTATTGTAACTTTTTTTTAGTTATTTTATCTCAATATGTATCAAGGTTTAGAAATATAGAAATATTTTACTAACGTTATAATTTTATTTCACTATGTGTGTGTGTTTTGCAATACAAATTGAGATTTACAATTTATAAAAGATTGTTATTTGTTTATTTTAATGTCCTCAAATCTTGTTTAAATATGTTTAACACACTCAAATTATGCACAACGCTTGACCTCATCATTTCAAAGCTATGTAAACTTTCTTAATTTTAAGGAAAATATAAATTAACATTAACAAATTTTGTCAATTGGGTCTAGCTCAGATGGTTGATAGGAGAAAACTTTATCCTCTCCACCTAAATTCAATTCCCACAAGGAATGTTTGCTTTTCTAGAGTCGATTGTTGTTTGAAGCTCTTCTTGAGTCAATTGTTGATGGGGTTGGCAAGGTACTAGCAATCTCATTTACATACAATTTTGAACAAGGAACAAATTGTATTCCAGGATATAATAATAATAATAATAATAATAAGGTTGGAAAATACAGGAATACACAAGTACAAATAATTATCTGTAATTATATAAAATATTTTAAGGAAATTCCAATATTTAAACAATCAAATGTTTCATTAATGCGGACATAGGCATTATATTTTGCAAAACAAATAGCTTACCATTATTAGAAATTTTTTAATTTCATAATCACACAAACCTTCAATTAATAGAAAAATATACAATGCAGACACTAAATAGATTTCATACGTTTCATCTTCTTAACTATATTCAAATCAATGTGAAAATACCTCAAATCATCCCACCCATTGAACATATTATTCTTTTTCCATATTTGCATTGTCATTAACACATCATGAGAAACCAACATTAGTTCACACTCATCCAAAAGTAAAATGCACAAAGTAAATATAGGATGAATATAGCAAATGAAATACAACAAACGCAATATATTAAATATAGTGAACTAAATCACAATTAAAGGCGCAAAGAACAAAATATGGAAATGCAATTGATATAAGGGAGAATATTCTCACTACTATCATAAATGAATCCTACTCAGACCTCCCAATTCCCTTTCAAATTGAAACAATATAATCGCTAAAAGCACTTCCCTATCACAAAACCAATAGGTAACCAAGTTAAGACAAAACATGATTAAACATATAGCAACAAGAGGAATAGTCCACCAACTAAAATACACATATAAAACCAAGAATAGTCCCAAGTAATCAAGAAGCTCTATGGTTTATATCAAGCATTAACAAGGATGAATGAAAATAAGACCATAAAACAAGAATAGTCACATATATTAGAATGTTGACAACCTTTGAGCATCAAAAGGTATTGCATTGTCATCCTAAGAGCAACACGAGATAGTGCATATTCCAACATTGACATAATCATAAACATAGAACAACCATGGTTCACCCCTAAATAGTGGAATAAAAATGCCTCAACTACAACATGGTCGAAATGATTTTTTCCTTGAAAAAATAAGCATAAAGTGAAAAACACAACAAAGATCATAATGATATGGATTTCCAAAACAAGGACCTTGTGCCAAGGACAATTAATGTTATTAAAACAGCATGGGAGAATTTAATAAGGATTTTCTATTGCAATAGCCATAGATCACACCATTGTCCTTGAAACAACACAAGAAAATTAAGTATTTCATTGATGATGTTATCATAGAGAATGAGAACCACTAGACTTTCACCAACATTCCCTATGGACGTGTTCACCTTAAAAGTGTTTATATCCCCTAAATATCAAATTACACCCTCAACTAAGACATGATCAACATAATTATGTATTACACAAATACCTATAAGGTGATAAATGCAAGGCAAACCATAACATCACTTCCAAAACAAAGAACTTTTGCCAAGAACAAGAAATGCTATGACAACCACAAGCAAAATTTCTAAAAGACATTGAAATTGCATAAAGCTACAATGGTGAAAACCAAGCAAGACAATGAAACATCCCATCAAGAAAAATATGTTCTTAAGATAGAAACAAAAAAAATAAAAACAAATACAACATTGAAAAATTACCAGCAATGATTACAACTTTGTTCCCAGATGCAAACAAGCAAAAATCAACATTGTTTATAAAGCAAGGCTAATCCTGGCAACCTATACAAAACAACTAAAAAAGCTAATCACAGAGCCAATATTTGAGACAAAAATATCATTCTACTCACCTATGAAAACAAAATACATTGAATTAGGAAGTGTTTCAAAAAACAACAAAGCAAGTATTGACACGTGTCTCGACATCTAACAATATAAAATTATGATTATTACAGGGAAAACCATATCTCTCACACACACCCCAATTGACTCCAACAAGCCAAATTTATTAAACCCCGTCAATCTAAACACAAACAGAATTGAGCTTGCAAGCAATCGTCACACCTAAATTCTAATCGTTATTAAAAAAGAATTGCATGGACACATTGTAACATGAATAACAAATACAAGCCTGCACCATTGAGTCAACAACATTACACAATCTTGGTGCCAAATGGACATAATGTAGAGATCCACCACAACTAACAGTGACACATTACATATAGTAGCCATTTTAAACAACATTGAGACATGTCATGCCACCACAACCTAAAACTTGAGATACTAAGCAAAGATGAAAACATTGACATAAATGAACAAATGGAAGATCCAATGTAGACACAACATATATGTGGTCAGAAATTCCCGAGCCATGATGGTTCATCCAATGAACACCAAAGCATCTCCTTTCAACCATCCACAAGCAAAATCAAAACCTTGTCACTTTAGTATCCAAATGAATGTATGTCAATGATTCATGCGCTTCTAATTATATCACATGACCTTTGTTTATAATGCAAGTGTCTTAAATATCAACAATTTATAAGATATAATTACCATTAAGACACTCGGATAATCAGTTAAACAATCAATACTTCTTCTAAACCAACATCATTAAACTACTTACCAACTAAGTTTAAGGCAAATGTTGAAAAAAGTGTAACTAGATTCCGTCTTCATGACATTGTAATTATGATTTATAAGAAAATGAATTTGTTATGCCTTGTTGCATGGGTTTCATGAGCAAGAGGTTTATTTATTAGTGGCTCCCATTGAGAGCCTTAGGATAAGTCAAAGAGTCAATGCCATGTATTAAGAAACTCTTCTTGAGCATGAGAAAAATATGAGTCTATAGAAATGACAATTATCCCTCCAAGACAAGCACAAGATGAAGTATGCAAGCTAAACAATGAAGAAGACAGTCGTGTCAGCCTCAAAGCATATATAAATGTCATGTCAACTCAATAAAAGAGACACATCGGTTCACATTGACACATCGGTTAAATATGGGAGACATAACCACTATAAATAGGCGTTAAGGTTCAGAATTACAGTCAAGGATTTTTGGACAGCGCTGCAACTTCGATAAAGTAGTGGCTTAGAATCTCAATCAAGTATAAGCACAGTGTTTCAGAATCTCGGTGAGTACAGTGGCTCTACATTTCTCAGATGGTCATCATGATTCCGGTCTCGGTGTAGGGAAGACCTTAATGTAGGGAAGAACACTTTCATAGTCTCGGTGGAGCTATCTCCTCGCAGTGTTTGCATATACGTGATAAGAAAGATCTCGGAAAACCTCACTGTCTCAACATACATTCTAGGTGTAATCTCAATCTTACTGTCTCAACATAAGGAGGATCGCAATGATCCCACAATTGCCCTCACAGTCTCAGCATACTTGTCATGAAATACACTCTCGGCATGCTCACTGTAATCACATAAACACATTCAAGATCCCAATGAAGACAAGGTCAGTACAAAGACCTAGTTGACATGATGATGATCAGTGAGAGTGCAGTAATGAAGATGGAGATATAGTACAGCAGTCATCTTAGTGAAGGTGCAAGAATAATGATCAAGGTGAAGCAGCAGTATTGATCATGATCTCAGCAGTAAGAAGAGCACTGGTGTCTTGGTCTTGGAGTGGCCTAGTAGATCAAGGGTCACGGTCTTGGTATTCATCAATTGGAATCTCTATAGCAAGGATTTTGTGTGGGTTTTCCTCTCCAAGAGGGAGAGATTTTGGCCCTGGAAGGATGCCAACATCTTATGTTCTTGTCTCTTTGTTTTGGTAGCTATTTGATGAACTAACGAAGACACACTCTAATAATAATAAGTGAAGATTGGAATAAGAATAAAAATTGAAAAACACCTCACAAATAGTTATCATGCCTAGAAGAATCTCATTAACTATAATTGCCCTAGATTCTTCAACATGGTATCGAAGCTAAGGTGTTGAAGTCAAAGGAAGGGCAGCAAAAGAGACATACAAGGATCAGTCTTCAAGAAGGGCATCAAAGCAAGATTAAAGAGCTTTGTCAAGATTGAAGGATTAGTCTACAACAGAAATCAAGAATCAGTCTACAACAGTAAGAACTTGTGTCTCCACAACCATCATTCAAAGACCACCAAGACTCTCATCAAGATATCTACAAAGCTATGAAACTCAAAGGACCTCAAAATAAAGATCTCATCATCTTGGAAAAGATTGAAGCAATCCTGACCTACTCTACAAAAGAAGGCAGAACATATTGAAGGCAAGAAGGCATTGTCATCTTCAAGGTTGTAATCAAGCAAGGATCATTTCCTTATCCAAGAAGAAGATCATCCAAGGAAGCAGCAAATCATCCCTATCAAAAGGAGCAACCTTTTCTATTAAGAAAAAGCTTTCTCATTTGAATGAAGATCATTCAAGAAGAAGCCATCATATATCTTCTTCAACCATCATCAAAGCAATCAAAGTGAAGATTTCATCTTCACATGACAAGTAAGTATATTTTCATTCTATTATCAAATTTGGTTCAATGACCTATGAATAGTAAGGACATCTATAGGTTGATGGGTCATCAAGATTCCTTGCATGAAGGAAGGTAGACATAGTCCTCTAAGTAGATGAAGTCATTAAACATATCAAAAGATCTCCTCTGAATTTATGGAAAGGGATACTTATGAAAGATCCCCTCACATAGCAATATTGGAGACATCAAAGTGATGAAGATGATAAATTCAAATTCATTCTCCGAATGTGCAATGAAGAAGGTCACATGAAATCTTATCTATGTGAAAGTAAAAGGTATCAAAGGATGTAGGATATCTTCATAAGGTCTCATATACAAGATCTAGGAAGGAAGATAACCATCATTGATCTATAATGCACTAACAAGGTAACAAGTATCCATGAGATAAGGAAGTTACCTCATTCGACAACTTATGGTCTCTATGCTAAATAGAGAAAGACAAGTTGATGGCAAAAATATTGAAAGGACTAAAACATGTGCAAAAAGGAAAGGCAAGCTTTCAATGCTATGAAAAGTTTATAGAAAGAAGCTCATACCACTAATGGAGGAAGTTGAAGAAAAGGGGCCAAGGAAAGAGGGAGTAACAAATCTCTACTATGAGTGAGACGATATCCCTCACAAAAGGGTCTTGTCATAAGCTTATGTTATAAGATATGACAATTATGATAAGATGCATCGTGGCATCATGGAAGCATTAGAAACAAGAGCTCGTGACATCACCATGGGAATCATGAAATCCATGACAAACAAAACATGAAGGATATAGCTCTTGGGAACCTCAGTGGACATTGAAGGAAAGAATCATCTAGGACAAGGCTCATCATACATCAAGTCAAAAAGGAAAGATCTGTCAGTTGAGGATATACAAGATCCTCAAAATTCTCTGATGAAATCCTCATCGGAGGGTTCACTAATCTAGAGAGGAAGCAAGTGTTTCAACAAGAACTCCAACTTATGGAATCCATGAGATGATGATGTGATGACATGAAGAAAATCAAGGGATTGAAGATCTTTTCAATCAAGGAAGTTGTTGGAAGAAGCCTTGATGACTTGAAGGTAAAATAAGGTATGTATGCTTGTGTTTAATATTATAATGTCATGTCATATGGTTGCAGGTAACATAGATCATTGCTTCTATCTTAAGAAGCACGATCAAGAGAAAAAAAGATCTCCTCTGAAAGGATGCAGGTAGGCGTAAGTCACACTAGATGATATCAACACAATATGTCCTCATATGAAGTATGAGGTGGTTGACCACAATTTAGAAACTCTTATTGAAAGCTCCTGGGAATGGAATGTGTGAGGAAAGAAGAGATCGTGAGATATGCAACCGTGATGAAGGCAATCAACATCCAAAAGACCAAGAAGATTTGACTAGGAGATTTCCCAGAAAGAAATGAAAACACTAATGAAACTCAGAAAAAAGATAAAGACCCTTGACAATAAATATCTTAGGAAGATGTGTCAATATATGTGCAAGATGTTGATACCTACAAGAAGATGTCAAGATGAAGAGCCATCTCGTAAGGTATGATTTAAATAATAATGTTTTGATTTCTTGAATAAAATCTGGATATTGCAGGGCTACTCGAACAAGAGTTGTAAATACAAGTACAACTAGCATCCATGTGGTGGATGGAAGACGCATGATGAGAAAGAAGTAGTTATATAACGAAGGTTCCAAATATGAAGAAGGCCACTTTCCATGAAGAAAGGAATGACATTATGAACCAAGGAGGAAAGTAATCATTGGTTATTGCCCTACAAGGAAGAAGCTCAACTGGTTTTCATGACATCAAGCAGAGAAGTTGATCAAGCAGCTAAAGGACCCACGAAGAAGAAGTTGTTGACGTATAGAAGAGTCCCTAGCTAAGAGGAAGCTCTGACAGGTTCATAATCAAGAGGGAGCTTGGATTGGATCACCCCTGATTAAAAAGGAGTGACAGTGGTGCTTTTCTATTTCATGTGTCATGCACTAAACTAGAGCTAACAATCGTAAGTCTAGGCGAAGGCCATGAAGAAAAATGTAGACACATGATGTCCTCCCTAGTTGAGAGGGAGAGATAGACACAACATTCTTGTCTTCACTTTCAAAAAAAGAATGGAGCACTGGGTAATCATCTGGCATCTGATGCTCTTTGAGGATGTGTAGGGCATCCAAGACAAGAGTAGGCAAGGGGACCGATATTCATTGAGGGTTGGGAACCCAAGATAAGAATAGTCCTAGAAGGTCATACTCAATGAACACCCAGGTAGGTATGTACCTTGAGAGACAATGATGAAGGTGTTTATAGTCATTGGTCTCGCCAACATTGTGCTATGATCTAATGAGAGATAGAGTTGCCAGTCAAAGTCTTGCTGTGAAAAAAATATCGGTAACTATGATTCTATACATATGGGTTACCAAGTTGATTCTTCTTATGAGAAATTCTTCAGATTGAGAATGACCAAGTACCATCATGAATACCTCCCTAGTTAAGAGGGAGTGTTGAAGAAAGTGCAAATAGGTTCGGTCTTCATGACATTGTCATTATGATTTATAAGAAAATGAATTTATTATGCCTTGTTGCATGGGTTTCATGAGCAAGAGGTTTATTTATTAGTGGTTCCCATTGAGAGCCTTAGGATAAACCAAAGAGTCAATGTCATGTATTAAGAAGCTCTTCTTGAGCATGAGAAAAATATGAGTCTATAGAAATGACAAGTAGCCCTCCAAGACAAGCACAAGAAGTTTGCAAGCTAAATGATGAAGAAGACAGTCATGTCAGCCTCAAAGCATATATAAATGTCATGTCGGCTTCAATAAAAGAGACACATCGGTTCACATTGACACAACGGCTAAACATGGGAGATATAACCACTATAAATAGGCATTAAGGTTCTGAATTACAGTCAAGGATTTTCAGACAGCTCTGCAACTTCGGTAAAGTATAGTGGCTCAGAATCTCGGTCAAGTATAAGCAAAGTGGTTCAGAATCTCGGTGAGTATAGTGGCTCTACATTTCTCAGATGGTCATCATGATTCTGGTCTCGATGTAGGGAAGATCTCAATGTAGGGAAGAACACTATTACAATCTCGGTGGAGCTATCTCCTAACAGTGTTTGCATATATATGATAAGAAATATCTCGAGAAACCTCATTGCCTCAACATACATTCTAGGTGTAATCTCATTCTTACTGTCTTGGCATAAGGAGGATCATGATGATCCCACAATTGCACTCACAGTCTCGCCATACTTGTCATGAAATACACTATAGCCATGCTCATAGTAATCACATAAACACAGTCAAGATCTCAATGAAGACAAGGTCAATATAGAGACCTAGTTGACATGATGATGATTTCAGTGAAAGTGCACTAATGAAGATGGAGAGATGGTACAGCAGTCATCTCAGTGAAGGTGCAAGAATAATGATCAAGGTGAAGCAGCTGTGTTGATGATGATCTCAGCAGTAAGAAGAGAATTGGTGTCTTGGTCTTGGAGTGGCCTAGTAGGTCAAGGGTCACAGTCTTGGCATTCGTCAATTGGAATTTCTATAAGAAGAATTTTGTGAGGGTTTTCCTCTCCAAGAGGGAGAAGTTTTGGCCCCGGCAGGGTGTCAACATCTTTTGTTCTTGTCTCTTTGTTTTGGTAGCTATTTGATGAACTATCAAAGACACACTCTAATAATAATAAGTGAAGATTGGAATAAGAAGAAAAATTTAAAAACACCTCACAAATAGTTATCATGCTTAAAAAAATCTCATTAACTATAATTGCCCTAGATTCTTCAACAGCAAACACATTCTACACTAATCGCATTCCTAAATTCTCTACAATCAGTTTTCATTCACACCAAAGAGTTCTTTACAATCATTATTCTCTTTACAATCAATATTCATTGCACAAGATCCTCTACATCTACGAGGCCCTAAAATTCTACCCTAATCACACGCTTACAGGGTATTTATAACCAAAAATTTTGCACGCGTAAAGCAATAAAAAATCATATAAAAGACATTTCAAAATTCTCAGCCAAGTTTTATGATACTTCACCATTATCTTTCTGTTAACATGTCTAGATTTTTAAGGTTTCACTATCACTTTGGATAAGATCATCGATTCACTTTGAAAAAATTGAAGTTGAAATTGCAAATTATATTAGTGTTTTTAAAAGATAAGTCAAAAGCTAGAAAATACAGTGAGCATTTATAAATTAATAAAAAGGTGAAGCATTTTTAGCCAGATAGCGGGGGCTACACAAATAAACCACTATACAGAAAAAGAAAAAAAACGAATAAACCGTTGAAAGTGGTCTTGGATAGTATTTGTCCATGCTTCTCATATTACAAAACCTTATCATTAATAACCATAATAAATTCCTAAACGTGTCATACAAATCCCATTACTTTATCTTCTAATTACAATATTATATTGCAAAATCTTGAAATAAATAAACATAAAAGATTTCCCAAACATATTGTATATAAATCTCATCAATATATCTTCTTATCTGCAATTACAATCAGAGAGAGTTTTGCGCCAAACATAAAAATGAACATTCCCCACCATAAAGTGCACATATCAACCAGCTGTGGACATGCAGTCCTATGAAAAAAAAGTTATTGCACAGAAATCTCAATACCCAACAAATCATAGCATTGGACAGGCTCTGGTTGCTCTGCCCATCAATCGGTTCTCTTATAGTAGTTGATCATTATGTTGAAAACTGTTTTCTGTTTCGACAGTATGGCATTTTTCATTGCAAATCAAAATAACGTTAAATAGTACTAAGAACCGTCCCACATTATTAAAACACTTTTGTCCCTCAGTCCATAAGAGCCTCTCTCGAATACTGCAAACCATACCGCATTTTTAAACCACCTTTTTCGTAGTGTGAGATGTAATACGAGAAAAGAAATTTCAGTTATAAGAGCTATAAGCGTTGGTGGTAAGTCCATAAGAGCCTCTCTGGGATTCAAACAGGAGGTGCTGAGTAGCTGACCACAGTACCCGCAGTATGACTATAGCCTAGAAGAAAAGGTTAAATATTAAATTTGGGCTTGCATTCCTCTGAAAATATATATTGCACAGAAGGACTACTAATTCCAACAAATCATAAAATGTTACACAAGTTCTGGTTGGTCTGCCCATTAGTCAATTTTCTTGGGATATTTGATCCTTACATTGTGAAATGTTTTTCTTTTAAGTTTTGACAACGACCTTTTTCTTTGCGAATCAAAATAGAGCATTAAATAGTATTACTGCAGACCATCCCACCTTATTAGAACACTTGCTTTCTTGATTCCACAGGTTCCTCTCTTAGATTCAAACAGTATGTTGGTTCTCATTCAAATGTTAGTACCATGCAAAATTACAAAAGACCCTTCACTGGGATTTTGTTAACATGTGGATTGAATGTATTATAAGATATTATCCGAATAACAAGCAAAACATTTAAAGGTTACTCCACATAATTACACCTGCTTTCTTAAGTTCAGAAGAACCTCTCAGATTCAAATAGTCCACCTGGTCTCATACAAAAATATTAAACAGAAATTACAAGAGCCACTACAATGGCCTTTTGTTAAAATACGGATTGTATACATCTTGATATTTTATAAGCATAATAAGAAACAAAATAGTTGATAAGTACTCATTCCAAATATTTAATTTTTGGGCAGCTTAGAATATATTTCTTATATACATCCAATCACGAAAGCCTAATTCTAGAGTCAAGATATTTAAACAAGTCCATTAAATTGCAGTTCTCAACATTACCAAGCCTTCAAGATTACTTGTTTTTCCATGACTAGAATGCTTTCTAGAGTCAAGATATTTAAACATGTCCATTAAATTGCAGTTCTCAACATTACCAAGCCTTCAAGATTACTTGTTTTTCCATGACTAGAAAAGGGCACATACGTCTCTGTGTCAGAATTCATCTATGATGGAAATGGCATGCTCTCAATTTACTTAACTATTTTTCAACAGGAAAACCAGCCACCTCACCCAGTTCTTGCCTACTCATGAAGTTCACTCATACCACATGACAAAATACATGCATTAATTAGAGAATTTTCCATATGGTTTACAAACCCAGTATCAAAATTGTGCCTCCTCTGTGAGAATCACTGGAAACAACTACTTAAATCGGCAAGGAAGAAAATGATGGTGCCATAGTATGTAAGGCAAGTTCCACCTTTGCCTCTACAGTATATTAGATTGCAGATCATGAAAAATATCGTCCAAGTGAAAGACCACAAACTAATACAACTAAGTAAATGCTAAAATCTATAGACAGAGCATTTACCACCTTCCTTAAAATGACTAAAGTCTGCAAAACATTTCCGATCTTATTTGCCAAGTTCCAAGCCTCTGATGTTGAGTATGTTTCTTCAGCAGTAGGATCCGCAATATCCTCAGGATTTGGTTTTTCGGAACTCAAGATCATAGTTGCCATAACTAGTGTTATATCTGTTACTATTATTAGAAAGAATGGCCATGGAGGCACAAAACGTTCCAGCACACCACCTAGAGGGTTATTGAGAGATAAAAGGACACTGTGAATGACCAGAAAAACAGCTATTGCTACAGCACACAAGATACGAGCACTTTCAGACGAATCAATAGCACAACTGAATTTACTTATTGTGAAGCGGCTTGAAAAGGTTGATGCAGGGAACTTTTTGCCATCTCCTTTCTTACACACTGAAGGGGAAGAATCTAAAGATCTCGGTGCCAAAGAACCATTTTCATCTCCCAGTTCTGCAGTGTTACTCTTACCTCCTGAATTGAATGGAAAACGATCTAGCAAAACTGAACTGCCATTCATATTATTAACAGCAATAGTAGGTTCATCTGCAAAAGAAAAATCTGAAGATCTCAATGCCACGGAACCTTTTTCATCTCCCAATTCTGCAGTGTTACTACTATCTCCCGGATTGGCTTCAACATGAGCTGGCAAAACTGAACTGACATTGATATTAGCAACATCGGTAGAAGGTTCGTCTGCAAAAAGAAAGGATTCAATAAAACACACGTTACATTAAAGTGTATGCCTTCCTATATCCTTAATAGGAGGGCATTGCCTCATTCCACACCTCATCTGAAAACTGTTTCCTGAATACAACTGAGAATCACAAATCTATGTGGTATGTACTACAGGAAACACAAGTTTACATCTGAAATATTAGCATGCCATTATTTTATCTTTAAAAGCTTGCAACAGAGCAATTCACAAGGCAACAAGAAAATTAGTGAAGTGGAATCATTAACAGTTATTATTACATATTTCATAAAGTGTAACAGCATGTTAGAAAATGGTCATTTTGTAATCCAATCGCCATGTTTTCCATATTGGCATCTGAAACAACTTTATGTTAGAGAAAAAAAAATTAGAAAACTACTTCAGTAATTATAGTGCAAGCAATAACTACAATTATTTAGGATAAGAATCTATATATGGAAACCAGTCAAAAGCACAGGCTTAGATTCTTATCCTAACTAATACACACAGGCACAAAAGGAGTTGGATCTATTGGTGAGGAGCAAGGAATTTTTCAATGATGAGAGAGGTTCAATTCTGATGAGGACTCTTTCTGAAGCCATGGAGTCACATTGATGTAGTGGTCAAAAATGTGGTTGCAACCACAGAAATTAAATTAAATGATATTGTAACCAGTGCACAGATAAGTTGATCAAAGCCTACCCCCATGTCCTTCCAATTTTAAGAGCCCAGTGGGCTAGCTTGTGGATAAATGCTTTGAACTTCATAGTAAGATGTCTCAGAGTCAATTCGCAAGGATGGCTGCCTCTGTTGTGTACCTCACTTGATGTCCCTAATGGGTTTATCGACAGGGAAAACTACAAATTAGGTTGAAAGGAGAGTAGGACCATATAGTTCAACTAACTCTTCAAAGAGTGTTAAATTTAGGGCAGGAGATTCAAAAACCAGGTACAGACCAATTAGAGGCTACGCCACAAAGTTTGCCAAACTTCAATCTTGAGGATTGAAATTCAGTGAACCTCAAACAAATTGAGGTTCATCAAACCTTATGGCCATTAACTAAGTCCACAGCTGAAGCCTGTAACCTTGTGTCACAGCTCAAGCTATAATCTATCCGTGTAGTTTCCATATCCATCATAGCATTTTTATATTTATTAATGTTGCCTTCTTACTACTTTAAGTTTATATTTCATTTTAAAGTTTATATATATATATATATATATATATATATATATAAAAGAGATGGCAAGAACGTTGAACTTTGGGTAGCTGCAGGAGATATTCCCCAGCTACATTAGCCCACAAAATAATAAGAAGGGAAAATTCAAAATTGAACTCAAGTTGGCCACGAAAGAAATTTAAAATGGAGGGAAAATCAAATTTAAAATTTGAATCAAATTAATTTGTTAAGGTCAGCTCCATCTGTTCAAGTTGGCCCAGCACAAACAGACGTGCCCCTTGGGCACCACAGGACCACTATATATACCAATTCGTCTCCCTCATTTGCACACACCAATTCGGATCATCTTTTGCTCTGTTCACTCATGCGAAGAGGAGGATTTCTGGGCTTAATTACACATGCGAAGAAGGAGGATTTCTGGTCTGTTCACACATGCATCAAGACCTTGTTTCTGTATCTGTTCTGAGAGGCCCAAAACCCTAGAATGCTGTCACAGGAAGCCTCAGGACCGAAGGCATGAAGTTAAGAGAGGGCCACAGATGGAGAAGAAGAACTGAGACCTTAGAGTGAATGCTGATCATTGGAGAAGAGCTGGTCAAGCCCTAGGAATCTGTTCATGGCAGAAGGATTGTTAAACCCTTGGAATATCCAGGTTATCTTATAAATCTAAGAATGTACTTTTGATGAATTGATCAATTTCTTCTAAGAAAAGATTGCTGGGTTTTTCCCTAGTTAGAGTTCTCCCGGATAAAATTTTGTGTCTCTTGTTTTTGGCTGTCTCTTCATGATCCTACTGGTATTATTGTATTGTAGTTGAGATTTTCTATGTATAATTGCTTAATGATGAATGTGACATAAGATGAATAAATTAAGAAATCATCAGAAGTAATTATCAGTCTAGAAGATCATGAAAAATCAACATGGTTTCAGAGCAAGGACAAGTTATGGTCTGTGCTTGAAGAAAGTTCTGTGCAAGAAGAATAGGCTGAAGTCTGTGACCCATCCAAAGTCTGTCACGGCCAAAAATATCAGACTGAAATAGGAAGCAGGCCGGAGGCCTGGCCACAGGACCGAGGGCCTCAGTCTGACTGCAGACGGGGGCAAAAATACCTCAGTAGGCAGTGAACAGGACCGAGCAGCCTCAGTCCTGTGGAAAGGCCAGCAAGGCACAGAGAGGAGCTGTTGACAATGACAAGGAGTATCTAAGGCCAAGACTAAAGCTTGTTTTTGAGACTCTCACTGTGGCTAGAATTAAAGCTATATATGCTTGACAAGTCCAAATGAAAACCAAGCTGAACTGATCAACAGGAAAGTCTGTGAGGATACAGTTCAAAGATAAATTTTGTGATCTGTTTGAGGGCAAAGAAGGCAGACTTCTTCAAGCTTGAGAGGATGTTCTGATTGCATTACAAAGAAGTTTTATACAACTGCCATGCACTTTTCATGATACTGCTTATGATGCATGCTAACAATATTTGTCTGTAAGGGACCTTGTTGATGATTACATTCTAGTGGAGCATTGGGCTGTTGTATAAACAGAGAATTTGCACTATTTTTGCTATAAGCCAAGTACTGTCATGACAGGGGTGCTGTAGCTCGAAGAAGGCAGAGTACAAATCTTATAAAGGCTCTATTGGATCATTGATCTTAATACATTTGCTTGGACTGAATTACCAGAAGTAGATATTGGTACTCTGACCAAGACGGAACATCATTGATTGAGTGGTAACATGGCCAACTGCTCACTAAGGCAAGATAAGACCTGCTCAAAAATCTTGTACTATTGTGAAAGTGTAATCGAATAATGGTACTTGACAAGTACGTGTAAGAGATGTCTTGTATTTGCTGTCAATGTTTGCATTGACTTAGATATATTGCTAGGGTTTTGCCTGAACAGGTTGAAAGAGCCAGAGAGAAAGGCTCTCTCGTATAAAACAAGAAGAGTCGTAACACTTGTGCTAAAGTGTGAATCCCTCTTGGAAGAACTGGTAGACTTTAGGTTTTGTAAACCCTTGAAGCCCTGAATCATGATCCTGAGTTTATTCTGAAGTCTGTATTGAAGTTGTGGCATAAACTCGAATTTTTGAAGCAAAACCTGAGCCCCATTTTAAGTTGATCTTTAGACCTTATGTTGTAGCAAGATTGTGCTTTTTGCTGATCACAAGGGTTCATTACTGAAGCTACTAAGAGTATCAATGTATTGATAGCTGTTTATTAAACTGATGTTTAACTTGCCATGGCTAAGTTTGGCTCATACTGATGCCATTGAATATAGTGAGTGTGTTGGCTGTGTCATGAGTGAAGGGCTGCCTGAGCTAAGAGGACAATTGTTGCCATTATGACCATGAAGAGGTTTTATACTGCTGAATCTGCTTGACTAAAGCCTAGTACTGCTAGGGCTGTTGATACAGATGTGTATTTAGCAGAATCATTTATAGCAGGAGTGCTAACATGATGGCCTAACAGCAAAATGACTGATTTAGTACTAAAGCAGCAAGATTGATAGTAATCAAAAGGACAGTCTGATACAAAATTAAAAATCCTAGGGTTTGTGGAATGAATCCCTAAATCAAGACCTATAATGTTGAATACAAGTGAAGTGGGTGTGATTCATCATCATGATGGCATGAGGATGACTTGGACAAAGAAACCCTAGCACATGCAAGGAAGCAAAGGAAAGCAACATGCTGATGATGTGGACAAGGATGATGAGTTTGCAGACAGATTTCAATGATTTCTGCATGAAGGCAAAAGGATCAAGAGGGAGTTGACAACTCTCAAATCAAAAGATAAGTATTTTTCTTCCTCGATTATTGCTTTATTACTTTATTATTAAGTTAGCCTCTTGTCTTTGTTTCTTTTGCTGGGTTATAATTGTTTCTTCCATGCCCTCTTAATGAGGGTTGTAGGTACATCGTGAAGGTTGCCAAGCTCAGGGAGAACAAAGCAATGTTTGTGGCAAGAGAACTCTCCTAGGATCAAGCATAAACTCAGCTAGAGTGATTTGTGTTCGAGAGGGAAATTGTAGTGACATCTAAAACCGTGCCTGATGACAGGAAGAGCTCAAGTTAAGACAGAGCAGGCAGGCCAGCAAGTTTGAAGGATGCCATGATGGAGAAAATTGTGCCGAAGAGAAGTCAGTGGTGACTTCCAAGTGGATCTACAATATCAAGTATGTTGTAGATGGCAACATAGAGAAGTACAAAGCAAAATTTGTGAATATTCTCCTAGAAAGAAGCAGGGGACTATGAGGAGACATTTACTCCAATTGTCAGGTACACTTCTATTAGAACTATTATTTCTATTGCTTCTATTGGAGGTTACATCAGATAGATGTAAAGACCGCTTTCCTCGATGGAGTAATTGAAGGAAAAGTGTACATAGAGCTACCTCAGGGCTTTGAAGTACATGATGTTGAGAATGTCACTAGTATCAGTGTTCATAATTGTATTTGAGTCATGATGTAATGTATTTGTCAAAAGAAAGAAAAAGAAAATTATTTATAAGCATGGGTTTCATGCTTCATTCATTTTATTTCTAGGTCAAAGCCTCCATTGAAGGCTTCTAGGGTTAATGTCATGAGTCATTGTCCATGTCATTTCGTCCTAGACCCTTATTGGGCTCACTATGTCAAAGAAGAAAATTATTTTTATGTAAAAAATAGTCATTTGTCACTCCACCAAATCAGCCTACCCTCCAGTCAAGTTGGCCTCATTGTAGTAATTCGACCTCATAGGATGACTATAAAAGCAATGTTAATCAACCTCATTTGTACATCAATCAAGCAAATTTCGATCTGCAGTTGCAAGAGCAAGAAAGGAGTGTGAAATACCAAGAAAGGAAGGAGAAACCCCAGCGAAGAAGAAGGAGACACTTGTCAAGCAAAAGGAAGCCGAAATTCTCTATTTTTCTGCCACACGTGCAAGTTTCTAGGTCGCTGCAAGAGGGTCGTGTTAGCGCTTAAACTAGCAGGGGTCCTAGGAGGGGATCCTATAGAGCGACTACTAGATCAAGTGGCAACAATCTTGCAATAGCCCACTATCACCTCAGCTAAAGCTCCCTGCTATTTACGTGTTGTAAGATGTAACTAGGTTCGGTCTTCATAATGACATGTAATTATGATCTTTGTAAATGATGAAATAAAAAGAATAAAATTATTTTTGTAATGCCTTGCTTCATGGGTTTCATGAGCAAGAGTTTTTATTTCTAGATGGCTCCCATTGAGAGCTTTAGGATTTGTCAAAGAGTCAATGTCATGTATGAAGATATGTCAAAAGTATTCTAGTTTATAGGACTGTCAAAATAGCCCTCCAAAAGACAAGCACGGTTCTCCTCTTCATGTTGGCCTTTAGAAGGAACAACTAACACAAGTTGGCTCACAAATAAAAGACACATCCCTTCATGTATACAGGTTGGCACCGTTGGCTTATTTATGGACATACTACTATAAATACATCGCTATGATCTTCGCAGAAGGACAGTTCACAACTCGGCTATCTCTGAGATTTTCGGAGGTCAATTATAGAGACAAAAGTTCGGATTTGGATGAATAAAGACAATCAAGCCTTGAAATTCGGGTAACAAATAGAAGACAAGTTTGGACAAAACACAGAAGCGTAACGAAGGGCCAGCAAGGGTTTGTTTAGGGCCAAACACAGAAATATCAGTTCGGATTTATGAAGGAAAGTCTCGGTACCTCAGCAAAGGAGCACTGCCTAATCAAAGACATATATATACTACATTTTGGTACTGTGGAGAAACCACAGCTCGCTGAAATGATAGGAGTCAGGACTATGATTCGGTACTATAAAGGAGACAGCTCAGTAATATACCATGGAGTTTCGGTGCTGCTTCAGTGATATTCCAGTGAAGTATCCGGTGCTACCTCAAGAGGAAGGTCACAAGTGTGTGACATAATCTCACGACTGTTACGAGGGAGAAAGGTCTTTGTGCTATCAATAGTATCTATGGTTCAGTGACATGACTTCAGAATTGGTGCTATGGGAGAAGGAGAAGTTCGGCATCCTTAACAAGTTCAGTGATTACAGTTTGGTATCATCACATATGGTGCAAGATCTAAAGTAGGAGAAACCAAGGAAGTTTAAACAAGAAGATGAAAGAGAACTTGTGTCTTGGTCTTGGAGGGGCTAATCAGTCAAGGGTCTTGGTCTTGGTATTTGTCAATTGGAATCTCTATAAGAAGAATTTGTGTGGGTTTTCCTATCAAAGAGTGAGACATTTTGGCCCTGGCTTATAGCCTACATGATGTGTCTCTTGTGTATTTATGTTCATGCATTGGTTATTGTTTGATGAAGAAGAACACTAATAATCTAGCATAAAGAAGAAGATCCTAATCTAGAGAAATAAAAAACATTCACAAGTAGTCACTAATGGAAGAGAAATCAACTGACACTAATGCCCTAGATTTCTCAACATGGTAACAAAGCTAAGGTGTTGAAGTCAAAGAAAGGGCATGTAATCAAAGAGACATTCAAGGATCAAGTTTCAAGGAAGGCATCAAAGCAATTTGAAGGTTATCAAATCAAAAGATCAAGATCTACATTGAAGAATAAAACCCTTGATCAAAGAAGCAGTATGCAACAGCAAGAGCTTTTGTTTCTATAGTTATCATCAAAAGGCCACAAAGACCCTCATCAAGTTGTCTACAAGGCAAGATAGCTTGAAGGACTTTAAAGATGAAGATCACATCATCTTGGAGAAATTTGAAACCCTAGAAGCATTTCTGATCTATGCTACAAGAGAAGTCAAAGTATATTAAAGGCAAGAAGGCATTGTCACCATTTTCAAGGTTATAAAGCAAGCAAGAATCCTCTCCTTGCCCTAGAAGAAGATCATCCGAGGAAGCAGCAAATCAACCTCATCAAAAAGGAGCAACCTTTTCTATTGAAGAAAGGCTTCTTCATTTGGAAGAAGATCATCCAAGAGGGAGCACTAATACATCTTCTCCAACCATTATCAAAGTGATCAAGGTGAAGATTTCATCTTCACTTGTCAAGTAAGTATTTTTCATTCTTTAATCAATTTGGTAAAATGACTTCGTGTTTGCAAGGAGATCTATAAGTTGGATGGGTCATCAAAATTCCTTGCATGGAAAAGGAGGATAGATATAGTCCTCTAAGAAATTGAAGTCATTGAACATATCAATGGAAAGGTCTCCTCTGAATTCATGGAAAGGGATTCTTATTAAAGGTCCCTTCATATAGCAATATTGGAGACATCAAAGAGATGTATATGATAATCTAGTAGGAATACTCTCTGAAGATACGGTCTACACAAAATCAAAGGTATCAAAGGATGAAGGATATCTTCATAAGATCTCATCTACGAGATCTAGGAAAGAAGATAATTATCATTGATCTATAATGCACTAACTGATAATCAAGCTAATAGATATCCATGGGGATAAGAAAGTTACCTCATTCGACAACTTGTGGTTTCTATGCAAGAAGACAAGTTGAGGGCAAAAGTGTTGAAGAATCAAATGAAAGGATTCAGACACTTTGTCAAAAGAAAAGAAAAACATAGCTAAGATTCATTGCTATGAACATTACAGGAAATATTGTCCTTAGCTTAAGAAGGACAATATCAAGAAGGATAGAGAAGAAGTCCATTTCACCGAAGAAGTGGAGGAAGTTGAAAGAAGGAAGTCCAAGGAAGAGAAGCATTAGAAGCAAGAGCTCGTGACATAACCATAGGGAAACATGAAGGACTGCTGGAACAAAATCTATGGTAGTCAACTTTGAAGGATATAGCTCTTGGTGACCTCATTGGAAGATCAAAGGAAGAAGTCATCCATGACAAGTCTCATCATACATCAAGGAAACATCTGCTAAATAAGGATATGCGAGATGGAATCCTCATTGGAGGATTCACCAATCTAGAAAGGAAGCAAGTGTTTCATCAGGAACTCCAACTTATGGAGTTCATGGGATGATGGTATGATGACATGAGAGATGAAGCAGATCAAGGGGTTGAAGATCTTTTCAATCAAGGAAGTTGCTGAAAGAAGTCTAGATGACCTAAAGGTAAATAAGGTATGCTTGTATTTAATATTATAAATTCATGTCGTATGGTTGCAGGTAACAAGGATCACTACTTCTATTTTGAGAAGCATGATCAAAAGGAATCTCCTCCTATGAAAGAATGTTAGAAAGGCATGAGTCACACTAGATGAAATCAACATAATATGTCCTCATATGAAGTATGAGGTGGTTGACTACGATTGAAGAACTTTGATTAGAAGCCCCTGGGAATGAAGTGTGTGAAAAGATAGGAAGAGATCGTGATAATATGCAACAAAGAAAGAAGGCATTCAACATCCAAGAAGATTTGACTAGAAAATCTCCCAAAAGAATGTGAAGACTCTGATGGAAGTCGAAAAAGATAGAGACCCTTGACACTGAACATATGTGGGAGATGTGTCAATCTGCATGCAAGATGTTGATACTTACAGGAAGATGTCATGGTGAAAGATCATCACAAAGGTAATTCTAATTTGAAGTGTACATTGATTATTTTTTAACTAACATCTGGTTGGGCTTATGTAGAACTGTAAAAGGGAAGATCTGTGAATGACTTCCAAGCAGACCATATGGAAGGATGTAATGTTCTTCCGGAAATATGGCATGAAAGCAGAATGACATGAAGCAAACATGGATGGAAAATCTGATGGATCACTTTCTGATGAGTTGAGAACATGACTAACTCATGAATAAAGTGATGGATGATCTATGCCCTATATATAGAAGTTCCCAAAAGTTGAAGACTCCTTAAAGAAATTCATGACATCGAAGAAAGGAGCTCTTCATGCAGCTGATTGTTTTAGGATCTCCACATGAAGAGCTGCTATAGGTCCTGGTTAAGAGGGAGCCTGAGAAGAAGTTTCTTACTTGGAAGAAACTCGGAAATTCCTAAGCCGGAAGCTTAGGTACATTCCTCTGTGATAGGAATGAGTACATTCCTTTAATGGAATAAAACCTCCTGGTATAAAAAGGAGCGATAGACACGTTGTTTTGTTCTTCACCTGGGAAGACAGAATGGAGGATTGTGTAATCATTTGGCATCCAATGCTCTTGTGGGATGAGATAGGGCATCCCATGAAAGAGTAGTCGTGGAGGACCGATATTCTTTTGGGACTGGGGAGTCCAAGAAAAGAATAGTCCTTATGGAGCATATCCTGAGAGAACCCGAGTGGGGTATGTTCCGAGAGAGACAATGATGAGTGTGTCTATAAATCATTGGTCTCGCCAACATTGTGCTCTAATCTTGTGGAGAGATAGAGTTGTTAGTCAAGGCCTTGCTATATAACAATGTTGGTTGATATGATGCTATACAAATGAGTTACAAATCTGAATTCTTCTTATGAGAAATTCTTCAGATTGAGAATGACCAAGTACCATTATGAATACCTCCCTAGTTAAGAGGGAGTGTTGTGAAATGTAACTAGGTTCGGTCTTCATAATGACATGTAATTATGATCTTTGTAAATGATGAAATAAAAAGAATAAAATTATTTTTGTAATGCCTTACTTCATGGGTTTCATGAGCAAGAGTTTTTATTTCTAGATGGATCCCATTGAGAGCTTTAGGATTTGTCAAAGAGCCAATGTCATGTATGAAGATATCTCAAAAGTATTCTAGTTTATAGGACTGTCAAAATAGAGCACGGTTCTCCTCTTCATGTCGGCCTCTAGAAGGAACAACTAACACAAGTTGGCTCACAAATAAAAGAGACATCCCTTCATGTATATAGGTCGATTTATTTATGGACAGACTACTATAAATACGTGGCTATGATCTTCGTAGAAGGACAGTTCACAACTCGGCTATCTCTAAGATTTTCAGAGGTCAATTACAAAGACAAAGGTTCGGCGTTGGATGAATAAAGACAGCCAAGGTCTGAAATTCGGGTAACAAATAGAAGACATGTTCAGACAAAACACAGAAGTGTAATGAAGGGACAACAAGGGTTTCTTTAGGGCCAAACACAAAAATATCAGTTCGGATTTATGAAGGAAAGTCTCGGTACCTCAGCAAAGGAGCACTGCCTAATCAAAGACATATATATACTACATTTTGGTACTATGGAGAAACCACAGCTCGCTGAAATGATAGGACTATGATTCGGTACTATAAAGGAGATAGCTCAGTAATATACCATGGAGTTTCGGTGCTGCTTCAGTGATATTCCAGTGAAGTATTCGGTGCTACCTCAAGAGGAAGGTCACAAGTGTGTGACATAATCTCGGGACTGTTACGAGGGAGAAAGGTCTTTGTGCTATCAATAGTATCTATGGTTTAGTGACATGACTTCAGAATTGGTGCTACAGGAGAAGGAGAAGTTCGGCATCCTTAACAAGTTCAGTGATTACAGTTCGGTATCATCACATATGGTGCAAGATCTGAAGTAGGAGAAACCAAGGAAGTTTAAACAAGAAGATGAAAGAGAACTTGTGTCTTGGCCTTGGAGGGGCTAATCAGTCAAGGGTCTTGGTGTTGGTATTCGTCAATTGGAATCTCTATAAGAAGAATTTGTGTGGGTTTTCCTATCAAAGAGTGAGACGTTTTGGCCCTGGCTTATAGCCTACATGTTAAATTTGGACAACTAGGTCCAAACTCCATGTTCTGATGCTCAGATTAAGAGGCTAATATTTTTGTTGGATTCCTCTTTCTGAGAGGTGTAAAATCCATATAAAAATAGTCTTAATCCGATGAGCAGAACTTATATTTTGAATTTATTATTCTTAATAAATTATATGTGCAAGGTCAGCCAGTTTTGTAATGTAGGCTCACATGCCCAACAGATGTGTCACACACCCTCATTGATGGATATATATACAGGAAAAGTTGGAGAGAATTTGTACACAACAAAAACTCACATCTTCCTCTCTCATCCTAAAAGTACGAGCTACCTGGAGGACGAATTTCAGCCACACGTGGGAAGGACGAAGAGGATTTTTCTGCTGCTAGGTTTTCTGCTGCTAGGGTTTCTGCTGTTAGGGTTTCGCAGAAGTTTGACCAGCGTTGACTTTGGTCACGCTTGGTCCAAACAAGCTGAAAACTTGTGGGAGGTTCGATTTTTGAAGGCCGTACTACCTGGCACAAAAATCGAGGTCAAAGGGTTGACCGTTTTGCTGCTGCGTTGACTTTTAGCTTGCTGCCCTGCGTTGACTTTTCAGGACAGCGTTGACTTTTGTAGAACTGACTTGGGTTGACTCATCTACTGGTTGGAGGGTTGTTGTGACACATGCTGGGCTGGCTGACCAAAGGAGACTTTGCTGGTTGAAGCATCCTGTTGACCGCCGAAACGAACACATACATTTTTCTTGTTTCTGATTTGTCTTCTGTAAGATCTGCTTATATGTTCTATCTGCATTTTGCTTATCTACTTGTATGATTGCTGTGAGAAAAGTGAAATTGCTCTTAGCATAGAACATCTACAAAATTTTACATGGGATCGGAGCTGAGGTGAAGACAAACTCTATCTATAGCAATCATCATCGAAATAATCATGCCCTAATCGAAGTCAATGGATGCCTTTGTGTCGCTGTACATAGAGGATTATATACGCTATCAATGATATACGTTGTAACGAGAAGATATACAGCGCAGCTGTAGAGGATATGTTTAGGCAGTAAAGGAAGCCGCAGTCATAAGGACATGAGGCTGCAGTCATGAAGAGTCAAGTCGTAGTGATGAAGAGGCATCTGCAGGCTTAAGGCTCTGGCCAAAGTGCGAAGAGGAGTATTTCTGTGTCTTTTGTTTATGATCTGATTGGCCAAGTAAGGAAGGAGGCTAGCTGAGCTTGTAAAGAGGAGTTCTGAGCATAAAGGCAAGGGTTATTCTCTATGCACAGGCCGTTGAGTGATTTTGAGTTTTACAATGGGACAAAAGTCTGTTTTGAGAGGGCCGAGAGGCCCAGCAAGGAGCAGGAAGAAGGCCGCAGTACCCTTGACCATCAACGTAGGAATTAAAGAGGTTTGAAGGCTGTAAAGTGGGCTGTCGTAGAAGCCACAGAAAGCCCTAACCAGGGCCGAAATTTCAGGGTCCTGTGCATTGGTCAAAATGTAGTTGTGGACAGAAATATGACGTCTATCACAGGTATGTGCTTGTCTTTTATAATGATGAATTTGCCAGATACTATGGTCCAGATTAGACAGTTTGCAATTCTGGTATAATGGGCTGTAAGAAGATGCTTGGTAAAGCTCCAAGTATAGTCCCTTGAGAAGGACAACAAGGGCTGTTAGAAGGTAGATGATTTGGAGTCTTAAAAATGGATACATGGAAGAGCTTAAGGGTAGTCAAGTGGGCTTATTATCAGACCCCATCTTCTGTACGTATGACAGTGAAATATGACAGAGTTTTTGACAGTGATATTCTGCACTCATTGTAGTGTCACTTACTCTTATGACAGTTATGCATAGCAGTGATATTGTTCTCCTGACAAGTGATGAATGGAGATGATATATGGAAGAGATATTTGTTCCTATGACAATAATGTTTGGGCAGCGACTTTAGTGATATTTGGACAATGTTTCTTGATGTATGGAAGTGATTCTTGTATGACAGTGATTTATATGGCTATGATGTGACAATGATATATAGGACAGCATGATGATGATGCATAGGCAGCATTATAAGATCATGAACATGAAGGGCAGCAGCATAAAGGTGTATGTAAGGGCTGTGCTGAAGGAAAACATACAAGGGGATCTTTCCCCTCAAGTGTCACAAAGACATCTGAGATATTGCAACTGGTCCATTCTGATCTTTCTGGTATGTTGCCTGTAACATCCCTGGGGGGATGTTCTTACTATATGACATTTACTGATGACTTCTCTCGCAAAACCTGGATATACTTCTTGAAAAAGAAGGATGAGGCTTTCATGTGGTTCCGTACCTTCAAAGCCTTGGTGGAAAATATGACTGGAAAGAAGATCAAGATTTTGAGGACTGACAATGGCACTGAATATGAGTCAAATGAGTTCAAAGACTTTTGCAGAGAAGCTGGCATTAAGAGGGAGACTACCACTGCATATACTCCTGAGCAGAATAGTGTTGTTGAACGCAAGAATAGGACTATTGTGGAAGCTGCCCGTGCCATGCTATGTGACCAGGGTCTTCCAAAGTTTCTGTGGGGAGAAGCTGCAAATACTGCTGTGTACATTCAAAACCGATGCCCTCATTCCGCTTTGGACTCCAAAACTCCCGAAGAGGTTTTCTCTGGTAAGAAACCTGATGTCTCACATTTTAGAATTTTTGAATGTCCTGTCTATTTTTCATGTGCCGAAAGAAAAGAGAAGTAAGTTGGATGCTACTGGGAAGAAAGGAATGTTTGTGGGCTACAGTGAGACTTCTAAGGCATATAGAGTCTATGTACCTGGTCAAAGGGAAGTAGAGATAAGCCATGATGTCACTTTTGACGAAGATGCTTCCCTGAAGAAAGTAGTAGATCTTCCTAGATCTGAAGAAAACCATGAAGAAAGACCTGGAAATCTGGAAGAACCCCAGGATGAGACTATGCCTGATGTTGAAGGGCCAATGGACCCTATTGATCCTTCCCCTTCTCTAGGAAAGAGGCCATCATGGCTCAGGGACACCCTCGAAGATGCTGAGGGTCATGCTGCCCCAAGGGGAACATTCCGAGAAAGCAAGAAGCCGTGTAGATACCAAGGGTATCTAGCTGCCATGAGTACTATTATACAATCTGAACCTGGATCTTTTGAGGAAGCCATCAAGCATCAAGTCTGGAAGGATGCTATGCATGAAGAATATGAGGCTATTATGAAGAATGATGTTTGGGATGTGGTCCCGAGACCGAAGGACAAATCTGTTGTCACCGCTAAATGGCTCTACAAGATTAAACATGGATCTGATGGGAGTGCTGAAAAGTTTAAGGCAAGATTTGTTGCCCGTGGCTTCTCTCAAAAGGAAGGAATTGACTATGACGATATATTTGCACCTGTGGCTCGATATACCACCATCCGATCCATCATAGCCCTTGCTGCTACGCAAGGATGGAGTCTTCATCAGATGGATGTCAAGACCGCTTTTCTGCATGGTGCAATAAAGGAAGAGGTGTATGTAGAACAACCTCTGGGATTTGAAGTTCAAGATCGAGACACTTATGTCTGCTGGTTGAAGAAAGCCCTCTATGGGTTAAAGCAAGCACCCAGAGCTTGGTATGAGAGGATGGATAGTTACTTGATGAAGCTGGGCTTCACTCGAAACAATGCTGATCCAAACCTTTACTTTAAGGTTGTGGAAGGAAAGCCTCTCATTCTAGTGCTGTATGTGGACGACCTCTTCCTGACAGGTGATGACCCTCTCATTCATCAATGTAAGAGGGAGCTTGTTGCTGAGTTCGAGATGAAAGACCTAGGACTGATGCACTATTTCCTAGGCCTGGAGGTCTGGCAGAGACCTGGAGAGATTTTCCTTTCTCAAGGAAAGTATATTGTGAAGCTTCTGGAAAGATTTGGGATGGTGGACTGTAAGTCCGTGTCGACACCAATGGAACTCAACTTTAAAAAGTTGAGTGGCAGCGCTGCAGGGCCTATCTTGGCCAATCCTACTGAGTATCGTCAACTCATAGGAGCTTTGATGTTCTTAGTGAACACCCGTCCGGACATATGTTTTGCAGTGAATACTTTGAGTCAACAGATGGTTGAGCCTCATCATTTTCACTAGGTTGGTGCCAAGAATCTTTTGAGATATCTTCGGGGCACGATAAACCATGGGCTGAGATACACTGCCGGGAGTGTGATACTCCGGGATATACTGATGCCGATTGGGCTGGCAGTGTGGTGGATCGTAAGAGCACATATGGATGCTGTTTCAATCTTGGTTCTGCTTCGATCTCATGGATGAGCAGGAAGCAGAAGTCGGTGGCTTTGAGCACCGCGGAGGCCGAATACATTGCTGCTAGTATGGCCTGTTGTGAAGCAGTTTGGTTGAGGAAGCTCTTTAGTGAGCTGTTCCAACATGTGCTAGATACCACTGTAATACTCTGTGATAATCAGAGTGGGATTCGTATGACTGAGAATCCTGTGTTCCACGACCGATCCAAGCATATTGATATCAGGTACCACTTTATCCGGGATATGGTACAGCGAGGCGCCGTAAGGCTCGATCATATAGGAACTGATGAGCAGGTCGCGGAGATTCTCACTAAGCCCCTGGGGAAGGTCAAGTTCCTAACCTTCCGTGAGAGTCTTGGTGTCGTGGAAAGACCCTATGATGTGGGTCCTGTTGGACGATGAGCTCTGGGAGCTCTGGGGGGCTTTGGGGATAGCTTCTCGAAGCTATAAGCACTCATAATGCTTCTGCCCCACCCTTGTGATTATTGAGCTGGTTCGCCACTCATTTAATCTGTGCCCCGTATGCATCCTACCCATTGAGTTCATGGCTCATGGGAAGTACCTCTCATTTGGCCAATGAGGTGTGGAAAAGCTAGAGACTATTAGCAAAGACTGATGGACGCATCAGAGATTGCCGTACTCTCTATCTAGGATGCCATGGTCCAACCACTTGATCTGGGATCAAGATTTGTGAGGTCTGGGACCTCTGGACTGATTATGTCAGTCGGGGAATGATGTCTTTGTGACTGACCCACTTCTGTTCTGAAATAAAGAAGCCAGCAAAGCAAGTTTCGGCGGGATGACTCACGATGTTAATTGCACTAATAGATGGAGTTCTCCCTAGTTGAGAGGGAGTGTTAAATTTGAACAACTAGGTCCAAACTCCATGTTCTGATGCTCAGATTAAGAGGCTAATATTTTTGTTGGATTCCTCTTTCTGAGAGGTGTAAAATCCATATAAAAATAGTCTTAATTTGATGAGCAGAACTTATATTTTGAATTTATTATTCTTAATAAATTATATGTGCAAGGTCAGCCAGTTTTGTAATGTAGGCTCACATGCCCAACAGATGTGTCACACACCCTCATTGATGGATATATATACAGGAAAAGTTGGAGAGAATTTGTACACAACAAAAACTCACATCTTCCTCTCTCATCCTAAAAGTACGAGCTACCTGGAGGACGAATTTCAGCCACACGTGGGAAGGACGAAGAGGATTTTTCTGCTGCTAGGTTTTCTGCTGCTAGGGTTTCTGCTGTTAGGGTTTCGCAGAAGTTTGACCAGCGTTGACTTGGTCCAAACAAGCTGAAAACTTGTGGGAGGTTCGATTTTTGAAGGCCGTATTACCTGGCACAAAAATCGAGGTCAAAGGGTTGACCGTTTTGCTGCTGCGTTGACTTTTAGCTTGCTGCCCCTGCGTTGACTTTTCAGGACAGCGTTGACTTTTGTAGAACTGACTTGGGTTTACTCATCTACTGGTTGGAGGGTTGTTGTGACACATGCTGGGCTGGCTGACCAAAGGAGACTTTGCTGGTTGAAGCATCCTGTTGACCGCCGAAACGAACACATACATTTTTCTTGTTTCTGATTTGTCTTCTGTAAGATCTGCTTATATGTTCTATCTGCATTTTGCTTATCTACTTGTATGATTGCTGTGAGAAAAGTGAAATTGCTCTTAGCATAGAACATCTACAAAATTTTACACTACATGATGTGTCTCTTGTGTATTTATGTTCATGCGTTGGTTATTGTTTGATGAAGAAGAATACTAATAATCTAACGTGAAGAAGAAGATCCTAATCTAAAGAAATAAAAAACATTCACAAGCAATCACTAATGGAAGAGAAATCAACTAACACTAATGCCCTTGATTTCTCAACATTACGAACTTTCACCGATAGGAGGAGACACGGTATAAGAGGAATCACAAGGATGGATAGGTCAATGATGAGATAAAGAGTGATTCCTAAAGCCTATTCGCAAGAGAGGCTTAAATAAATGGCTTACTTGCTTTAGAAGCAAGGTGATTGGCTCACTAAAAGGCTGAAATAGGAGAATATCCCTTGACAAGAGGTATCCTAGACCTAAGAATCCTTAAAGAGAAAAGGTTTCTATGTAATACTTGTGAAATTTGAATCACAAAGTTGCAGGACCACAAAGAACCCAAGTGGACCCAAACTAGGTCAAGGGTGTGGGGTTGATCATCAATAGATGGGCTTGACCAGGTTTGGGAGGAGAATAGGATCAAAGGAATAATTTTCTCTTGGAGTTTAAATGCAATGATCCAAATGAAGACACTAACCCAAGGGGACCTAGGGAGAAGAACGGTCTTCGAGCTAGGGCTTGCAATATCTCAGGATTCCACCGTCGAATTAAGCTCAAAATTGGAGGACCCCTTGAGAAGACACCAGTGTAGTTCTAGACCGAATTTCAAGGGTTTTTTATGGCTACAAATGATTTCGTGTGATGCCCTAGGAGGCCTTCTAGGGTTAGGCCTAGAATTGGGAGAACGAAAGAAAAGAAGGGTTATTTTGATCACCAAAGGAAAGCGAGGATCAGTTCCTTGTCTCTTTGGACTAATGGAGTCAAGTTACACCTAGATCGAGAATTTTCATATGCGAAGGAGCCCTAATTGACCTTTGCTAATCCTTCCATGTGCAACAATTGGGTCATTAGAGATTTAAACTTCGGCTGGCAAAAGAGACGAAGTTTCAAGGTTTGTTAACCTATTAGTGTGCCTCTAGGAACATTCACCCTCCCTCTCAATGGCAACGCATACAACATATCAATCATTCAAGGCTTTAAGAAGAATTTTGCATTACTTATGGCCCATACAAGAACAATGATAAAAATATCTCATGCATTAGACAAGTAAGAAAACGAAATAGCATTAAATTTTACTTACAAGAGAGAGAGAGTATATCCATTCATCAACTTCGCATAAATAGAAGCTCCAAAGATAATAGCGAAAATCCAAACATCATAGTGCATCAAGAAACTCCAAATTTTGTCCAAGTGAACAAGTACGAAAATCTCAACAGATACTAATCCAATCCAAGTGATGATGAGAGGAATGAATGAACCTCTCACCTATTTATACAATCCAATCGGGGATTTGAATGGACTAATTTGCCTAATTTAGCCCCAAATTGGTGACAAGCCCACCAAGATAGCTCCAAAATAGAAAGATAAGCCTCTTAAGAGGGAAAATAGTAAACATAATGAGTCATTGGGCCATTGAGAAGGCCTAGTGGAGTCCAAAGTGTGCCAAGTTGAGATAATAGACTCCAAACGCAGTGTTCAAGGGGTTGGCCCCTTGATATCCAAGCAGTCATATGTGGTGTCCCCAAGTGGGTGTGGGGGCACAATGACATCCCAAGTGGATCGATGATGCCTGTAAACCATCTATAAGGGCTAGAATGATGACATAAGCCCTCCCTTTGTCTCCCATGGCGAGATCCTCATCTGGGCCCTGGAACATCTGCCAAGTGAATGGTACAAGTGTGTAGCCAGTTGGGCATGGTGATCTAGGTGCATCATCCTCATTCGAAAAGGTGGAACACGAGCAATCAATAAATGGTGTTGGGGGACCGATGAAATGCTCTCTACTATGGTGGAGGCCCATGGCTCTCAACACTCACCCTACAAGTGCCAATGTGACCCTCTAGAGGGCTTGGACCCCATATAAGGAGACCAAACCCCAAATGGAGACCCACCTGCAATCATGTATAAGATCCAATGTGTCCCCTCACCTTCCAATCTATGTTGCACGAACTTCTAGGAACCTAGCGTTTCGGGCCATACCCGTAGCTGAAGCTCCGAAACTCGGTCGAAACTGGACCATCATGTAATCATGTATGAGAGTTAATATAGACTTGATTTTCCTTCTAAATTGTCATCTATGGGTATTATTCCCTTTTTTCTTGCAAGATAATGTGTTATTCACTTATATATAGATTTCTATATATATATATATATATGAAATTCTGGTTGATGTTCCAACCAACGTTTCAATTTTTTTAGAGGTGATGTTTCTAAACATACCCGTTTCGGAAACTCTGAAACACTTTAGCGCTTCATGCAACTTAGCTTCCAGTACAACAAATCATTAGAGTAATCGAGTAAAAGAGCTTAGAAACCATGGAAAACAAATGGACACTTCATAGTGGTATGCCCTTCCATAGTGGGTTTTGGCATGTACAAGTGCCTCCAAGCTCAATAAAGAGGTTAACGAAGGACCCTATTAGGTGGTTTCAGCCTCTAAAGGGGGTGACATGTCCATGGTACATCCATCAAATGGTAGGTGGCATGTCCATGGTACATCCATCAAATGGTAGGTGGCATGTAATATAGTGATGGAATGTAGTGGGCATGAAGGGGAAGCTCCGGGCCATATGCCATGGTACAAGGGTAGCTAAAATAAGGGAATCCCACACTTGGGTATATGGATGTAGGAGGGAGAAATCATGGTACAAGAGTTACCCCAACCTTTGTTTTTCCACCCTTCTTCATATGCCTTTTGCCTTTTATTGAAAATAATTGCTTGGGGCACAAAGGGATAAGAGCATGATGTGTAGGATATAGTAGTAGATACCCCCTTAAGGTGGGGCGATTCATTGCTCACTAGGGGTTGGGACAATCATGGGTTCCTTAATGATGGAGGGGGCTCATCAAGGGCCCATAGGAACCAGGGTGATGGCCATAAATAAGGGGTAGAGTTGATGTTTGGATTTTTCCCACGCACTAGATTTGTATAAACCAACCATCTTTTGCATTTTGTGGTATATTTCTTGTTGAGAGTGGAAAGATTATGCTTTTTCTTTTATTTTTAGCTACATCAACATTTGGGGCATTGTTCCAAGCTCGACCCAAGGTTAGACAATGGGAGGGGTAAGCTAACCTCTTATGGATCCAATGGACAAATGTGGACCCAGATGGGAAAAATGATGAATGGGGTTGTAACGAGCGAAAGGGGAGTAATCTATATAGTATTAGGAAGTGGGACTACGCAACCAAAATTAGGGTTTCCCATGTAGTGCCATCCCTAAAACTTAGTAGCCAATAAAAGAGATCCCACGGGACTAGGATACAAGATTAACCATCAAATTGCGCAGAGGAGACAAGAGTACAGACCTAGTCCACTCTTTTCCCCGAATCCCCCCACTAATCCATGCCCAAAAGTGTTCATGATAAGTAAACAAAAATACCCAACTACACAATGAAAATCCATACCTTACATACGATCATAACAGATGAGCAAGGAACCACATGGCTCACTCAAGTGGCAAGGAAATGGCATATCTAGCTATCTAGTGGCCGCAAAAGGTTGTTGGCTACCAGTTGAGGACCATCTAGGAGAAAATTTTCTCCTATGGATATCACCCACAAATTGGTGGGTAACAGGCCAAATTACGGATTTGTAGTAGGGCCGAAAATCTAATTTGTTGCAAGATTGAAGCAATTTGACTAGAGTTGACTATTGAAGTTTGTCTAATAATCTTGGGAGGCTGACTTGGTGGATTGGAGGAGGTCTTTTGGTCTGGTCAAAAGTCTTGGTTATCCCATTTGATTTGATTCTAAAAAAAGAGGAGAAGATTTTGAGTTTTACCCTAGAAGAGGGGTTTTAGCCCTGGCTGAGAGCCTATATCCTATGTCTCTATTGTGTTGATCTTCATGTACTTATGTTTTTGGTAGTTGCTTGATGATAAGAAGATAAAAGAAGATAATAAAGATTCAAGAATAATCACAAGTAACTATCAAGATAAGAAAATCTTTTTGCCTTTTGATTTTCTAACATGGTATTAGAGCTAAGGTGAAGAAGAACGAAAAAGGCAACTTGAAGGTCAATAGCTCTCATCATGTTAAGGAAGGATTCAAGAGAAGAAAGGAAGTCTTAAAAGGATATCTAGTTTTCATCAAATAAGTTCACCTATGGCCTCATCAATGAAATCTAAGAACAAGCTTCAAGGAACCTCTAACTATATAGCATGGAAGACAAGGATGGACCTCATCCTTGCAAAGAATATTCTTGCAATGAACTTAATAGTGTATGGAGTCAAAGACAACTTGATTCTCTACATATACACTCTAGACTCTTCAATAAAGATGTATGATGCTCTCTCAAAGCTATTTACAATCAAGAATATTGGGCAAGTAGCAAGTCTAAAGAATGAACTTTGAACAGTTAAGATGACAAAGGATGATACAGTGTCCTCATATTTTGTAAGAATTGCCCATATTAGAGATGAACTACAAGCAATTGATGAAGTAGTCCCTGAAAAAGAACTTGTGATTGTTGCCCTTCTAGGACTACCAAAGTCTTGGAATGCCTTTGCAACTAGAATTAGTAGTTGGAAGAATTCTCCATCCTTCGAAGAAATGTGGTCTGCCTGTATACAAGAAGAAGCTCATCTCTCCTTGGTAGAAGGCAAGCAAGAAAATGAAGCAAATGTTGAAAAGTAACTAGGTTCGGTCTTCATAATGACATGTAATTGTGAATTTATGTAATTGATGAAAAGAAGAAAAATAAAATTATTATTGTAATGCTTGTCTCATGGGTTTCATGACCAAGGAATTTTATTCTAGTGATGGCTCCCATTGTGAACCTTTAGGATTTTCCATCTAGTCATAAGAGTCAATTTGAGTCTATTTCACGTATGAAGGACCCTTCTTGGGCATATTACATTTTGTATGAGTCATTAGATAAGTATAATTAGCCCTCCAAGACTCGGCTCACCCTCCTACAAGTCAGCTTATTTTGACAAGAAACAACTATAAATGGGAGTGCTCGGCATCGTTTCAGAGGCAGATTTTCAGTCACCACAATCTGAAGTGCGAGGTACAGCAAGTCTGAAGTAAAACAATGCGAAGGTGATAAAGGAGCCTAAGAACCAGCGAAGAGAGAGGAAGAAGTTGCGAAGTATTCCAATATTGTTTTGGGACTATTTTGGGCAAAGGAATCTCCACGCATACAAAGTTTCAAAACTGTCTGTTGCAGCAAGGAGGTTGAGAAGGTTACAAGCAAAAAAAGTTAACCAAGTTAGGGTGAGGGACAAGTCAAAGGTAAGCCAATTCAAAAGGAAGATGTCTCCTTCTAAAGAGAGGCTTGTTAAGGGTCTAAGGTAGTCAACTATACGATCAAGGGTTTCAGATTTGGAACCAAAAGTTGCAGAACTAAATCAAGTGGTCGAAATTCAAAAGGCAAGCCAAGAAATAGAAGAAGCAAAGGGGTTTGACAGGGTTGACTCAAGGAAGAGGAAGAAGGCTCTGTGTCTTGGTCTTGGAGTGGCAAATAGGTCAAGGGTCTTGGATTTGGTATTCGTCAATTGGAATCTCTATAAAAAGAAGAATTTGATCGGGTTTTTCTCTCAAAGAGTGAGAGCTTTTGGCCCTGGATAATAGCCTATATTTTGTGTCTCTTATCTCTTTATGGTTTATGCATTGGTAGTTGTTTGATGAAGAAGAACACTAATAACCTAAGTAAAAGAAGACCCTAATCCAAAGAAGTACAAAGCACTCACAAGCAGTTACTAATAGAAGAGAAATCACATAATTTCTATGCCCTAGATTTCTCAACATGGTAATAGAGCTAAAGTGACTAAGTCAAAGAAGGGAATCTTATCAAGGGACACTCAAGGATCAAATCTCAAGGCATCAAAGTGAAGATCATCTTGAATTCAAAACAATAGATCAAAGAAGTCTACAAAGAAGTGGAATCACCATCAAAAGGGAGAAGGCCAAAACCCTACATCTGCTCAAGTTAAAGTGCTTTGAAGACTATTTATCCAAAGGAAGCTAGATCAAAAGGAAGTGTCATCTCACTCTCTATGGGGATCATTCTTGAAGAAAACTACCTTCATCAAGGAAAAGTTTTCTATCATCTATATCATCATCAACATCAAGAAAGCAGCAAGGAGGAGCATCCTATCAAGTATATTTATGTCCACATTTGAATCTGTCAAAATGTCTTTTTGCAAGGAAAGCAACAAATTGGTTGGGGCTTCAAACTATCTTGCATGGAAGAAAAGTGTTGAAAAGTGTAACTAGGTTCGGTCTTCATAATGACATGTAATTGTAAAGAGATGAAAAGAAGAAAAATAAAATTATTGTAATGCTTGCATCATGGGTTTCATGAGAAATAGAATTATTTTTGAGTCAAGGCCCCCATTGAAAGCCTTTAGGAATTTTGTCATCTAGTCATAAATGAATAAAAGAGTCATTGTCATGTAATGAAGTCATCTTACACATTGTAAAGAGTCACTCTTGTCTATGAAAAGTATTCCTCCAAGGCCTTGTCACTTATCCTCTTCAAGTCGGCCTACAATGAATGAAGAACTTGCTAGATGATGTCAGCCCTCCTCCTTGTGATCTTGTCGGTCTAATGGACATGAGACAGAGTGTATAAATAGCCACACTCGGCCTCACTTAGGAGCAAGCAATTCGGTGAAGAGAAGTGCGAAGAAGGGATAGCGAAGGAAGGATTCTTCTAGGGTTTTTGTCTTGGGTCATATACTCTCCCACATGTGAAAGAAGAAGGATCGAAGGCATCAAGAGAAGATCGAAGTAGAACTTGTTGTTGCATTAAAGTGACCTTGTTTGGGCATAGATCTCGCAATAAGCCGAGGAGAAACACTATTCTAGGGTTTTTGATTTACGGCTAATTGAGGAGACTGAGTTTCTCTGGGTAAGCCGAGAAGAGCAATAGAGACTGAGATTCTCTAGAGGAAGCCGAGAAGAGCAATGTGGAAGGATAGAGACCAAGATTCACTGGAAGGATAGAGACCGATATTCTCTAGAGGAAGCTAAGAAGAGCAATTCAAGAAAAGAAGGAAGCCGAGAAGAGCAATTCAAGAAAAGAAGGAAGCCGAGAAAGAGAAGAGGCAGAACATCAAGGATAGTGACAAGGGTCTTGGAAGGTTCTACAGTCAAGGGTCTGTGTTCTGATTGGATTTTCCTTTCAAAGAGTGAGAGGTTTTGGCCCTGGCTGACAAGCCTACATACTGTGTCTCTTGTCTTCTATTGCTTATTTGGTAATTGTCTTGATGAATAGAACACATTGATAACACAACAAACAGACAATCATAATACAAGAAGGAAAAGCATATCACAAGCAATTATCAAGAAGAGAAATCTCCTAATCATTGATGCCCTAGATTTCTCAACAAAAAAGACAAATATAAATCTCATTGAAAATGAGGTGATGGAACATGTCAAAGGATTTATCACAAAACCAAGAGAGGAAGATGTTCAAGCTCTTGCCAAGTATATGAAAGGGGAAGTAAGGGCTCAAAGGATTTTCACAGAATCCATCAAGGATCCCCTCATCCCATATGTATCTAAACTCAAAACTTCAAAAGAAATCTATGACAAACTAGCAGAGTTGTATTCTGTAAGCACTGTTGGAGAAGTCATCTCATTAAGGAAAGAACTCTACAAGCTGAACATGTCTAGGGAAGATGGAATAGCCTCATACTTTATGAGGATATCTGAGATCCAAGATCAACTACAAGATCTGGGAGAAGTCATGTCTGATAGTGAAATGACTACAGTTGTATTAAATGCACTACCAGAGGAGTGGGGTAACTTTACTTCAAGTATTTATGGGAAGAAAGAAGCTACTCCATTCCAAGATCTATGGTCACTATGCAAGATTGAAGAATCTAGACTAAAGGCCAAATATGATGTGGGAGCAGATAAGCAAAGTCAAGCTTATGCTACAATGGCAAGAAGAAAAGGAAATTTTGGAAAGTTTGGTTCTTGGAAAAAGAAAAGGGACATGTCTAAGATTCAATGCTATGGGTGTCAAGAATATGGGCACTACAAAAGAGATTGTCCTAAGGTCAAGAAGGACAACAAAAGAGGAAGAGAAGAAGCCCATATCGCCAAAGAAGTAGAGGAAGCTGAAAAGAAGAAGTCTAAGAAAGAGGACGTAATAGATCTCTATTACTGAGATAGTCTTCCTCACCTAAGTTCTTCTCAAATTCCTAAGTCTTATGTTGTAAGATATGGCTATCACGATTCAGTAAATGGGATGCATCAAGGCATCATAGAAGCATTGAAAGCAAGAGCTCGGGACATCATCATAGAGAAGCACGAAAGAGAATTTGGAAGTCGAGGATATAGCTCTTGGGAATCTCATTGGGAACATAAGTGGCAAGGTCATCTAGTACAAGGTTCATCATACATTTGTCAAAAGGAAACATTTGCTGATGGGGATACTTTATATCCTCAAGATTCTATGATGGAATCTTCATTGAAAGGTTCACCGATCATGAGGAAAAGCAAGTGCTTCATCAGGAATTCCAATCTTGTGGAATTCATGCGATGATGGTATGATGACATAAAAATGAAGCAAATCAAGGGATTGAAGCACTTTCAATCAAGGAAGTTGTTGCAGGAAGTCTGGATGACCCAAAGGAAAAATGAGGTATGTATGCTTACATTTGATATTATGGAAGTCATGCCATATGGTTACAGGTATCATGAACCAATGCTCTATCTTAAAAGCATGATCAAAAGAAAGGATCTCCTCCCTCAAGGGGATGCAGGAATGCATGGGTCACACATTCACGAGATAAAATCAACATAATATGTCCTCATATGAAGTATGAGGTGGTTGACTACAATTGAGGAACTTTGATTGAAAGCTCGAGAATGAAATGCGTGAAGAAAGGAAGGAATAGATCATGGAATATGCAACCATGGTAAACACAATCAACATCCGAAAGACTCCACTATATGTATAAAAGTTCTGATTTCTTCCCTAAAATAAGTGATCCTATTAGATATGACAACATGAGTTAAACCCCAAATTAGGGCATTAGATATAAGCTTAAAGAGACCAGTAATACCAAGAAGATTTAACTAGGATATCTCCATGGAAGATATGAAGACTTTGATGGAGTCTGAAAAGGAAAGAGACCCTTGACAATATATATCTTTAGAAGATGTGTCGATATGTATGCAGGACCTGATGCAAACTAAAAAATTTCATGATGAAAGACCATCACAAAGGTAATGTTAATGTTCATTCCTTTATTTTTGAACAAATATCTAGATGGGTTTATGCAGGGCTACTGAGGGAAGATCTATGGATGTCTTCCACCACCGATGCACATGTAGTAGGATGAAAGATCCTTAAGTAAACATGGCATGAAGAAAGCAGCATGGCATGAAGGAAGGCCAGATATGGACTGATGGATCACTTTCCAATGATGACATGGCTAACTCATGAATGAAAGTGATGGATGATCGGTGCCCTATGTAGAAGTCCCAAACATGAAGAATCCTTGATAACGAAAAGAAGTTCATGAGGAGTTCTTCAAGCAGATAGTTGTCCCATCATCTCCACCTGAGAAGTTATTGTAGGTCCCTAATTAAGAGGGAGAGATAGACACATCATTCTTGTCTTCACTTGGGAAGACAAAATGGAGGATTGGGTAAACATCTGGCATCTGATGCTCTTTGAGGATGCATTAGGGCATCCAAGATAAGAGTAGTCGTTGAGGACCGATATTCTTGGAGGACTGGGAATCCAAGATAAGAATAGTCATGGTGGAACACACCATGAGAACCTGATTGGGGTATCTTCCGAGAGAGATAATGATGAGGGTGTCCATACATCATTGGTCTCGCCAGCATTGTGCTCAAATCTCATGGAGAGATAGAGTTGTTAGTCAAAGGCTTTGTTATGTGACAATGCTGGTTGATATGATGCTAAACAGATGGGTTACCAATCCAACTCTTCTTATGAGAAATTCTTCAGAGAATGACCAAGTACCATTATGAATACCTCCCTCGTTAAGAGGGAGTGTTGAAAAGTAACTAGGTTTGGTCTTCATAATGACATGTGTAATTGTGATTTTATGTTATTGATGAAAATAAGAAAATAAAATTATTAATGTAATGCTTGTCTCAAGGATTTCATGACCAAGGAATTTTATTTTAGTGATGGCTCCCATTGTGAGCCTTTAGGATTTTCCATCTAGTCATAAAAGTCAATTTGAGTCTATGTCATGTATGAAGGACCCTTCTTGGGCATATTACATTTTCTATGACTCATTAGATAAGTATAATTAGCCCTACAAGGCCAAGCAAAGTCTCCTCCTCAAGTAGGCTCCAAGAAGGATAATTATATCTCCTACAAATGACACATCGGCTCACCCTCCTACAAGTCGCCTTATTTTGACAGGAAACAACTATAAATAGGAGTGTTCAGCATCATTTCAAAGGCATATTTTTGGTCATCACAATCTGAAGCTTGAGGTACAGCAAGTATGGAGTAAAAGAGTGCGAAAGTGATAAAGAAGGAGCCTAAGAACCAGCGAAGAGAGAGGAAGAGGTTGCGAAGTATTCCAGTATTGTTTTGGGACTGTTTTGGGCTAAGGAATCTCCACACATACGAAGTTTCAGAACTATCTATTGCAGCAAGGAGGTCAAGAAGGTTACAAGCATCAAAAGGTAACCAAGTTGGGGTGAAGGACAAGTCAAAGGGAAGCCAAATCAAAAGGAAGAAGTCTCCTTCTAAAGAGAGGCTTGTTAAGGGTCTAAGGTAGTCAACTATACAATCAAGGGTTTATGATTTGGAACCAAAAGTTGCAGAACTAAATCAAGTGGTCGAAATTCAAAAGGCAAGCCGAGAAATAGAAGAAGCAAAGGGGTTTGACTAGCGTTGACTCAAGGAAGAGGAAGAAGCCTTTGTGTCTTGGTCTTGGAGTACCAAATAGGCCAAGGGTCCTAGTCTTGGTATTCATCAATTGGAATCTCTATAAGAAGAAGAATTTGTTCGGGTTTTCCTCTTAAAGAGTGAGAGTTTTTGGCCCTAGTCGATAGCCTATATTTTGTGTCTCTTGTCTCTTTATGGTTTATGCATTGGTAGTTGTTTGATGAAGAAGAACACTAATAACCTAAGTAAAAGAAAATCCTAATCTAAAGAAGTAAAAAGCACCCACAAGCAGTTACTAATAGAAGAGAAATCACATAATTTTTATCCCCTATAATTCTCAACAAAAAATTCCTCAAATTCCTATTCTGCTCATGTCAAGAAGAAAGGAGGATATAAGAATTTTAAGGGGCCAAAGAAAAATCAAGGGAAGATTAACCTCTCTAAAATAGAATGTTATCATTGTCACAAGATGGGACATTATAAGAATCAATGCCTCAATAGTCCTAAGAAGAAGAAGAGAGAATGGGATCAAGCTACGATTGTTGTCAATGATAACCCTTCAAAGAAGTCTAAATCTAAGGACCCTGAAGCCTAAAGACTTATTCTATTAAGTCTCATATATCCTTCACTTATAGTTTAGGCTATTGCTCTGATTAAATTTCTCTTATGTTTGTCAATCTCTTTATTCTAGGGTTTATAGATTTAATATGTTTTGTTCTTGAGTTGTTTTGATGAATTAAAGGAATCCCTCACAAGTCTAGGTTGATGTAAGATCAAGAGGAAGCTTCCCCACCTTTTTCACAAAAGATAAGTATCTTGTTCTTTATTTCTTTTCATTATTGATTCCCTCTATTTGTTTAAGTTTCATTTGTGCTTGTTTATAGTCCTCTCTCGTGTTGGAATGAAAGTTTGCGGGCATACTCTAAAGAATGCTTTCCATAAAGGATTATGACATAATTCAGAGGGAAACTCCAAAAGGAAGAAATAAGCTTTGTTTCAAAGGAAGCCCTTCAAAAGGAAACCCTACAAGGTTTGTAAAAGAAGCAATTCAAGGTATGTATAAAGATTTGTAGCAGTTCTTCTTCATATAAGAAGGTACGATCTTTTTGAAATATGCTTTATATTACCAACTCTCTCATTCTAGGGTTTTGAATCATAAAGATTCTTATTTGTTAGGGTGATTTAGATTAAATAAACCCTTATTATACTATCTATCTTTTGTTCACTTTGGTAAAACCCTAATCTTTAGGGATCACTGCAAATGCTTAGGGTATGTTAATAATGAAACCCTAGTCTATTAGGATTTGTCAATGATGTCTAGAACATATGATGAAACCCTAGCCATGAGACCCTAGATTGTTTGATGAATTAGGGTTTATGACAAAATCTTGTAATAATGAATAGCCTAAGAATGAAACTTTATGTGCATATGCTTCTATATGATTGAAACCCTAACTTGGTTGTTGTGTATATTAAAGTTTTGAAGAATGTAAAATGCTTCCGTTATAATTTTGATCAGTTTAGTTTTGATGTTTGTATCTAGGTTTACGACAAAAACCCTAGTAGAGATTGATATGAGATTCTAGGGCATGATAATGAAACCCTAGATATAAAATGCTTTCGCTATGATTAAAGTCCTAACTTGATTTAGTTGTTTAGTCTTGATGATGGAATCTAGGGTTTGTGACAAAACCCTCGCAAAGTTTGTTATAAGAAGTCTAGGGCATAAAAGGTATAACCCTTGTTGATTGTAAACCTAACTAGGTTTAGGTTTTGGATGTCTAAAGTTTGATTTCTTTTTCTAAGATGCTCCCACTATGATAACATGCTAACTTTATATTGATAAAGTTGACTTCATACTCTATATTTGTGCTTGGTTGTACTTCTTGTTGAAGATTTGTAGATACATAGTCTTCAAGATGTTGAAGATGCTTACCTCATATTTAGGAAAGTATGAGGTTGAATTTGGTGCCGCTGGAGAAGTTGAAGAAGGAAGTTTTCGTCGAGATGTGCTTACCCTGGAGTTTTGTGCTAAGCATACAAGAATATATACATTGGAAGTTTGATATTGATTGGGGGAGCGTTGAGAAATATAACTAGTATCAGTCTTCATAATTGTATTTGAGTCATGATGTAATGTATTTGTCAAAAGAAAGAAAAAGAAAATTATTTATAAAAAAAAATACTTATAAGCATGGGTTTCATGCTTTATTCATTTTATTTCTAGGTCAAAGCCTCCATTGGAGGCTTCTAAGGCTTATGTCATGAGTCATTGTCCATGTCATTTTGTCATAGACCCCTATTGGGCTCACTATGTCAATGAAGAAAATTATTTTTATGTCAAAAGAGTCATTTGTCACTCCACCAAGTCGGCCTGCTCTCTAGTCAAGTCAGCCTCATTGAAGGAATTCGACCTCAGAGTATGACTATAAAAGCAGTGCTACTCGACCTCATTTGGACAAGCAAGAAAGGAATATGAAATACCAAGAAAGGAAGGAGAAACACCAGCAAAGAAGGAGACACTTGTCAAGCAAAAGGAAGCCGAAATTCTCTATTTTTCTGCCACACGTGCAAGTTTCTAGGTTGTTGCAGGGGGGCCGAAAGTTTGAAGCAAGGGGGGGCGAAAATCTGAGATGTTGCAGCATTGAAGCAGTTTGACTAGAGTTAACTATTGAAGTTTGTCTAATCATCTTGGGATGCTGACTTGGTGGATTGGAGGAGGTCTTTCGGTCTAGTCAAAGGTCTTGGTTATCTCACTTGATTTGATTCTAAAGGAAGAGAAGAGAAGTTTTTGGGTTTTCCTGAGTTCAATTTCCTTGCCTTTTGAAGATAATCTCATAAAAAGATCTTGAAAATTAAAGGCCATTATTCCCAATGATTGTAACCATTGGACACCTATTATGACATCATCCCTGCCCATTTGGATTGCAATCATATGACTATCCAATAAATACTCCCCCATATTGAGCTTAATAGTTTAGCATTTCCCTAAACAATCTATGGTGCCTCCATCTGCAATCATTACATAAAACTCTAGTGCTAGAAATACAAAGCAATTAAGAAGTTCTGCTAATTCGCAATTGATGAAGTTATGGGTACTACACCAAAATCAATCAACATTATTACCTCTTTCTTTTTGATATATCATTTTATCTTGAGGGTTTGTAGAGGACTAGTGCCTGCCAATGGATGACAAGATATGGTTGGAAATGTGAAAATTTCTAAGTCTGACACATCAGAAATCCCTACTGCATTATCTGGTTTATTATCTCCTACTTGTTCTTTCCATTAACAAGTTATTTATTAATATAAATACCGAAATAAACACAAATGCAGCCTTCACACATATACAGATCAATAACTGAAATAACTGAGACAACAAAAGGGACACCGTTATTTTTGGACAATCGTCACCGAGAAAACCCAATACGGGAAAACCGATGCAGCAGATATGAGGGTTTTATTATTATGCAGTTTTGTGAATACAACTAGGGTGCCAGAAATGGCTCACCCTTCAGAGATTTTCCTTAGCAAAAGTACCTTGCTCCGGAGACAGATATTTCAGCTGATCAGCAACCAGATGATGATTCCCACAGTGACTTCAATAGTTCCTCAGTTGGACAAGGAAAGTTGCTCCAAGCTTCTCTCTGGAACTACGTCACCCTCCAGGGATTGTGTCACCCTCTACAGTTCTACGTCTGCCTCTCAGCTCTCAACCTGCCCCACAAAAACACCACAGTGCAACTCTTTCTGCCCAACGTCAGCTCTACTAGCCTCTGCATCTACTTGTGTCAGCTCTGGCTGTCTCTGCGTCAGCCCAGGCTGCCTCTGCGTCAACCCAGGCTGCCTTTGCGTTGTCTCTCCGGCACTATCTCTGCCTCTCTGCTATGTATTCTCGGCCTTCTGTCGAACTGCCCCTCGCTGCAACAGATCACTAACTCGATTTCTCAGCAAACCCTGCCCCAAAAAATCGAATTCTTAATCAACTTGGTGTGTCTCCAACTGACCCTCAAGCCTCCTCTTATACTTTTCATGTTGACGATTCAATGGCCGAAATTAAGTCCCTAATCAACGGCTAACATTAGATTTGGCTTGATCCTCGTTATTTAGAACTTTCTCACCCATATTATATTAATACACATTAATATTTTAATTTTCCTAAGTTTAGACTTAGGGTCTCATTAAAAATATTAATTATTTCAATATCTCTTCATCCGGGTGGAATTTCTCCAAACGATTTTTGGGTCTTGGAGATCTCATGTGCCTTAGCCTCTCCACCAATTTTCATGGCTTACGATGCTACCAAAAATCAAGACTCCCTCTTAGCGAGGAATGTGCTCTAGTAATGCTTCATCATAGAAACATTACACTGATCCTCCACACTGGTACCTGTGTTGATACTTGGCCTGCTGCCTCACATTCCATGCATTGTTGCTTCCTGTACTGTTGCCCATGACACTGCCACTGCCATTGCCACTGCTACATCTGTACTACAGCTCCCTCTCAACATGTTGCCCATGCTACCCCTAGCACTACCACTGCTAACTGCTGCACTGCAACCTAGTTACCGAGAAGTAGGTAACTGACTTCCCCAAATACTGACATCCCGGTCAGTCTGGAAGCCTCGTGATGCTGAAGCTACCTCTGCTGCTAACCCGTGCTCCCTCTGCTACCACTGCGTTGTTGCATCCTCTTCTGTGCCTTTCGGATTGCTGCAACCTCTACTGCGCTACTACAGAATTCTGCACTCTAGCCCTACCTTGTTGCTCCACCTAACACATGTCATCATGCTACTGTCGTTAAGGGCTCCCGTAGCCGAATGTGATCCAAGAGTTTGGGTACCTCAAGGATCCTGCCCCTAGCATGTAGTCCTCCTGACTACAGCTCGATGTCTCCCCACCTCTTCTCTAGAGGTGCATGAGCACTCATGGCACAATCATCATCAGTCTCGACCTCTTTCTCCGCCTTAGCTGGAGCTACCTTTGAATCGGAAGCTTCTCCCTTGCCTTTCTTCCTGGGACACTGGGATGCATAATGACCCAGCTCCCCACAATTGAAGCACTTGACCTTGGAGATATCCTTCTTCTTCCTCTTCCCTTGTTGTCCTGCAGATGCTAGAGCCGCATCCTCCTCCTCCTCTTTCTTGACTCGAACTCCCTTACCACTACTCCCCGCCTTGGTCATCCTCCTGATCTCTTCCTATCGAAGAGCTGCCCACATCTCCTCCCAACCAGGAAGAGTAGCCCTGCCCAAAATACTTTGGACAAATGTCTCCCACTCCTCGAAGACTGCATTCAGGGCAGTCTTGACCATAAATTCTGGTTCCGGTGTAGACCCCATGGAAGTAAGTTGGCCACAAATCTCCTGCAACCTGAGAAGGAATGGATCTATTCGCTCTCCCTTATGCATCTGATATGACATCAGTTGATTCTCCAATAGCATCTTCCACTGCACAGGAGAGCCCTGATATAAGGTGGTCAGGGTGTCCCACATCTCCTTTGTTGTGTTCTTCTCTGCAATATGTGGTATGACATGATCTTTGACCCCGTCTAGAATCATGCACTTCACCCTCACCATTGCCTCCTCATACTTCTCATTCTCAGCTGGGTCAACTGGGATAGCGACTACTTTCAAGGCAAAGTCCTTGATGCGATGTCAATCCAGGACTTCCAGGATCCTGGCCTTCTAGATGACAAAGTTGGAAGCCCCGTCCAACCTGTCCTGATCCCTCAGTCCGTTCACTGCCATTTCAGCTCCTCTTCTAGACTCCCTCTGAGTCCTGATTTCCCTCCTGGAAATCCTCTGGCCAGTTATCAAACTGCTCCTCTCCAATCCTCCTTGCAACTACAACTTGAATCTGGATTTCTCAGCTAGAAATCCGTCGAGGTAGTGATTCCCTCTACCTTAGTTCTGTCTCCTTAGACACTGTTTTGTATCGACAGAAACAGCATCCCACCAGCTCCTCAAATCACAATCTGCCCACAACTCCCCAAGCCTCGGCAACTAAAGAAACTAAGCCTTTCAGGCTCTGCGCAATCCCGACAAACGCTGAATCTGCTCCTCCAGCCAACTGCGTCAATCCTACTTGGCTGAGCAGGATGACATGGCTCTTTGTGAGCCTCTTCTGCCTCTCTCTGCCTCTGCGTTGGCCCTTCCCTTGGCTCGAAATGATGACGCAGGCTCTGCGTCACTTCTTCTCTTGTTGCTTCTGCTCTGGAACAAAGTTGTCTGTCAGGACAGCTACTTTTTCTGCAAATTGTCAAATTTCTGTTGGTGTCTTCAGTTCTCCTTGATTTGCAATCGCTCTGATACCATGTGAAAATTTCTTAAGTCTGACACACGAAAAATCCCTACTGCATTATCTATTTTATTATCTCCTACTTGTTCTTTCCATTAACAAGTTGTTTATTGTTATAAATACCAAAATAAACACAAATGCAACCTTCACACATATACAGATCAATAACTGAAATAACGGAGACAACACAGGGGACACTGTTATTTTTGGACAATCGTCCCCAGAAAAACCCAATGCGGGAAAACCGATGCAACAGATATGAGGGTTTTATTATTATGTAGTTTTCTTAATACAACTAGGGTGCCAAAAATGGCTCACCCTTCAGAGATTTTCCTTGGCAAAAGTACCTTGCTCCGAAGACAGATATTCCGACTAATCAGCAACCGGATGATGATTCCCACAGTGACTTCAATTGTTCCTCAGCTGGACAGCGAAAGCTGCTCCAAGCTTCTCTCTGGAACTATGTCACCCTCTATAGCTCTGCGTCTGCCTCTCAGCTCTCAGTCTGCCCCACGAAAACACCACAACGCAGCTCTTTCTGCCCAGCGTCAACTCTGCTAGCCTCTGCGTCAGCCCAGGCTGCCTCTGCATCGTCTCTCTGGCACTATCTCTGCCTCTTTGCTATGTATTCTCGACCTTCTGCCGAACTACCCCTCATTGCAACAGATCACTAACTCAATTTCTCAGCAAACCCTGCCCCAGAAAATCAAATTCTTGATCAACTTAGTGTGTCTCCAACTGACCCTCAAGCCTCCTCTTATACTTTTCCTGTTGACGATTCAACGACCGAGATTAAGTCCCTAATCAATGGCTAAGATTAGATTTGGCTTGATCCTCGTTATTTAGAACTTTCTCACCCATATTATATTAATACACATTAATATTTTAATTTTCCTCAGTTTAAACTTAGGGTCTCATTAAAAATATTAATCATTTTAATATCTCTTCATCCAGGTGGAATTTCTCCAAACAATTGTTGGGTCTTAGAGATCTCATGTGGCTTAGCCTCTCCACCAATTTTCATGGCTAGAGCACATCCGATGCTACCAAAAATCAACAAGAAAAGTCTCTTCTAGCTCTCGATCTTATGATAGTTCCAATTCTTGATCTTCTTTATCTTCACAATCTATATAAAATAATTTCTTCTCACTACATTTATGCCTCTTACTGTACTTGTTGTCACAATTGAAACATAGTCTCTTTGTTCTTCTTTCATCCATTTGCTAAGGTGTCAACCTTGTCAATTGAGTGTGGTTAAGAGAGGGAACAAGGTTCTCTCTATAGTTGTTAGTGAACACGCTTCTAGTAGCCATATTTTTGCTTTCCACTTTTCTTGCCATACTGAAAGCATGTTCTAGTCATTTAGATTCAAAGAAGTGCACCTCATGTTGAATGTTCTCCTTTAAGTTGTCCATAAAGAGATCTAACAAATTATCCTCTGGAATGCTCTTTACCATGAGACTAGGCTTTTGGAATTGTTGAATGTGCTCTACGATTGGACCTGTTTGCCAAAAATTTATCAATCGACTAAAGAATGTGTTGTAATTAATATCCCCATAATGTGTTATCCACTCATTTGTAAAATGGACTAAAATATAATAGTCATTTTTTCAATCACAAAGCCATTGGTACCAAACAAACTAATCAAGTTCTAAATACAAAGTTGCAAGAGTTGTTTTTTGTGAAGTTGTCACTTGGTGTAAATCAAAGAATTGGTCTATCTAGAATATTTATGCTATAGGGTCTTTCCCATCAAATTTTCTCATATCAATCTTGGAAATCAAGTAGTTCCTTGGTGTCAAGTTGAATCCTCAATGATGCAGATCTTGAGATGATGAACAACCGTGATTCGGGGACTCAATATTTATTTCCTCTACATTTTCATGATTTCCTTGCATCTTGATATCTCCTTTCGGCAGTCTCTTACCTGGGGTATGTAAAAAGATGTCAATCATGGACTTCTCCAAACCTTCCATCTTTTCCATATATTCCATATTTTCATCCATCATCTTTTCCATTTGTTCCCTATTTTCATCCAATTTCTTTTCCATCGAATGAAAAATCTTTTCTTTTTCTTCTTGATTCATGGTTGAACTCTCTACAAGTTTGCTTGGTGAAGTTATTTTTGGAGCACTCTTTACCATGTGAAAAAATTATAATACTCATATTTTTCTCTTTATCACAAATTTTGAATCACCAAAATAATCTTCCAATCAAAATATATGCCACTTGTAAGTTACATACCTTTCAAACCCTAATTTGGAGACTATTTGGATGGCTAACTTTTGTCTTGATATATCTCTGAAATTTGAACCCTTATGAGCATGAAATTTCAACTTGCAATACTCTAATGTGTCTTCTTAAACTCTTGAAAATTTCAAAGCCTGGAACCTACCATAAAAAGTTATAACAAATATGCCAAAGTTGTTGGACATTGGATAAACCAACGCTCCCCGTGTGTTTCGCAACATGGACTAATCACCTCTTGTGGATCCTTATCTCTGGCAATGTGATCGTTGACTAACACCTGCGGGTTTTGGTCTAACGGCAATCGTGATTCCCAACAAATGGTATCAAAGCATAGGTCACGAGTTCAATACACACCTGACTAGCGTTGGGGGGGAGATTGTTGGACATTGGATAAACCAACACTCCCCGTGTGTTTCGCAACATGGACTAACCGCCTCTCTTGGATCCTTATCTCTTGCAATGCGATCGTTGACTAACACCTGCGGGTTTTGGTCTAACGACAGTCGTGATTCCCAACAAAAGTGACTTATTTAAGACTAATTTCAAGACTGGTCAAAAACCTTGTCTTCCGCATGATATATCTTCAAAATCGAATTTTTTTCTACACGTAATTTGCTATGTCTCCTCAAGATTCTGAAAATTTTAGAGCCTCATACTTCACCTTAAAAAATATATAATAGCAAAAATTGCAAGATGACTCATTTAAAACTGATTTCAGGATTAGTCACAAGCCCTATCTTCCATAAACTATATCTCCCAAAGTATAACGAACCAAAACCTGAAATTTTGACCACTTGCATCCTGATATTTCTCCTTAATCTCCTCAAATTTCTTTGTCTGAAACTTCCCAAAAAAAAATTATAGCAAAAAAGACAAGATGACTCGTTTGAAACTAATTTCAATGTTAGTTAAAAACTATATCTTCCATAAACTATATCTCCCAAATGTAATGAACCAAAACCTGAAATTTTGACCACCTGTAGCCTAATATTTCTCCTCAGTGTCCTCAAAAATTCATTGTCTAAAATGTCCCAGTAAAAATTATCGCAAGAATGTCAAGATGTTTTAATTGTAGGAATAAAACCCTAGTATCATAGGCTATTATACAAATGTTAGGAAACAAATACCAAAATAACTTGAAAATAGAAAGAAAAGAAGTTTGACACCTTCAGATATAGATATCAGAATGAAAAATAAGCCTCTTCAAGGGAGCTACATCCTTTTACAATAAAACAAACGTACAACAATGAGATGATTCTAAAACTAGGTCCCCTTGGTGTGTGTGCATGTGTGCGTGTGTGTGTGTGTGTGTGTCTGTATGTGTGTGTAGGAGACAAAGGGTACAATTACAATTAAATGGTTTAACCGACAACACTAATATAGTGTGTATGTTGAGTAGGAGACAAAGGATACAATCACGATTAAAGAGTTTACTCAACAACACTAATATAACAATAGAAATATAACTCACTATCTAGGGCTTTACATGGGTTTTATGCTTAACATGGGAGAGATTAACATAGTAACTTGGTAGATTTTATTTTTTTGTCCAACATTGATAATGAGAAAAAATGTGGAGGTCAAAACCGAGAGAAGAGAGGGAAAAGGCAAAACCCACCAATAATTATACTCGACTTGAAACAAGATTCAAAACAACCCTTTCCTTTATGATTTGTTTCTTAACAATGTTTTTGATGCTTAAGTTTTTTAGTTCACTTTCAAGTGGTCCCCTTAGATCCCACCTTAGCCCTTATCTTGCAAGTATTCCTTTAACTTGTTTCAACTTCTTTTTGTTACTTTGAAGCTTCCCTCCAACCCCATACGCTTTACCATTCCCTTCTTAAGCTTTTCCCTTGAGCACCAAACCCCTTGTTAGATGGAAAATTAAAAAACTAGATCTATAGAATGATAATTCAATTAGACAAATGATAACGCAAAAACCTTGATAGATATTTAAATTAGTACAAGTCAAGATTTAGAAAGCTTGATTTGTCGAAAGACATGTGCAAAGAAGGATTGTGCACACAAACAACATTAATCATTGGTCCTATCTGATTAAATTGTGGAATCCCCAAATCATTGGGAAGGATGGAGAGATCATATTTGTGAACAGAAGGAAAAATCCTTGCAAAGAAGGAATTCTTGCTTAGTAGCACCTATAAAAGCTAATTCTACACTTAGAAGGACTAATAGATTTCTTTAAAATAATACTAAGCAAAAGCTTGTTGTCAAAAGTGAAAATCAATTATCCACCAAAAACCCAAAGAGAGCAAACAACATGAGAAACAAAAGTGCTAGAAAATAAAATTCAAATGATGAACATCAAACAATGACTTTCAAAGTAGAATGAAACAATAGTTCTCCCTAGAGGATTTAAAATGATTGAATTGACAGAAAGAGGATGACAAAAGCAGGATAACAACTAGAAAAGGAAATGAAATCAAGCCTAAATGACCTCAAAGACGACATGCAAGAGTTGAGCTCTATGTGTGAAAGAAGAAATCTTTTTTGCTCATGCGGTTCACCTCAATCTTGAGATGAAAATAAATGCTCGAGGCTTTCAACATCAACCTACATTAATGAAAATTTAGATTTCCAAGTAAAACTTTTAATGCAATCTTTTTTGTTCATGTGGTTCACCTCAATCTTGAGATGAAAATAAAATCTCGAGGCTTTCAACATCAACCTACATTAATGAAAATTTCGATTTCCAAGTAAAACTTTTAATGCCCTCACTCTTATGGGAATGAAATTAGTCAATTTGACAAGAAGAGCAAAACAGTCCACCTAGATAATTGTGAGCATAAGCTTCAAAAACTAAAAACTTTGGAGTTCAACTTCCATACCTTGGTCTCTATGGTAGCCATTAACATCAAATATCTACAAATGGAAAAATTAAAACATATTTGACTAGACAAGGTGATTGTTGGAGGTAGGGGAAAGGAAAAGGAGGATTATCTATCCACATCCAAGTAATGCTTTTAACAATTTCGTTATACATGGTACAATGATTGGAAGCAAAAAAGCCCATTGAAATGCAGGTTGGCATTGTGGCTTGCCCTCAACAACCGACTTTTGACTTGGGATGTTGGTTTAAAAAAGGGATGGATCGAGCCAAGGAGTTTCCCTCTGTGTTGTGCTAGCAAGGAATCCATTAATCATCTTTTTGTCCAATGCCCCTTTGCAAGGAAAATTTGGTCCCTTTTAAAGGCTATCTACAATCCCACAAGCACTTCATGGAATAAACATAGTCTAGAGGAATGTGCATTGGATTGGGCTGTAAACAAGTTGGTACATGAACTATTGGCTTTTCTGGCCTCGTTCGTTCACAGCATATGGTGGGCTAGGAATTTGGCCATGTTTCAGGATAAGTTTCTCCCTGTGAAGGTTGTAGCAGGCACAATCAAGCACACCTACAAAAAATTCAGATCTGAGGTCAAGCAGAAAAAACAGAAGGTGCCTATCATGCCGTGTTCGGAGGATGGCATTCCCTGGAGATTTTTTGACGGGGCAAGCCATGGGAATCCTCCCATTTGTGGGGCTAGTGCTGCACTTTACATCAAACATGCCCATTATTATCATATTTGTTTCTCTCCGGGTAGGGAACAAATACCTGGGCTGAATTATCTGCTCTTTGGGTGTTGGTTCATACAGCAATTTTTTTATGATGTCAAAAAACTTCAAATTCTTGGAGATTCGAAATTAGTGGTGGATTGGATAAACAATCAGATTGACATTTTTGCTCCACATTTGGCACATATCCTGTTTGCAATTCAAAGGGAATTTGGTCAACTAGAATGGTACAACTGCAAGCATATATACCATGAGCTGAATACATTAGCAGATCGTTCATCAAAGGATGCCTTCATTGGAAGGCAAGGACAAGTAGTAATACACAAATTCTTTGAGGGAAAAGCCTTAGAGGCAGTAGTCTTCGAAACCTAAATTGTTGATCAACCCATTAAGGGGTTTATTTGCTACGGTTAAATTGCTGTAATGGTAGACGAGGATGTTGTGATTTCCTGATGATATGGTCCTGTGGACTAGTTTTTTATTTTTTTTTAGGACCTATGGGTCAGCACAACATACATTTTGATATGAAATATAATGTTTTTTTCCTGGAGAAAAAAATAATACATGTTGCAATCATTGATTGATATTTTGATTTTGTTTCTAGTAAGATGTATAAAGGAGAGGACTTTTCTTATACATCAATGACTTTGATACTTTAGACAACAAAACATCTCTCAAGCTATTTATCAAGTCCTTTTTGGCTATTGTGTATATAATGAAATTAGTCAATCAGCACGTTACCAAGCTCAACATTTCAATGAAATACCTTCAAGCTAAACCCCAACCTTTTTATGAAATGCCTTCATGCTAAACACGCATATTGGCAATATAAACCAGCTGCAAAAGTCTAAGAAATACTATACATTTTGCTCAATGGCCTTAACTACATCCATAACAATGTTTTACATGCTCAACCTCTTTCCAATTTTTTACATGCTCATTCTTCCATAGATTACCAGATGCAATAATAGAAGGGACCTCATTCTCTTGGTACTCAACATCCATGACACAATATAAAGACAACTCCATGAGAGTGAACATGTGAGCGTACCTTTTCCAACTATTACTGGAAGAAGAAGAATGCGACACCACATGGAAAATGGGATACACTCAAAACTTCTGGGTTATAACTCTACCAAAGGGGGTCCTATTACAAGAAAGACATCAGGTACACCAATCACAATTTTTAAAGCTCAATAACCAGTTTGATCGGAGAGCAAAAAAATAACCATTTCCACCAAAAGTCAGTCACTGCAACCAAATTTACATCCTTCCCCATGTTAACTTATAGGTTGCTTTGAATCCACATGTGACATGGACACTGAATACGCCTAATATCCTCAATAGAACCGTCATACTTTCCGACCATATATACCTTTTGATATAAGTGGTATCTGTTGTGCAAGGAACGAGATTACATTTTGGGGGTTCCACCATGGCAATTGGGATTCGAAGCCATCTCAGACGCTTTTCTTTCCCTTAATTGCTTTCGCCACTCCAATAAACGCTCGCCTTGATTGTTTTCCATGTTTCTAGGTCCGGTAAATTTCCCCTTGCATTGCCTCAATTTCTTCAATGTTCTTTACTCCACACTGATATATACTCTACTCTACTATTGGTAGTAAACAACATTTTAGATGACAGGAATTTAGAGCATTTCGGTTCCAATAAGACAAACGACAATTTAAATTATGCGTCTTACATCATACGACAGATATCTTACACCAAAGGAGTTGCTAACAGATATCCGAGGGTTGTGAAACCAAAGGGATTTCAAATGATTGCCATTCGGCGTTTCAAGCAATTTTAGTGTTTATTCAAGAAACCTACCACCAAGCAGACTTATGACCGGGACTCAAAGAGATCCTCTGAATTTATTTCATGGAGACGCAATGATGAGAACGATAAAAATCGTAAAGAAGAAATACCGCGACTTTCAATGGATGAGTTGCCATTAACGAGCCTGGCAGAATTGTCGCCCTGATCAAGAGAATCGGCGGGCAGCTTTGTAGGCGTAGGCACGAACTTGTGCTCCCCTGTGATAAAAGCTAATCGATCTGTGCCTCTTTCCAAGATCTTCCTTCGTCGAGCCTCCCTTGCGTCCTTAGCGCTCTGCATTTTGGTTTAATTTCCTCCTTACGCCTGCTAACTTGACAAGGCCCGAAAATTGTCATTTGGAGGCGGCGTTTATATGGAGAGGGGTCGTCGACCCACCACGCTTAAAAACTCTATGGATATGCTGGGTAGAGTTGGGTAGAGTGGCTTTAATTTCGTGTTAGGAGATGACATTATGGTAATACAGTGATAATACCTCACCGTTTTGGATATGCATTTTTCGGGATCTCGCGTTTCAATCTTTGCAGTAAATCATCGTTGAATTTATTAAATTGTAAATTGTGGTGAGATAAATGCATCGCAATTATGAGATGTATGGATTTGTGGGAATTATGAGATGTATGGATTTATGTATATAATTTTATTTTTTATTTGAGTTTCGCTAGGTTCAATTTTCATGGGAGGATGGAGGATAGAAGTTACTTTTGGGTAATTAAAGTTATTAAGGGGTGTTTAAGTTTGACTAAACTTCGCATAATTTCAGTGAAAAGCATCTTAATGTGGGTGATTATATTTTTTCCCTCCAATATAGGGTTGGCCTTGGCCTAAGCTCGGCTAGATTAAAAAAAAAAAAAATCTTTACATTTTTACCCAAATTATATATTTATCCTAAAGCTCAGCTTAGACTCAAAAAAAAAAATCTTTACATTTTTAACCAAATTATATATTTATCCTAAATTTATAAATAATAATAAATAAATAAATAAAAGAAAAGAAGAAGAAAGAAAAAATTAATTATATTTATTATAGATTAGTTTGTCATAGATTTTATATATATAGAAAGAAAGAAAGAAATTGTTTTAACTTCCATGAGGCAAAAGATAGCCTATGGGACAGATTGCTTCTTCATTTGCTTGATGTATTCGGCCCTTTTTCTATGAAGCTTCACAATAAATGCTCCCAGCTTCTCAACAAACCCCTCGCTAAATAGATTATCCCAAGAGCTAGCTGTCAGCATACCTGCATAACTTTCCCTACTGTCTTCGAAGGCCTCGCATTCTAAAATGAAATGTTTTTATGTTTCCACTTTTCCGGAAGAACAAAAAATGCATACCCTTTCCTCCCACACTTCCTTTGGCCTTTTCCAGCGCCCTATTTCGCAACAGAGTTGATGAGAATTAGTCATTAACTGAGCAATAAGAATTTTGGCTCTCCAAGAGATATTGGCCTCTATGTATGCTTTTGGTTGATGATTATGAGTGGGATTAAACACTTCAATATAGTAATTTTTCTTTCTTCCTAGCTCCTTGTCCCAAGTACGTTTGTGGAACTTTTCCATAACAAAAGCTTTTATCTCTTTGTTGTTTATGGGACACACGTTCAAGCAAATACCCCATTTACTAAACCATTTGTTATTTTGTTGCATCCAAGTTTTTTTGCTCTTGCACAATCTATCATTAAAGACAACCTTAGGCCATCTACCCTCTTCCATTTGCTCATTTTTTTTAAATACCTTATGACTCGCACCATAGCAATTGCTTCAATAGGAGCAGTCCCTGTTTCACTTAACAAGATATCATAAGAAACTGCACTTTTAATCTTAAATTTGTTTGTAATCAAACGCTTCTAAATTTTCTCAATTTGTCTCCACTGCATGTTGGAGGTACTGCTAGCCCACAGTTCACAACCATAGAGAATCACCGGAATCACTAGAAGCCCAAAAAGAGTTTGAGTGGTCTTCCAGTCCCATAACTCTGCCTCTCTACACCTATTTTGAAAAGCATAAAATGCTTTCCAACCCCCCAAAGTTCTTTTCTTTCTACAACCATTCCAACTTAGATTTTTGTTGAAGTCAATTCCGAGGTATTTGTAATCCGCAACTTCTTCCAGAATGTTGCCTTCAAAGTAGAACTTATGTTGGTTATGTTTTCTTTTCTTAGAGAAGACCACTACTTTCGTTTTACTGATATTGACTTGCATCCCCACACTTCTACAAAAATTCTCAAGGGATAGTAAGTGCTCTTGCAAACTAAGAGTCGATTTAGCAATCAGAATAAGGTCATCTGCATACAAAAGAAGCCTTATAACAAACTTGCACAAATAGATACCATCACCCCCTTGTGAATTTAACCACTCCTCAAGCTTCTCGATATATAAACCAAAAAGGGTAGGAGACAGTGGGCAACCTTGCTTGACCCCGATATCACTTCTAAAACTTTCAGAAATGCCTACTAAGGTTCTAATTTTGACTTTCACCTCTTCATATAGCCTATGCACAGCTGCTCTCAAATGTTTAGGAACCTCAAGTTCCTCCATTCTCTGCCAAAGTTTATCCCTAGGAACTGAGTCAAACGCTTTTCTGAAATCAACAAAGCAACAAAATACTTCTTCCTTTTTCTCCCAAACCTTTTCAATGATGTGCCTTAAAGTTATATGGAGTCACTCAATTTTGTAATAGAAGTCTTTTTTATTATTAGAATTTGGAAAAATAAGAAGTTGGAGCTTTTATGGATCTAGAGTTTTAATTGAATTTTTGAGAATTAGGTTGATTTAGAATTAGGTAAAAGTCTTAAAGGCATCCTTCCATCAGGCATGAAACTTGGATGATGGTTGAACTCTTGTTATGCTAGAAATTTTCATCGAATTATTATAAGATTGGTAGCCAAAGAGAGGGTCCTTTGACTACAATATTAGCTTACTCTAAGATGTGGTGCACAATCTATGATATTGATATTGTTTGTAATGTTATTGCTAGAGTAAGCAGGGAAAGAATTTACACCTCAAAGTTTGCATTCAAATAACCAAAACTTACACTTCATATAATGTCTTATAAAGCATCTTTATCTTGTAATTGGTATCCATGTGGGATTATTCATAACCCACATCCAACAAGAGAATGATCTATAATTTTAGACCCGATGACCTTATCAGTGAAGCTTGTCTAGCATATTTTTGTAGATGGATTTGAACATTCAATTGAGGGGGTGAATCATTAGATTGATGTGATAACATCCTCTCTCGTCCCAATTCCAACATCAGCAAGTGATTTTGGTGACATGCTTCGTGGGCCCTCTTTCATCTATGGTTGTTTTTTTCAAATGAAAACCTTGTGGGGAAACCTAAGGGGTTTTTCCTTATATTTGTGGATGTCATGACTATTAAACTCATCAACATACACTAGTGAGCCTCACCCAAGGGGATTCTATATTAGCATTTCTTGGCACATAATTAGCCAAATGCCTAGCAACATTAATGACAATTGCTTAAGATAACCTCCTGGGCTTGAGACCTTGAGATTATTATTATTATCATACGCTCATCGCATTAGCCCTAAAAGTTAGCTCAAATGGTCATGAGAAGACATGTGACCTCTTATCTTTGCCCAAAAAGGTTGGAGTAGTCATAAGTTCGACTTTATTGAACCCCTCAAGGTTAAGCTCCATAATTGGGGTTAACAATTTACCCCATTTACTATCCATGAATCACGAGGAAGAACTCAGAGGGTTTTCCACGAGGATTTCCTTAAAAGTTAGCCATGAGAATTAGCTCAACTGGGCATGAACCAAATGTGAGACCACTTATTTCTCCCCCAAAGTTGGGGAGGTCAAAAGTTAGACTCTTTTAATCACCTCAAGGTCAAGCTTCATAATCAGTGATGACAGTTCATCCATTCACCATCCATGGATCATCGATAAGTACTTGGATGGATTTTCACAAGGGTTTCCTTGGACAAAAAAAAATCACCACATAGTGGAATAGTGACAACATGCTCTACAACATAAGGCCATAATTTTCACCTTATTTTGTATGTAATCAATTGGTTCATGATTATATACAAAATTTTATCTTTTCATGGAATATTTTATCATTTCTTACCATATTTTTATAGTGTTGTTGGTACTTTATTTTATATATGCAAAAATGGAAGAAAATAAATTTAAAAAACAAGAATTTTATAACTATTCTGGTAATGGTTTAAAAATTAGGAAATAAAATACATAAACAAATTTGTCACAATATAGATCAAAATTGTTAGCCTCCAAGGGGGTATCTCACTTGGCAAAACATGTAAACATGTTGTGTAAAATATTATGATGTCCTTAGTTTGATCCCCTCAATTTAACCCGCGTTTATGTTAGGAGAAGGCATGGTGCAATTATGAATTCCACTAGTATATGTGTGTGTGTGTGTGTGTCATCTAGAAACAACAATCTCTCTCTCTCTCTATGTGTGTGTGTGTGTGTAGAGAGAGAGAGAGTTGTTTCTAGATGACATAATGGACAAAAATTAGGATGAAAATACAATTACAAGTCAAAAATAAAATTGTAATAAATATGACTATGATACTATGATTCAGGTGGTCATCGATGGTTATTTAAAAAATAGTCTTGAAATAGTTTTTCTATTCTAAAATTTCAAGTGCTTTTTGGGTTCTCCTTGTGCATTTTTCAACATTTTAACACATAAATAAGGGCATTTGGACTAGTCTACAAATTATCTTTCCAACAAGTTAAAGAGGACCTAAAAACAAAGCAACTCCCAAAAAGTTGTGGTCATGGTAAGATTGGCCTTTTTTCTGCCCATATCATTATCTATCTTAGCATCATACTAAATCCTAACCTCATATTAGAGTTAGATTTCTTACATCTTTGGATTTTAGCTTCTGATGATGGTTTAATTAGCATTATCATTAAATATGGTTTCAACCTTTTGTTGTGGGTTGAGAATAACAAACACATCGCTTCTCAAAGATAGCTACCACCATTCTATCCATTACATTTGTACAACATTTTTCACTATTCTTTGAGCAATAGGACTTGGATTTAATTGTATCTCTATACTTATTTCCTATCTCAATGATATTTTCATTTTATTCTCAACATAGTTTTGATCAAACATATACAACAATTCTCTCTATGTTGTTCTTTTGACATGTCCCTGTGATGCCAAGGTAAAAGTAATTGGACCTCAAACTAATCGAGCCTAGTGAAGATTATCCTTGTCATTTGATCCGGATTTAAACAGGAACGCAACAAATTACAGAGATAACCATATACACAAAGATGCAGCGGAAATAATACTTCATTTCATTAATGGAAAATACTGAAATATGCTTACAAACAGAAATGGCAATAAACTAGCTAGGGCGATGGTAGCTTATCTCTGAGAAGAGATGTGATGGCTACATGCCTCTGAACTGTATTACAATGAGGCTCGAAGGCCTATTTATTGTTGAGAAACAATGGAAAACCCTTCACATACCGAAACCTAACCCTAGAAGATGAAACGCCAAATTGTGGGCCCCGTTTGGGTAAATTGGTACATCAATTTCCCGGGGTCGTAACTTTGGCATACGATCTCCGTTTGACGCGTACGATAGCTCGTTAGAAAGATCTATCCGAGTACTACCACTTTGGGGGGCAACATAGCGCTCGGTCGCCCCGGAATTCCAAAAAAACGTCGTTTAGGGCCTCAAAACGGCTCCGGAAGTTCAGGACCCGAAAAACTGCTAAAAATAGTAAACTGTGCTACAATTAAGGAAACTGAAAATGCTGAGAAAGACAATGGTGGGGGTCCAGGTGGACCTGGCAGGTGGCCACCAATATCCACCTGGATCATTCCTCCCCCCTTAGGAAGCAATGGTCCCCATTGCGTTGAGCTCCTCCATGAGATGAGGAAACCTCTGCTGAACTTGTTCCCTGGTGAGCCACTTGCCCTGCTGAAGGAGTTGGCCTGCTTTGACAACTCGATACAGTTGGATATGCTGTTGGCGAGTGTTCTTGATCTGTGTGTCCATGATCCGATCAGTTGCAGCTTGTTCCATGCAATCTGGATTTAATTCTGTGGGTTTGAGCTGTTCTGCAATGTCGGATGTGTCTAGCAATGGTGGAAAGTATGGCCGAAGGCGGTCCACATTGAACACTGGGTGCAGGCCAAGGAATGGGGGAATGCTGAGCTCAAATGCATTGTCTCCCATAGCCTTAGTAATGGTGTAAGGACCATATCGAAGTGGTCTCAATTTCCGATAGGCTCCAGTAAGGCGTTCCTTTTGCAAATGCAACCAGACTTTGTCGCCCACCTGAAACTTGTGTGGCACCCGGTGTTGATCATGTCGCTGCTTGTACTTGGCATTTGATTTCTCAAGAATGTCATGGACCTGCTGGCGAATATGTTGGATGCGCTCAATGAAGCTGGTGGCCTTATCTGTTTCGGACTGGACATGAGCTGAATTCATGTGAGTAGCTGCAAGTGGCATGGCCACATCAATGGGGCATAGTGGCTGGAATCCTAAACCCACCTGAAAAGGGCTATGGCCAGTGGAGCTGTGAAGAGCTCGGTTGTAGCTGTGCTGAACATAGGGGAGGCTCTCGTCCCATGTGCGTGGATGCTTTGAGTTATACATGCGCAGAATGTGCACAATCATCCTGTTGACAACCTCTGTCTGGCCATCAGTTTGAGGATGGAAGGCTGTGGACTTCGTGAGTTTGGTGTCCAGCATTGACCAGAGACTGGACCAAAATGTGCTGAGAAACCGACTGTCCCGATCTGAGATGATAGACTGTGGGATCCCAAAGTGCACCCACACTCGTTCAAAGAAGAGTTTAGCAGTGGCTTCTGCTGTGATATTCTTCTTGCAGGCCATCTTTGAGAACCTGTCGACGACCACAAAAACACAGTCATTTCCATGCTTAGTGGAAGGAAGGCCTGACATGTAATCCATGGAGATGGATTCCCAAGGTCGACTAGGGGTAGGCAACGGGGTATAGAGGCCTTGCTTCTTAATGGTCGGTTTGGCAATGGCACAGGCAGTACATGATCGGATGTACTTCCCAACATCCTGTCGAAGATTCGGCCAATAGAAATAGTTTTGCAGTACTGCCACTGTTTTCTCGACCCCGAAATGCCCAGCAGCCCGACTGTAGTGTGCTTCCCAAATCATCTTGGCACGCTCGCTTGAAGGAACACAAAGGTGACCGAGGTGGCATAATAGGGCATCCTGGAGGTGAAAATCTGCAACCTGCCGACCCTCCAAGAGTGTCTGGTATGTGTGGCCGAATTCTGGGTCGCTTTTGTAGAGAAGTGGCCAATCAGAAGTCTCGTGCCCGCAAGAGTTGAGCACGGTGGTTAGCGCCATGATCGGTGGTCGACTGAGGCAATCTGCAACATTATTGGTGCTGCCCTTTTTATACTTGATATTCAAGTGAAACTGTTGCAGGTATGTAGACCACTTCTGATGGCGATCATTCTGCAATTTCCCTTGGGTCTGTATGAACTGCAGAGGTCGGTGGTCTGTGTGGATGACCGTTTCCTTCCCCAAAATGTAATGCTTCCATTGTCGGCAGGCCTGTACAATGGAATACATCTCTTTATCATAAGTGGGGTACTTCCGGACTGTGTCTGAAAGTGTTTCACTGTGATATGCCACTGGATGTCCATGTTGAGTAAGGACTGCCCCAATAGCATAGTCAGAGGCATCTGTCTCGACCTCAAATGGTTGTTGTAAATCTGGTAACGCGAGCACTGGTGCCGTGCAGAGGCGATCCTTCAACTCCCTGAATGCCTTCTGTTGAGATTCAGACCAAAAGAATTTTGCTTTCGCCCCGCCCTTGGTGACTTGACTCAAGGGCCAAGAAATATGAGAAAATCCCAACACAAACCTGCGGTAGAAGTTGGCAAGACCTAGAAAGCTGCGGAGCTCTGTTAGAGTGGTTGGAGAGGGCCAATCCCGAATGACTTGGACCTTGGCTGGATCGACATGCACCCCCTGTTCATCAATGATGTATCCCAGATACTGAACCTCGGTCATGCCAAAAGTGCATTTCTCCAAATTGGCACATAGCTTGTGTTGCCGCAGTGTTTGGAGAACCTGTCGGATGTGGTGGAGGTGCTCTTCCCAACTCTGGCTGAAGATCAGAATGTCATCCAAGTATACTACTACAAAGGAGTTGGTGAATGGCCGCAAGATGTCATCCATTAGCCTCATAAAGGTTGCAGGAGCATTCGTCAATCCGAAAGGCATGACCAACCATTCGAAGAGGCCCTCCTTGGATTTGAAGGCAGTCTTCCACACATCTGAGGGTTCAATTGGTACCTGGTGATATCCTGACTTCAGATCGATCTTGCTGAAATATTTCGCCCCCTTTAGTTGGTCTAGGAGGTCATCAATCCGCGGGATCGGGTACCTATTACGGACAGTGATCTTGTTCAGCGCCCGATAGTCAATACAGAGTCTCCACGTCCCATCCTTCTTCTGTACCAACACTATCGGGCTCCCACAGGGCGAAGAACTCGGACGGATGTGACCTTTCTGCAGGAGCTCCTGAATCTGCCTCTTGATTTCATTGTTCTCCAGAACGGAGCGCCGATAAATTGGTCCATTGGGTAGCGGCGCACCTGGGGTCAGATCGATGGAGTGCTTGACTTGACAGTGCAGAGGAACCCCTGCCGGGGAGGTGAAGATGTCTTCGTACTCCTCCACAATCTTGTCCATCTGTAGCTGCCGTGCAGAGGGACCCCGTTTGGAGGCCGCGGCCACTGTCTTCTTCTTCCCTTGAGGGCGTATCATCAGGAAAACAAATTTCCTGGTTTTGGAAATGATCTTACTGCATTGTTTTGCAGTAATCAAAGAGATGGCGGCAGGTGGTGCTACCTCTGGTATCCTGAACAACTTATTTCCCAATGTAATAATAACAGCACGGGGCCTTGATTCATACACAGCATGTCGCTTCCACAAGTATGGTTGTCCTAGTAATACATCACAAACTTCAAGGGGAGCAATGTCACACAATACCTCATCCGTGAAGGGCTTGATGTTGTATGGAAGGCGACACTGCTGGCTCACGCGAAGATCTCGCCCTTGGTGAAGCCACCCAATGGTGTATGGTTGTGGATGTGCTGTGGTCGGTAAGCCCAACCGCTTCACGACCTCTGCCGAAATGAGGTTCTTTTGACTCCCGCTATCAACAATGAACTGTATCGGGGAGCCCTTTACCCACATCTGGGAGTGGAAGAGACGCTCCTCCTCCTCTGGATCTTCGGGTTCATTTTTCTGGATCTTTGCGGTAGCAACAGTGGCGCTGGGATCCGCATCAATGATCTGCTTCCCTTTTTCATACCCCTTATCGGGTTCTGACTCAGAGTCGGAACATGCATCTGATTCTGAAACCTTTAGCTCAGCCACCAGTGACTGCTTGGCCCGACACTCACTTGTGTTGTGAGTGGAGCTCTTATGGAACTCGCACCATTTTCCAGTGTCCTTTCTCGGCTTCGCGGCGTTGCTCTTTGCTTGCAGCTTCGGCTGGTTGTCTTGGGCTGTCCCGCCTTGGCTTTGTCCTTTGTTCTGTGGTTTAGGGGCACCTTTCCCCTGCTTTGGATTCGCAGATCCAAAGTCTCGCTTCTTTTGTTTAAACTTCTGCTCGACCTTGACGGCATACCGGTATGCTGCGCCGAGCGAGGGGATGTTTAGGAACTGTATTTCTTCCTGGATGTACTTGTGCAGGCAGCCACGGTATTTGAGTATCAAATGTTGCTCCGAATCCTTGATACCCAACTTTGTGCGAAGGGTATGGAAAAGATTGGTGAACTCCGGCACGTCTTGGTCCCTTCCCTGCCGCAGCGTGGTCCACTTTATGTATTCATCCTCATAGCTTCCGACAGGGTAGTACTGCTCCTTGATGGCATCCCGGAACGAATCCCAGGTGGGTGCGGCTGAAAATAGTGAGCCAGTACTTTCATCCTTCTGCTCGCAGTAGGTTTCCCACCAGTCCTTGACGTGGGGGGCTGCTTTGAGAAGAGCAAAAACAATCTTTTCCCGACTCGAAAATTCATGAACAGAAAAATAACCCTCTAGCAGATTTAACCATTTATCTACGGCATCGGCGTCTATCTGACCCTCGAATATGGGGATTTCAAAATTAACTTGTACCTTAAAGGGTGTGGCGTTTCCAGAGGAGCTGCTGGAAGCCGATGCGCCGCTTCTGGGTAGCCGCTGAAGGATCTGCGCAAAGCTGTCCATCATCGCGTTCCGTTGTCGCTCGAGCGCTTCTTCGAGCAAGATTTTGATGGGATCTCCTGCCCCCTCGTCTTTCTTCTCGTCCGCCATGGGAGGCCGTCGGGATTTGCGAGGCTGGTCTTGCAAAGGTTCAACCAGTTCAAGCCCTAACTCCTTATATCCCGACCTTGTTGGGGACATGCAAAGAAAAACAGAGAAAAAGCAGACCGCTCTGATACCACTGATCCGGATTTAAACAGGAACGCAACAAATTACAGAGATAACCATATACACAAAGATGCAGCGGAAATAATACTTCATTTCATTAATGGAAAATACTGAAATATGCTTACAAACAGAAATGGCAATAAACTAGCTAGGGCGATGGTAGCTTATCTCTGAGAAGAGATGTGATGGCTACATGCCTCTGAACTGTTCTGTGTATTACAATGAGGCTCGAAGGCCTATTTATTGTTGAGAAACAATGGAAAACCCTTCACATACCGAAACCTAACCCTAGAAGATGAAACGCCAAATTGTGGGCCCCGTTTGGGTAAATTGGTACATCAATTTCCCGGGGTCGTAACTTTGGCATACGATCTCCGTTTGACGCGTACGATAGCTCGTTAGAAAGATCTATCCGAGTACTACCACTTTGGGAGGCAACATAGGGCTCGGTTGCCCCAGAATTCCAAAAAAACGTCGTTTAGGGCCTCAAAACGGCTCCGGAAGTTCAGGACCCGAAAAACTGCTAAAAATAGTAAACTGTGCTACAATTAAGGAAACTGAAAATGCTGAGAAAGACAATGGTGGGGGTCCAGGTGGCCACCAATATCCACCTGGATCATTCCTCCCCCCTTAGGAAGCAATGGTCCCCATTGCGTTGAGCTCCTCCATGAGATGAGGAAACCTCTGCTGAACTTGTTCCCTGGTGAGCCACTTGCCCTGCTGAAGGAGTTGGCCTGCTTTGACAACTCGATACAGTTGGATATGCTGTTGGCGAGTGTTCTTGATCTGTGTGTCCATGATCCGATCAGTTGCAGCTTGTTCCATGCAATCTGGATTTAATTCTGTGGGTTTGAGCTGTTCTGCAATGTCGGATGTGTCTAGCAATGGTGGAAAGTATGGCCGAAGGCGGTCCACATTGAACACTGGGTGCAGGCCAAGGAATGGGGGAATGCTGAGCTCAAATGCATTGTCTCCCATAGCCTTAGTAATGGTGTAAGGACCATATCGAAGTGGTCTCAATTTCCGATAGGCTCCAGTAAGGCGTTCCTTTTGCAAATGCAACCAGACTTTGTCGCCCACCTGAAACTTGTGTGGCACCCGATGTTGATCATGTCGCTGCTTGTACTTGGCATTTGATTTCTCAAGAATGTCATGGACCTGCTGGCGAATATGTTGGATGCGCTCAATGAAGCTGGTGGCCTTATCTGTTTCGGACTGGACATGAGCTGAATTCATGTGAGTAGCTGCAAGTGGCATGGCCACATCAATGGGGCATAGTGGCTGGAATCCCAAACCCACCTGAAAAGGGCTATGGCCAGTGGAGCTGTGAAGAGCTCGGTTGTAGCTGTGCTGAACATAGGGGAGGCTCTCGTCCCATGTGCGTGGATGCTTTGAGTTATACATGCGCAGAATGTGCACAATCATCCTATTGACAACCTCTGTCTGGCCATCAGTTTGAGGATGGAAGGCTGTGGACTTCGTGAGTTTGGTGTCCAGCATTGACCAGAGACTGGACCAAAATGTGCTGAGAAACCGACTGTCCCGATCTGAGATGATAGACTGTGGGATCCCAAAGTGCACCCACACTCGTTCAAAGAAGAGTTTAGCAGTGGCTTCTGCTGTGATATTCTTCTTGCAGGCCATCTTTGAGAACCTGTCGACGACCACAAAAACACAGTCATTTCCATGCTTAGTGGAAGGAAGGCCTGACATGTAATCCATGGAGATGGATTCCCAAGGTCGACTAGGGGTAGGCAACGGGGTATAGAGGCCTTGCTTCTTAATGGTCGGTTTGGCAATGGCACAGGCAGTACATGATCGGATGTACTTCCCAACATCCTGTCGAAGATTCGGCCAATAGAAATAGTTTTGCAGTACTGCCACTGTTTTCTCGACCCCGAAATGCCCAGCAGCCCGACTGTAGTGTGCTTCCCAAATCATCTTGGCACGCTCGCTTGAAGGAACACAAAGGTGACCGAGGTGGCATAATAGGGCATCCTGGAGGTGAAAATCTGCAACCTGCCGACCCTCCAAGAGTGTCTGGTATGTGTGGCCGAATTCTGGGTCGCTTTTGTAGAGAAGTGGCCAATCAGAAGTCTCGTGCCCGCAAGAGTTGAGCACGGTGGTTAGCGCCATGATCGGTGGTCGACTGAGGCAATCTGCAACATTATTGGTGCTGCCCTTTTTATACTTGATATTCAAGTGAAACTGTTGCAGGTATGTAGACCACTTCTGATGGCGATCATTCTGCAATTTCCCTTGGGTCTGTATGAACTGCAGAGGTCGGTGGTCTGTGTGGATGACCGTTTCCTTCCCCAAAATGTAATGCTTCCATTGTCGGCAGGCCTGTACAATGGAATACATCTCTTTATCATAAGTGGGGTACTTCCGGACTGTGTCTGAAAGTGTTTCACTGTGATATGCCACTGGATGTCCATGTTGAGTAAGGACTGCCCCAATAGCATAGTCAGAGGCATCTGTCTCGACCTCAAATGGTTGTTGTAAATCTGGTAACGCGAGCACTGGTGCCGTGCAGAGGCGATCCTTCAACTCCCTGAATGCCTTCTGTTGAGATTCAGACCAAAAGAATTTTGCTTTCGCCCCGCCCTTGGTGACTTGACTCAAGGGCCAAGAAATATGAGAAAATCCCAACACAAACCTGCGGTAGAAGTTGGCAAGACCTAGAAAGCTGCGGAGCTCTGTTAGAGTGGTTGGAGAGGGCCAATCCCGAATGACTTGGACCTTGGCTGGATCGACATGCACCCCCTGTTCATCAATGATGTATCCCAGATACTGAACCTCGGTCATGCCAAAAGTGCATTTCTCCAAATTGGCACATAGCTTGTGTTGCCGCAGTGTTTGGAGAACCTGTCGGATGTGGTGGAGGTGCTCTTCCCAACTCTGGCTGAAGATCAGAATGTCATCCAAGTATACTACTACAAAGGAGTTGGTGAATGGCCGCAAGATGTCATCCATTAGCCTCATAAAGGTTGCAGGAGCATTCGTCAATCCGAAAGGCATGACCAACCATTCGAAGAGGCCCTCCTTGGATTTGAAGGCAGTCTTCCACACATCTGAGGGTTCAATTGGTACCTGGTGATATCCTGACTTCAGATCGATCTTGCTGAAATATTTCGCCCCCTTTAGTTGGTCTAGGAGGTCATCAATCCGCGGGATCGGGTACCTATTACGGACAGTGATCTTGTTCAGCGCCCGATAGTCAATACAGAGTCTCCACGTCCCATCCTTCTTCTGTACCAACACTATCGGGCTCCCACAGGGCGAAGAACTCGGACGGATGTGACCTTTCTGCAGGAGCTCCTGAATCTGCCTCTTGATTTCATTGTTCTCCAGAACGGAGCGCCGATAAATTGGTCCATTGGGTAGCGGCGCACCTGGGGTCAGATCGATGGAGTGCTTGACTTGACAGTGCAGAGGAACCCCTGCCGGGGAGGTGAAGATGTCTTCGTACTCCTCCACAATCTTGTCCATCTGTAGCTGCCGTGCAGAGGGACCCCGTTTGGAGGCCGCGGCCACTGTCTTCTTCTTCCCTTGAGGGCGTATCATCAGGAAAACAAATTTCCTGGTTTTGGAAATGATCTTACTGCATTGTTTTGCAGTAATCAAAGAGATGGCGGCAGGTGGTGCTACCTCTGGTATCCTGAACAACTTATTTCCCAATGTAATAATAACAGCACGGGGCCTTGATTCATACACAGCATGTCGCTTCCACAAGTATGGTTGTCCTAGTAATACATCACAAACTTCAAGGGGAGCAATGTCACACAATACCTCATCCGTGAAGGGCTTGATGTTGTATGGAAGGCGACACTGCTGGCTCACGCGAAGATCTCGCCCTTGGTGAAGCCACCCAATGGTGTATGGTTGTGGATGTGCTGTGGTCGGTAAGCCCAACCGCTTCACGACCTCTGCCGAAATGAGGTTCTTTTGACTCCCGCTATCAACAATGAACTGTATCGGGGAGCCCTTTACCCACATCTGGGAGTGGAAGAGACGCTCCTCCTCCTCTGGATCTTCGGGTTCATTTTTCTGGATCTTTGCGGTAGCAACAGTGGCGCTGGGATCCGCATCAATGATCTGCTTCCCTTTTTCATACCCCTTATCGGGTTCTGACTCAGAGTCGGAACATGCATCTGATTCTGAAACCTTTAGCTCAGCCACCAGTGACTGCTTGGCCCGACACTCACTTGTGTTGTGAGTGGAGCTCTTATGGAACTCGCACCATTTTCCAGTGTCCTTTCTCGGCTTCGCGGCGTTGCTCTTTGCTTGCAGCTTCGGCTGGTTGTCTTGGGCTGTCCCGCCTTGGCTTTGTCCTTTGTTCTGTGGTTTAGGGGCACCTTTCCCCTGCTTTGGATTCGCAGATCCAAAGTCTCGCTTCTTTTGTTTAAACTTCTGCTCGACCTTGACGGCATACCGGTATGCTGCGCCGAGCGAGGGGATGTTTAGGAACTGTATTTCTTCCTGGATGTACTTGTGCAGGCAGCCACGGTATTTGAGTATCAAATGTTGCTCCGAATCCTTGATACCCAACTTTGTGCGAAGGGTATGGAAAAGATTGGTGAACTCCGGCACGTCTTGGTCCCTTCCCTGCCGCAGCGTGGTCCACTTTATGTATTCATCCTCATAGCTTCCGACAGGGTAGTACTGCTCCTTGATGGCATCCCGGAACGAATCCCAGGTGGGTGCGGCTGAAAATAGTGAGCCAGTACTTTCATCCTTCTGCTCGCAGTAGGTTTCCCACCAGTCCTTGACGTGGGGGGCTGCTTTGAGAAGAGCAAAAACAATCTTTTCCCGACTCGAAAATTCATGAACAGAAAAATAACCCTCTAGCAGATTTAACCATTTATCTACGGCATCGGCGTCTATCTGACCCTCGAATATGGGGATTTCAAAATTAACTTGTACCTTAAAGGGTGTGGCGTTTCCAGAGGAGCTGCTGGAAGCCGATGCGCCGCTTCTGGGTAGCCGCTGAAGGATCTGCGCAAAGCTGTCCATCATCGCGTTCCGTTGTCGCTCGAGCGCTTCTTCGAGCAAGATTTTGATGGGATCTCCTGCCCCCTCGTCTTTCTTCTCGTCCGCCATGGGAGGCCGTCGGGATTTGCGAGGCTGGTCTTGCAAAGGTTCAACCAGTTCAAGCCCTAACTCCTTATATCCCGACCTTGTTGGGGACATGCAAAGAAAAACAGAGAAAAAGCAGACCGCTCTGATACCACTGATCCGGATTTAAACAGGAACGCAACAAATTACAGAGATAACCATATACACAAAGATGCAGCGGAAATAATACTTCATTTCATTAATGGAAAATACTGAAATATGCTTACAAACAGAAATGGCAATAAACTAGCTAGGGCGATGGTAGCTTATCTCTGAGAAGAGATGTGATGGCTACATGCCTCTGAACTGTGAACTGTATTACAATGAGGCTCGAAGGCCTATTTATTGTTGAGAAACAATGGAAAACCCTTCACATTCCAAAACCTAACCCTAGAAGATGAAACGCCAAATTGTGGGCCCCGTTTGGGTAAATTGGTACATCAACTTCCCGGGGTCGTAACTTTGGCATACGATCTCCGTTTGACGCGTACAATAGCTCGTTAGAAAGATCTATCCGAGTACTACCACTTTGGGGGGCAACATAGGGCTCGGTCGCCCCAGAATTCCAAAAAAACGTCGTTTAGGGCCTCAAAACGGCTCCGGAAGTTCAGGACCCGAAAAACTGCTAAAAATAGTAAACTGTGCTACAATTAAGGAAACTGAAAATGCTGAGAAAGACAATGGTGGGGGTCCAGGTGGACCTGGCAGGTGGCCACCAATATCCACCTGGATCATTCCTCCCCCCTTAGGAAGCAATGGTCCCCATTGCGTTGAGCTCCTCCATGAGATGAGGAAACCTCTGCTGAACTTGTTCCCTGGTGAGCCACTTGCCCTGCTGAAGGAGTTGGCCTGCTTTGACAACTCGATACAGTTGGATATGCTGTTGGCGAGTGTTCTTGATCTGTGTGTCCATGATCCGATCAGTTGCAGCTTGTTCCATGCAATCTGGATTTAATTCTGTGGGTTTGAGCTGTTCTGCAATGTCGGATGTGTCTAGCAATGGTGGAAAGTATGGCCGAAGGCGGTCCACATTGAACACTGGGTGCAGGCCAAGGAATGGGGGAATGCTGAGCTCAAATGCATTGTCTCCCATAGCCTTAGTAATGGTGTAAGGACCATATCGAAGTGGTCTCAATTTCCGATAGGCTCCAGTAAGGCGTTCCTTTTGCAAATGCAACCAGACTTTGTCGCCCACCTGAAACTTGTGTGGCACCCGGTGTTGATCATGTCGCTGCTTGTACTTGGCATTTGATTTCTCAAGAATGTCATGGACCTGCTGGCGAATATGTTGGATGCGCTCAATGAAGCTGGTGGCCTTATCTGTTTCGGACTGGACATGAGCTGAATTCATGTGAGTAGCTGCAAGTGGCATGGCCACATCAATGGGGCATAGTGGCTGGAATCCTAAACCCACCTGAAAAGGGCTATGGCCAGTGGAGCTGTGAAGAGCTCGGTTGTAGCTGTGCTGAACATAGGGGAGGCTCTCGTCCCATGTGCGTGGATGCTTTGAGTTATACATGCGCAGAATGTGCACAATCATCCTGTTGACAACCTCTGTCTGGCCATCAGTTTGAGGATGGAAGGCTGTGGACTTCGTGAGTTTGGTGTCCAGCATTGACCAGAGACTGGACCAAAATGTGCTGAGAAACCGACTGTCCCGATCTGAGATGATAGACTGTGGGATCCCAAAGTGCACCCACACTCGTTCAAAGAAGAGTTTAGCAGTGGCTTCTGCTGTGATATTCTTCTTGCAGGCCATCTTTGAGAACCTGTCGACGACCACAAAAACACAGTCATTTCCATGCTTAGTGGAAGGAAGGCCTGACATGTAATCCATGGAGATGGATTCCCAAGGTCGACTAGGGGTAGGCAACGGGGTATAGAGGCCTTGCTTCTTAATGGTCGGTTTGGCAATGGCACAGGCAGTACATGATCGGATGTACTTCCCAACATCCTGTCGAAGATTCGGCCAATAGAAATAGTTTTGCAGTACTGCCACTGTTTTCTCGACCCCGAAATGCCCAGCAGCCCGACTGTAGTGTGCTTCCCAAATCATCTTGGCACGCTCGCTTGAAGGAACACAAAGGTGACCGAGGTGGCATAATAGGGCATCCTGGAGGTGAAAATCTGCAACCTGCCGACCCTCCAAGAGTGTCTGGTATGTGTGGCCGAATTCTGGGTCGCTTTTGTAGAGAAGTGGCCAATCAGAAGTCTCGTGCCCGCAAGAGTTGAGCACGGTGGTTAGCGCCATGATCGGTGGTCGACTGAGGCAATCTGCAACATTATTGGTGCTGCCCTTTTTATACTTGATATTCAAGTGAAACTGTTGCAGGTATGTAGACCACTTCTGATGGCGATCATTCTGCAATTTCCCTTGGGTCTGTATGAACTGCAGAGGTCGGTGGTCTGTGTGGATGACCGTTTCCTTCCCCAAAATGTAATGCTTCCATTGTCGGCAGGCCTGTACAATGGAATACATCTCTTTATCATAAGTGGGGTACTTCCGGACTGTGTCTGAAAGTGTTTCACTGTGATATGCCACTGGATGTCCATGTTGAGTAAGGACTGCCCCAATAGCATAGTCAGAGGCATCTGTCTCGACCTCAAATGGTTGTTGTAAATCTGGTAACGCGAGCACTGGTGCCGTGCAGAGGCGATCCTTCAACTCCCTGAATGCCTTCTGTTGAGATTCAGACCAAAAGAATTTTGCTTTCGCCCCGCCCTTGGTGACTTGACTCAAGGGCCAAGAAATATGAGAAAATCCCAACACAAACCTGCGGTAGAAGTTGGCAAGACCTAGAAAGCTGCGGAGCTCTGTTAGAGTGGTTGGAGAGGGCCAATCCCGAATGACTTGGACCTTGGCTGGATCGACATGCACCCCCTGTTCATCAATGATGTATCCCAGATACTGAACCTCGGTCATGCCAAAAGTGCATTTCTCCAAATTGGCACATAGCTTGTGTTGCCGCAGTGTTTGGAGAACCTGTCGGATGTGGTGGAGGTGCTCTTCCCAACTCTGGCTGAAGATCAGAATGTCATCCAAGTATACTACTACAAAGGAGTTGGTGAATGGCCGCAAGATGTCATCCATTAGCCTCATAAAGGTTGCAGGAGCATTCGTCAATCCGAAAGGCATGACCAACCATTCGAAGAGGCCCTCCTTGGATTTGAAGGCAGTCTTCCACACATCTGAGGGTTCAATTGGTACCTGGTGATATCCTGACTTCAGATCGATCTTGCTGAAATATTTCGCCCCCTTTAGTTGGTCTAGGAGGTCATCAATCCGCGGGATCGGGTACCTATTACGGACAGTGATCTTGTTCAGCGCCCGATAGTCAATACAGAGTCTCCACGTCCCATCCTTCTTCTGTACCAACACTATCGGGCTCCCACAGGGCGAAGAACTCGGACGGATGTGACCTTTCTGCAGGAGCTCCTGAATCTGCCTCTTGATTTCATTGTTCTCCAGAACGGAGCGCCGATAAATTGGTCCATTGGGTAGCGGCGCACCTGGGGTCAGATCGATGGAGTGCTTGACTTGACAGTGCAGAGGAACCCCTGCCGGGGAGGTGAAGATGTCTTCGTACTCCTCCACAATCTTGTCCATCTGTAGCTGCCGTGCAGAGGGACCCCGTTTGGAGGCCGCGGCCACTGTCTTCTTCTTCCCTTGAGGGCGTATCATCAGGAAAACAAATTTCCTGGTTTTGGAAATGATCTTACTGCATTGTTTTGCAGTAATCAAAGAGATGGCGGCAGGTGGTGCTACCTCTGGTATCCTGAACAACTTATTTCCCAATGTAATAATAACAGCACGGGGCCTTGATTCATACACAGCATGTCGCTTCCACAAGTATGGTTGTCCTAGTAATACATCACAAACTTCAAGGGGAGCAATGTCACACAATACCTCATCCGTGAAGGGCTTGATGTTGTATGGAAGGCGACACTGCTGGCTCACGCGAAGATCTCGCCCTTGGTGAAGCCACCCAATGGTGTATGGTTGTGGATGTGCTGTGGTCGGTAAGCCCAACCGCTTCACGACCTCTGCCGAAATGAGGTTCTTTTGACTCCCGCTATCAACAATGAACTGTATCGGGGAGCCCTTTACCCACATCTGGGAGTGGAAGAGACGCTCCTCCTCCTCTGGATCTTCGGGTTCATTTTTCTGGATCTTTGCGGTAGCAACAGTGGCGCTGGGATCCGCATCAATGATCTGCTTCCCTTTTTCATACCCCTTATCGGGTTCTGACTCAGAGTCGGAACATGCATCTGATTCTGAAACCTTTAGCTCAGCCACCAGTGACTGCTTGGCCCGACACTCACTTGTGTTGTGAGTGGAGCTCTTATGGAACTCGCACCATTTTCCAGTGTCCTTTCTCGGCTTCGCGGCGTTGCTCTTTGCTTGCAGCTTCGGCTGGTTGTCTTGGGCTGTCCCGCCTTGGCTTTGTCCTTTGTTCTGTGGTTTAGGGGCACCTTTCCCCTGCTTTGGATTCGCAGATCCAAAGTCTCGCTTCTTTTGTTTAAACTTCTGCTCGACCTTGACGGCATACCGGTATGCTGCGCCGAGCGAGGGGATGTTTAGGAACTGTATTTCTTCCTGGATGTACTTGTGCAGGCAGCCACGGTATTTGAGTATCAAATGTTGCTCCGAATCCTTGATACCCAACTTTGTGCGAAGGGTATGGAAAAGATTGGTGAACTCCGGCACGTCTTGGTCCCTTCCCTGCCGCAGCGTGGTCCACTTTATGTATTCATCCTCATAGCTTCCGACAGGGTAGTACTGCTCCTTGATGGCATCCCGGAACGAATCCCAGGTGGGTGCGGCTGAAAATAGTGAGCCAGTACTTTCATCCTTCTGCTCGCAGTAGGTTTCCCACCAGTCCTTGACGTGGGGGGCTGCTTTGAGAAGAGCAAAAACAATCTTTTCCCGACTCGAAAATTCATGAACAGAAAAATAACCCTCTAGCAGATTTAACCATTTATCTACGGCATCGGCGTCTATCTGACCCTCGAATATGGGGATTTCAAAATTAACTTGTACCTTAAAGGGTGTGGCGTTTCCAGAGGAGCTGCTGGAAGCCGATGCGCCGCTTCTGGGTAGCCGCTGAAGGATCTGCGCAAAGCTGTCCATCATCGCGTTCCGTTGTCGCTCGAGCGCTTCTTCGAGCAAGATTTTGATGGGATCTCCTGCCCCCTCGTCTTTCTTCTCGTCCGCCATGGGAGGCCGTCGGGATTTGCGAGGCTGGTCTTGCAAAGGTTCAACCAGTTCAAGCCCTAACTCCTTATATCCCGACCTTGTTGGGGACATGCAAAGAAAAACAGAGAAAAAGCAGACCGCTCTGATACCACTGATCCGGATTTAAACAGGAACGCAACAAATTACAGAGATAACCATATACACAAAGATGCAGCGGAAATAATACTTCATTTCATTAATGGAAAATACTGAAATATGCTTACAAACAGAAATGGCAATAAACTAGCTAGGGCGATGGTAGCTTATCTCTGAGAAGAGATGTGATGGCTACATGCCTCTGAACTGTTCTGAACTGTATTACAATGAGGCTCGAAGGCCTATTTATTGTTGAGAAACAATGGAAAACCCTTCACATACCGAAACCTAACCCTAGAAGATGAAACGCCAAATTGTGGGCCCCGTTTGGGTAAATTGGTACATCAATTTCCCGGGGTCGTAACTTTGGCATACGATCTCCGTTTGACGCGTACGATAGCTCGTTAGAAAGATCTATCCGAGTACTACCACTTTGGGGGGCAACATAGCGCTCGGTCGCCCCGGAATTCCAAAAAAACGTCGTTTAGGGCCTCAAAACGGCTCCGGAAGTTCAGGACCCGAAAAACTGCTAAAAATAGTAAACTGTGCTACAATTAAGGAAACTGAAAATGCTGAGAAAGACAATGGTGGGGGTCCAGGTGGACCTGGCAGGTGGCCACCAATATCCACCTGGATCATCATTTCAAAGCAACCTCACATGGCAAACAATAAGAAAATAATGCAGTAATATATCTCATGAATTCACTGCTCGAGGAAAGCCTTTTGAGATGGTGAAATGAGACTATTGATAATTTCACCTATAATCGTCGATGCCTCCCAACAATAATGGAGACACCTTCAACAAACAATCATTTTCGAGGAATGACACCCATCGTGGTACAAGTTACTTTTGTTAATCATTTATTTTAAGGCAAGAAAGATGAAGAAGCTTCAAAGAGATAGTTAAATCAACTATAGGGCAATTTCTCTAATCACAACTTTTCAATTATGAGAATAATACCTTCACACTCCTCCTTCTCAATGTCTAGCATTGGTGGGATAGTTACACGTGCAAAATGTCAAAAAAAAAATTGAAATATATGGGACAAGCACTTGCAAGTATTTTGTCAATGCCCTCAAGGAGGAGTATTGGCATATTGTAAACTATGAAGACTAGTACACACGATGGATGATCTTGCGCCAAGTTAACAATAATGAAACTTTAGCAAGGTACATCAATGTCTTTTATACCTTGTTGCATATCAGGATTGTAAGCAATACTTAGTACTAGATTATTATAGCACATATATAGATAAACCTAAACAAAATTTTAGTTCTTTGACTTCTCTTTGTTGAGAGCAACTTGTTTTCAAGATTGAAGAAATTTATTGGCACCGGCTTAAGAAAGAGTTTGGGGTTGGAAATCAACGATAACAAAATAAGGGTAGGGTCGCCATAAATCTCAAAAGGAAAAAGGGACAAAGAAAGGATATTGAGTACCTCATCCACTCACATGTGTGGGTGAAGGGGACATTGTCGCATTTCATTATAAACAACAAAAACCATAATAATTTGATCTCGAAAGAGTTTGTTGAGAAGATGTTATTGCTAATGACATTGCACCCCCAACCATACACCTTAGTTGGTTGAACTTAAGTTGAGGCATTTACATCAATCAACAATTTTACCAGCAATATGGCATCAAGCCCTTCATAGATGAGGTATTGTGTGGTATTGTCCTCCTTGAATTTTGTGATGTTATTTTTTAACAACCATATATGTGGAAGTGTCATGGTGTTTAACAATCTAGGTCTCACGATACCATTGTTACCTTGGGGGATAAGCATTAAAGGATACCAAAAGTAGCCCCATCTAGCACAATCTATTTGGTTAGTGTGAAGAAGTGTAGGAATATAATCTCTTAGAATGGGAAATTTATCCTCTTTATGCTTTAATTGGGAGAAAGGAAAATCACCACAACCATTAAGGTATTTGTAAGGGGCCCCTCTATGCAACAAAGATAGCTAGAATAGTTGGTTCAAGAACACATAAACATTCACCTCACTCGTAGGAGTCGCTATACATTGTTAGGTAAATCATGTAATTTATTTGACTTCAAATGCCCCTCTACCTGATGCCCTCATGTATAGGTGCTCTCATGTGGAGAATGAAGAGATCAAACATTAGATTTAATACAAAAGAATCACATTTGAATAAGCTACTCACCTTACAAATCCTAATTATGCTAGTTCAAGAGAACAATGGGACATGGTAACTCTGTATTAATTGAAAAAACTTAAACAAAACCATGGTTAAGAATTAGTACCCATTCCTTTGATATATGATCTGCTCCACCAACTCAAAGGAATAAGGCTTTTAAGTAAGATTGATATCGATTTAATTTATCAACAAGTGCCAGTTGAGGCAAATAATGTGTGGAAGACAACCTTCAAGTCCAAGGGAGGTCTCTTCAATTGGTTGTCCATTGGTTTTACAAATGTGTCAACAACATTGTTAGGATGGTTGATGATATCCCACAACCATTCACCAATTATTAATTTGGTTGTGTTAGCCCTTGAATTACATCGTCAAAATTCATGGCTTATCTTCAAAAGGTGTCGATTTTGTAGTCCATGGGTCTTGCCTCTTTCTTTTATTTTCTCTTCTCCAACCTTTATCTCTTCATTCCTAATCCTAATCCTTCCTTCTTCCTAAGCCTTGGCCTTTTCATATTTCATTGTTTTGGACTTAGTCTCTTACAAATTCGGAGCTCCCTTCCAATTTACATTGCTCTCAAAGCTCCACACCCTTACCATTGCATCCCTTTTCTTTGCATCATCCATGCTTTTGCATTCCACATCCCCAATATGCAACATGGAGTGTGAAGAAATTCACATCTGTTTCCTTCATATTTCTCCCTCACTCTGCATCATTGTCTCATCATCATCATTTCTTCACATTCCACTCATAATGCATCCATCCTCCTAAGTTAGTTGTTGCACATTAGCATCCTCTAAGTACTCCACACTCCACATCAATTCTCTACATCCACATCATCCTCTACTCTCAGTGTGTCTTATGTCCTTTAATGCGGAGTATAAAGGCTTAAGCCTTTGTTCCATAATTCACCTTCCCTAATCAATAATTGGTAGTATATTTAACCAAGTAATGATAATGAGAAAGGGTTGGATCCTCAAGGCTTTGATCCCACAAGTGTTGATTCTTTCACATTAGATTAATGGTTAATGTTTCAATGCTCTTTTCATCCTTCCACATTCTTACTTCTTTCTACATATGTCATATCTAACTGCAATATGCTATAAAAGTTTCTTTTTTAAAGGTTAACTAAAAATTTCACTTTGCTATGGACTTGTTTCTATCCTTGGGTTTGGAAAATTCATTACAAGTAGAACTGCATTTCCATTATCAATCCTTTGCTCCTTATCATTGGTGAAGAGTTGAATTTTATAGTTTCTTATTCCTTTCTTTCATGTCAATGTCTTTGATTAATGAAGTGTCATTCAATTTATTCACCCGGCTCTATGAAAACTACAAAAAGTTATATTCACTCATGTGTAGGTTTTTGCTTCTAGCATTTGCAGTAAGAAACGAGATACTTGATTAGTTTGGTGTTACTTAGAACATGATACCTTATTATATTTTTTCACCCATATGAATTCAATCATATTATTATGCATAGTTGACTATATTGGCCAATTGATAAGCACTAGTCATTATAAGCTTCAACCACCATCGTTAAATTATGTTATTTTATTTTCATTGATCTTATTAAATATCTAACAACATTGATTTATAATGATATACCATGACTTGTATCAAGGAAGCACCCTTTGCATTGGAAAAGAACCAACCAAGAAGCAAAATGAGTGATTGTTGTGGTAAAATTTGTGATGATAGTGGGCATTGTTAACCCTCTTCCCAACAGGGGTACCCTAGATTTTTTTTGCTAAGGAAAAAACCATTTGTAAGCCCAAATGTGAGCAATTTTATGACGCTATAGGCCATGTGGAATGAAGTGTACAAGTGTTATCCTCGTTCCCCTAGAGTGGATGGTCATAATTGGTCCTCTTAGCCCCCATATTCACTATCTTTGGGTTTATGGTGCTTACATTGACCACCACCTAGTGATTGGTATCTCCTTGCCTTGATAATAATTCTTATTTTCTAGGTAGGCTATAGAGGTAATGGGTGTGGATCTATTAGGATACATGGCTTATAAGAATACGTATTATTATTGGCCTTGTAAAGGTGATCGCACTATGTAAGGGTGGAAACACCATTTCATAATTATCTTAGAACACCTCCTTTTATGCCCTTCTGGACCATTTATCTTATTTATGCACACCTATTTGGCCATGGTCCTCATTTTGCATGGCAATCTCAGAATTCACAGTGATTTCACACTCCACTAGGAAACACTTCTCATTCTCCAAGGCAAGAAAGAGGCCTATTACACTCTCCATGGCATGCCAAGTCAACTCCAAGTCAAAGCATCCAAAATGCCATGCTCAAAGCACCATTTCTAGTCGATTGTACCCCCTTTGGAGGGGCCAACTTCTCTTTGGGGCAATCATGTGGTTGAATATTGCAAAATAGTACTAGCTACAATGAAATAAGGGTCAAAGCAAGTTAGTAAAGCATTTACCGACCATTATCAAACTAAAAGGCAAGCAAATCAAGTCGTACACACATCAAATGAAGCAAATTCCAGGAACCATCCACCCAATATTAGAATGTTTGGCCTCCTCCATGAAACATTGAGCAAGATAAGGGGAGCATTAGACCTTTCTTAATCTTGGAAGACTTCTAAGTATCAATCAAAACCATTCTAAATCAAATTCTCAAGCAAAACATTGGCCAATTAAATCAATTAATTGGCTCCTTCATGCAAATCGACTTCCTTTTATGTGGATGTCACCCCTCCTTTGAAGGTTTTAAGCAATGTAATGACTTAGTCTCCGAGTATGTTGAGGGTGACAAGTTAGGATTTCTTAAATTTTCTTAGCATAAACTAAGGGGATAAAGGAGGATAGTTGTTAAAAGCCTCATATATAAATATGAGAGCTCCCTCTCCTCCCAAATTGTTGTGAATTGTTGAGATCATTGTGCTATAATGTAATATTTTCTTGAAGCTTAGGTATCAACTTTGAAGTCTCATTTTCTTGTCTATTCTTCATAATTCTAAAGACAATATCATGCTAATTCAAGACTACTATAAGACTATCAAGATCAATCCATTCGAAGGGCAACTTTGTCACTTAGAGGGAGACATCTAGGGACAGTCTCTCACTTCTCCTTTGTTGGTGTGAGGTAAGCATCGAATCACCATGTTGGGCCATAGCCTAGAGGTTCCTAAGTAAGGGTTTTGATTTCATTTCATTCCATAATAGATATTGTGGTTAAAGGCTTTCCCCTTAGGGATCCCTTATTGTATCGCTTGGTTTCATAACTTGTCATGATTAAACAAGAGGCTAACTTAACTTCTAGGGTTCTAGCCTCTTACCATAATCCATAACCACTGGATAACCAACTTAAGAGGGGCATTCATCTTAACCCCATTAAGTCCTAGTGGAGATAATGCATTAGCCCTAAATTTAACAACCAACCATGTTTTTTTTACAAAATTCTAGTTCTTGTCTTTTTTATTTATTTCTATTATTAAAAAATCCATAAAAATGAAAAACACAAAAATAGAAAAAATCTAGAAGATAAAAACACCAAAAATATTAATCTTTTAAGGTTGACATCTTGGCAATTGTGCCATTTTTGTATCATATAATGCATCAAATAAAAATCGGCCCTCTTATGTATGGTACAAATTGCTCTAACATTTGTTGTTGAGAGTTTTTAAAGGTTTTCTCGAATTTGGAATTAGTTTACAACCATATTCTTGAAGGATTTGTGAAGCCTTAAGTCAAGGATTTGAAGGAAAAAGGTGAAATTCAACCCTTGTAACCCTAGCTTCACTTACAATTTGTTTTAAATAATTATTTGTTTTATTTATAAGGGATTTCAACCTCTTGAAGTGTTGGAAAGTGTTTATTTTTTTCATTGGGAAATAATTTGGCTTAACGCTAGAGGGATTTGTCTTCTTATTAATGCAAAATATACTTCAAATTGTTGTAGCATCACTTATATTTCCATAAATATGTTATCAGGTTGTTACTTCACTTATATTTCATTTCCCAAGTTTAAGCACTCATGGATACTTGATCCTAGTGTGTTTCCACGCACTTGGGTTACTTGAAAAGCACTCCAAACTTGTGTTTTCCATAATTTGTTTGTCATTTTACAAGTGTTGGAAGTGTAGGAAAGTAGTAAGCTAGTCAATATTCAGGTCATATAATCAAGAAAAAAATCAAAGGAGAATCATCTCACTTGGTATATGCCCCTTTACCTCACTCTTCAACATTAAAGATAACATTTTGGCGGGCCATTTCATTCATTTTCGAGTGTTGGCTTGTGTTTTTTGTACTATTTATTTATATATTAGATTTAACACTTGCATCTAATTAACCCCTAACCTTCATCGTACTTGGGATTTATACATAATGGTTTATTAGCTTGTCAATGAAGGGATAAGATATTGGGATGCCCCCTTGTCGCTCTGTAGGAGTTGACCTGAAGTAAGAGGAGATTGTGTTGAGGTGACAATGGGCATCTCCTGTGTGCTTACCACTTAGTGCCTAGACCAAACCTTGCCTAGGCTACTAATTCAAGTGGTCATAGGCACCATTCTTGCACATGAACATACTTTCTTTGATTACTATTATGGACTTAGAATTTATGTAATGTAGTTTTGCGAGATAACAATCAGTGTTGTTGTCAAGGAAAAACCAATTTCACTAGAATTTGTAGATATGTTACAATGATGTGATGAGACATCTTTAAAGATTTATTATCTCATATGGGGACTCCATCAAGCAACAAAACATTTTTCATAATTATTAATATATTGTTCTTTGTGTTTTAAGTGAGAACAAACAACAAAGTTAAAGTTAGTTTGAGCATCTCAAATGGAGACTCCATGGATACATTAAGGGGGATACCTATAGAAATTTGTAGGACTTTCAACTATATTGGAAGGACAACTTATCCATAAATATTCAGTGACTAATATTGATGTTATATCCATAATGTTGGATGGAATGGTTAAAAAGGAAGAGAAGGTGGTCTATAAGCTTCATACAAATTAGCATCAACATATCTTGGTAACAACCATTAAAACACTTGGGACATTTAGGGATTGGTTTATAATTTTTGGTGATAGAATCTAAGGTTTGAATATAACCAACAAATCATTGGTCATGTTGGTGCAGATCATGTCAAGCATCTCATGGTGAAGAAAATGTAACATAGTCTACAATATACATATTTGTCGAAAGAAGGGCTAATTTCTCATTAAAAATAATAAAAAAATCAAAGGGTATAAATGCATAAAGATCTAGATCATACAATGGAAGAATTATTCTAAGTTGTAAGGACTTTGGAAGGAATTGATCAGGGGCTCAGTATTTAGCTCAAAAATCAAATTTCTCAGAATGGCTTGAAACCAGAAAGACCACGTCCGTCTCAGCAAAACGATCCTAACACAACTCGTTTCACTGAAAACCGAGTTCGTATGAGGAAGTTATTAAGTTCTGTTTGCTTTGCCAAACAGGATAAATTTTAAAAAATTGCACAGTCAGTAGTCCGTACAGATGATGTGGCAGTGACTATGCAAGGTCAAAGTTCGGTCAACATCCAAGAACAGTTCGCCAAGTGTTATATTTTAATTGGGTTCACAGGTTGGTGACGTGGCACATTTGTATTGGTTAATGGAGGTCCAATGAGGAGGGGACAAGTGGCAAGCCCGAAGGTCGCCACGTGTCCCTCCCAAAGGACCGGTTGGGGATTTACCAAATTTTTATGGAGGCGTCGGTGTTCGACCCCACGACCTCCTCTACACAGTCCACAACACATAACCAAGTCTGCTACCATTGTTTCTTAATCTATGTAGCATTCCACATATATTTAAATTTTAATACGTACGGAGTTGGTGGTTAGGAGGGCCAACCCTCCCCATGTGAACGCGCCAACGGTGACATTAAACGTTAACATCTGGAGGCTCCAACAAAACTTAACCCTCACGGTTAATGCCATATATGCGAACGCTCCGGTAGAACGTTATGGTAAACACGATCGGCGGACAACACATAAAATTCACCGCATACATGTGAACACTCAAACAGAAAATGTTGTGGTCTATCCAAACGACAGACAACGCGATAAACCATGACCATTAACATTAAATCCACCATGTGTCCAATTCCTCCAAAGCGTCGAGGTAACATTTAACAAAACCGCGATTAGTGCGATAACCTTCAATTAATCGTGTTTACCATAATTAATCCCCAGCTTAACTTTAATTAAATTTGAGTTTAAATCAGCGACGCTTTTGGCAGTACCACCAGATTTGGAGGTTTCTCTAGATTTAGGGGTTCAACTGGAGTTCCTATAGTTTTAGAGGATATTTTCTAGGGAAAGATAGTTTGAGTCATAACTAGAGCATTTTTCGACCAAATTGAGCTCAGGAAAAGGTGTTCCTAGCTAATTTCAACATTCTGAACACATTGGAATAGGTATCAGGAGTAGTAGAGCTTTGTAAACAACATTTTTTTCCATATTGAGCTAATATAGAGGCCCAAGCCATGGAAGTTGGACCAAGGAGATGTAGCCCAGGAGGGGTGAACTCCTTCATCAAAACACTGTGTTAAGTGTTCAATTGATGATTTGCTGTACTTTTTATTGTTGTTGTTCAACACTTGTCTTTTATGCTATTTTTCTCATGAATGTCACATTAAACTTGATAAAATTTACCTATTTACATTCACAAACAACCTAAGGAAACTTATGCACAAGAAGCAATGGACAAGCATTTGTTTATAAATCTGTAATTGAAATTAGCACAACAAAACTAACATTCAATAATAGATCAAGTTGGTATCAAAGGAAAGGTTTATTTGCTTGATTGCTTGAGTTTTGTGCAAGTAGGGTTTTAATGGTTGCAAAATTGTGATGCTTACAAGGTTAAAGTTGCAGAGAGGAGAAGGGAAACTGTTGGTTGCAACTCCTGAGGTAATGCCCAGAAGAAGGAGAGCCACAAGGCCACAATCTCCACCCAAAGTTCCAATTCTAGCTGCACTTGAAACACCTCAAGTTTTGCCTTCAATTGAGATTGAAGAGGTACAAGCAGTACTAGAAACTGAGCCTGAATCCACAGCCATCATGTCAGGAGCAAGAGAGACTGAAGGTCTTTCAGAAGAGGAAGCATTCAAGAAAGCTTTCTATGACTTGACTAACATGGTTAGAGTCCTCTATGAAGAGATGACCACTAGAATGGCTGGAAAGAGTTCTAAGCCTCCACATGGAGAAGGAAGCTCAGGAGATAAAAAGGATGATAAGAAGGATTCAAAGGGTAATGGAGGAAAGCCCCCTTCATCTCCACCATCTTCCTCATCTTCCTCATCATCTTCATCATCCTCAACATCTCAAACAACAACATCTTCCACCTCCACCACCAAAACTGTCCATACTCATTCCCAAACCCCAAAAGGAAAAACTCCCTTACTCAAATTGGACATTAAGTTTGAACTTCCCATGTACAATGGTGAAGTGAATGCAGAAAAGTTAGACAATTGGATTCGACAATTGGAGGTATACTCCACAATTCAGAACCTTCAAGAAGATGACATAATTATCTAGTTGACTTCATTGGGGCGAGAAGGAGTAGCATTAGTCTGGTGGGAAGCAAAGACTCAAGAGGAAACACGAATTGATGGTAAGATATCCATTTCTTGGGTTGAATTTGTTTCTGCAATTAAAAGACAATTTTACCCTTTAGCCTATATGAAAAAAGCCATTATGAGTTGGCAGAATTTTAGGCAGATCAAAGGCTAAAGTCTTGAGGTAATTCACAGAAGAAGGAGAGCCACAAGGCCATAATCTCCACCCAAAGTTCCAATTCCAGTTACACTTGAAACACCTCAAGTTTTGCCTTCAATTGAGATTGAAGAGGTACAAGCAATACCAGAAACTGATCCTGAATCCACAACCATCATGTCAAGAGCAAGAGAGACTGAAGGTCTTTCAGAAGAGGAAGCATTCAAGAAATATTTCTATGACTTTACTGACATGGTTAGAGTCCTCTATGAAGAGAGGAACACTAGAATGGCTGGAGAGAGTTCTAAGCCTCCACATGGAGAAGGAAGCTTAGGAGATAAAAAGGATGATAAGAAGGATTCAAAGGGTAATGGAGGAAAGCCCCCTCCATCTCCACCATCTTCATCATCTTCCTCATCATCTTCATCATCCTCAACATCTCAAACAACAACATCTTCCACCTCCACCACCAAAGCTGTCCATACTCATTCCCAAACCCCAAAAGGAAAAACTCCCTTAGTCAAATTGAACACTAAATTTGAACTTCCCATGTAAAATGGTGAAGTGAATGCAGAAAAGTTAGGAAATTGGATTTGACAATTGGAGGTATACTGCAGAATTCAGAACCTTCAAGAAGACGACATAAAGATCCAATTGGATTCATTGAGGCTAGAAGGAGCAGCATTACTCTGGTGGGAAGCAGAGACTCAAGAGGAAATGTGAATTCATGGTAAGATATCCATTTCTTGGGTTGAATTTGTTTCTACAATTAAAAGATAGTTTTACCCTTTAGTATATATGCAAAAAGCCATTATGAGTTGGCAGAATTTTAGGCAGCTCAAAGGCCAAACAGTCCAAGGCAATACCCAAGAGTTTAGAAAGAGGGCTTTGTTGTTAGGAATAAATTTAAATTCCCAAGATACACCGTTGAAATATATTGGGGGTTTACATTCCTATTTGAAACATACTATCCTTATGTTCAATCCAAGCAATTTGGATGAGGTATGTGTGCAAGCCACGCACCTTGAAGCAAGGGGAAAGAACATTCAGGAAGAGGGTAGTAAGAAGAAGCCTTTCAAGGGTAAGGAGAAAGAGAAGGGGGGGAATGGAAGGGAAAGAAGAATGCAAGTGTGAAGAAAGAAGGGGAGAAAACCATATGCCAACATTGTTCCAAAGTTGGGCATGATGAAGCCCATTGTTGGAAATTACATCCCGAACTAAGGCCTAAGAAACAAAACAATAAGGGAAAATAAAAGACGAGTGCTACCACACAACATGACCTTGGATTAGATTCTGGTGATGAGACCAAGATTTTAGCCATGATCACAAAAGAAAAAGAAGTTGTTGCAAGCACTAGTTGCTCACACAGTCAAAACAACACTCCAAATGAAGAATCAAGAATAGAGTTGTTCCATGTAAGGGTAATTTCAAGTCACACAAAGATTGATGCATTATTTGATAGTGGGTCACAATCAAACTTAATTTCAAAAGACTTGGTCAAAAAGCTCAACCTTGAAACTGTACCTCATCATAAGCCATATCCATTGGGTTGGATAGTCAATAATGCAAATTTACATGTTACAAGGAAGTGCTTATTCAAGTTCGCCATTACTAAAAAGTTCATTGATGAAGTTGAGTTAGATGCAGTTCCACTTGACATATCAGGAATCATTTTGGGTAGTCCATATTTGTATGATAGGAAAACAGTATTTTATCGCCATGAGAACAAATACTTATTTCTAAAGAATGGGGTGGAGTACATTGTGAGAGCCCATCGCAAAAAGATGAACATTTCTTTGGTTAATGCAGGGTAGATGAAGAGACTAGTAAATGCAAGTAAAAATTTTGTGCTTCTCATGATGAAGAAAAAGGATGATATTGATTATGAATCTTTTGAAGGTTGTGATGACAAATTGAAATCTGATTTGTTTGATGTGGTAAGCAAGCATGGCGAGATGTTTCAGGAACCAAAGGGGTTACCTCCCAAGAGGGGAATTTAGCATGAAATACAATTGTAGCAAGATGTTCCACTTCCAAACATTGGCATGTATCACATGTCAATTATGGAGAGCATGGAAATGAAGAAGCAAATTTAATAATTGTTGAACAAAGGTATCATACGTCCATCTACTTCTCCATGTGGTTCGCCCATTGTCTTGGTGCCAAAGAAGGACGAGACTTGGCGCATGTGTGTGGATTTCCATGCACTGAACAAAATCACGATAAAGAATCGTTATCCACTCCCAAGAATTGATGATTTGCTTGATTAGTTGAGGTATGCAAAGTATTTCACTAAGTTAGACTTATGAAGTGGTTATCATCAAGTTAGAATAGCTGAAGAGGACATTCGGAAAACCGCATTTAAAACTAAACAAGGATTGTTTGAGTGGCTTGTTATGCCTTTCAGTCTTACAAATGCTCCAACTACTTTCATGAGAGTAATGAATGATGTATTGAGACCATTTCTAGATGACTTTGTCATTGTTTACTTAGACGATATTCTCATATTCAGCGAATCTAGAGATGAACATGTCATGCATGTAAACAAAGTACTTGATGTCTTGAGAAAAGAACAATTGTTTTGAAAGACGTTGAATTGTGAATTTGGAAAGACTTATTTAGTGTATTTGGGACACATTGTTGGAGGAGGTGAACTAAAGATAGACCCCTCTAAAGTTGAGGTCATTATGAATTGGCCCAAGCCTAATAGAGTTACAGAGGTAAGAAGCTTTTTAGGGGCAACACAATATTGGAGGAAATTTATAGCTAATTTTTCTTCCGTTGCAGCTCCATTACATGCATTGACTAATGTCAAGAAAGTCTTCCATTAGGGAGATGTACAGCACAAAGCATTTGATGCTTTGAAGCAAAAGATCAGTTCAACACCGGTATTGGCTCTTCCACATCTTAGACAGCGATTTGAGATTCAAACAGATGCTAGTGATTATGCCATGGGAGCAATTCTTATGCAACGTGGTAAGCCAATTTCATTTCATTCTGAAATTTTTAATGGAGTTGTAACTAACTACCCCACTTATGACAAAGAACTTTATGCATTGGTACAAATTGTCAAAAAATGGAAACACTACTTGATGAGAAATGAGACCATTATCCATACCAACCATCAACTATTGCAGTACTTACAACTACAGTCAAAGTTGCAGCAGTCACGACATTTTAGATGGATGGGTTTTCTACAATAGTTTCATTTGGTTATCAAGTACAAAAATGGAATCTACAATAAGGTAGCTAATATGCTTTCAAGGCCTATTGTAAATTCATCTATTATACTCAAGCATAATTCTGTTTTGCATGAAAGTTACATTGAGAAATATGCATATGATAATGACTTTCGAGATGTGTATGGAAGCTTGAGTCAAGGAAACTAAATTGAAGAGTTGGATTATCATGTACATAACATTTTGTTGTATCACTTGGGCAAGTTGTGTACTCCACAGGGAGAAAGCAACAATATCATAAGGGAGGTGCACGCTTCATTGATTGTTGGACACTTTGGTGTAGGCAAGACAATAACGAATCTCCAAAGGTATTGTTATTGGCCACGCATGTTTGATAATGTATCTCATTTCATAAGAGGATGTTCTTTGTGTGAAACAAGTAAGCCTAGCAATAGGAAACTTGGATTGTACACTCCACTTCCAGTACCTTCACGTCCATGGGAGAGTATCTCAATGGATTTTGTAGGAGGTCTTCCATTGTCAAGGAAAGGTCATGATTACTTGTATGTAGTTGTAGATAGGTTCAGAAAAATGTGTATACTAACACCATGTAAAAAGAAAATTACAGTTGAACAAACAGCTCATCTTTTCTTCCAAAACATTTGGGTTCATTTTGGTCTTCCTACTTCCATTGTAAGTGATCGAGATTCTCGATTTGTTGGGAATTTTTGGTCAAATTTGTGGGACATGATGGAAACAAAGTTGAAGAAGAGTACAACCTTTCATCCACAAACAGATGGAAAAACTGAGGTGGTCAACATAATAGTCATTCATCTTCTTAGAGGGTATTGCAGCAAACATCCCAAGTTGTGGGATGAAAATTTGCATTACATACAACATGCATACAATAGTGCAAAGCATTCTTCCACAAACACATTGCCATTTGAGGCATGTTATGGGTACTTTCCAAGATCGCCATTGGACTTCATATTTGAGAAAGATGTCGCCATCGATGGTCACAGTGACATCGATAAGGCAAGGAAGTTCATAGAGCAAATTCAGTTGATACATCACACAGTGCAAGAACAACTTGAGAAAAGTCAAAGCAGCTACAAGGCAAGGCATGACAAACACCACATTAATCACAAATTTCAAGTTGGAGACGAAGTTTGGTTATATATTAGCAAAGAGAGACTTCAAGGGGAAGGTAAAAATCTTAAGCCAATCTGTTATGGTCCTTTTAAAATTCTGGAAAAGATTGGTAACAATGCATTTAAGCTTGATTTGCCTCCTTATATGCAAATATACTCTATTGTTAATGTTGAGAATTTGAGATTGTTTGAGCCTCCTTTGATTGATGATCAAGGAGAGCATGTTCAGCTGCCATCAATAGATGATTTCTCGCCAGAATATATAGATGAACTTCAGTAGGATCTCATACTTGACAGAAGAATAAGAACTTCAAAGATAGGGAATGTCGAATACCTTAAAGTGGGACTCAAGGGACAAAAGCCTTCTAAAGCCAAATGGTTTCATATCAAGAAGGTGAGGGAGTTGTACCCTCACCTCCTAAACAATTGATAGTATCTTTTAGGGTCCAAAAGGCTTCTAGTGGGGAGGAATGATCAGACGCTCAATATTTAGCTCAAAAATCAAAGTTCTTAGAATGGCTCGAAACCTGAACGACCATGTCTATCTCAGAAAAATGATCCTAACGCAACTCGTTTCACTTAAAACTGAGTTCTTATGAGGAAGTGTTTGAGTTCTGTATACTTTGCTAAACATGAGAAATTTAAAAAAATGCACACTCAACAATCCGTACTGCTGACGTGGTAGGTGACTATGCAAGGTCAAATTCCGGTCAACATCCAATCACATTTCGCCAAGTGTCAGATTTTTATTGGGTTCACAGGTTGGTGACGTGGCACGTTTGTATTGGTTAATGGAGGTCCAATGAGGAGGGGACAAGTGGCAAGCCCGGAGGTCACCATGTGTCCTTCCCCAAAGGATCGTCTGGGGCTTTAACAAAATTTTTATGGAGGCGTCAGGGTTCGACCCCGCGACCTCCTCTACACAATCCACATCACATAACCAACTCCGCTACCATTGTTTCTTAACCTATGTAGCATTCCACATATATTTAAAGTTTAATACGTATGGAGTTGGCGGTTAGGAGGGACAGCCTGCAGGCCATCCCTCCCCATGTGAATGCTCCAACGGTGACATTAAACGTTAACATCCGGTGGCTCCAACAAACCTTAACCCTCATGGTTAATGCCATATATGTGAACTCTCCGGCGGAACGTTACAATTAACACAACCGGCGGACAACACATAACATTCACCGCATACATGTGAACGCTCCGACATAAAATGTTGTGGTTTATCCAAATGACAGACAACGTGATAAACCATGACCGTTAACATTAAATCCACCATGTGTCCAATTCCTCCAAACCGTTGGGGTAACGGTTAACAAAATCACAATTAGTGCGATAACCTTCAGTTAATCGCGCTTACCATAATTAATCCCCAGCTTAACTTTAATTAAACTTGAGTTTAAATCGGCAGCGCTTTTGGCGGTACCACCAAATTTTGAGGTTTCTCTAGATTTAGCGGGCTTAACTGGAGTTCCTCTAGTTTTAGAGGAGCTTTTCTAGGGAAAGACAGTTTGAGTCATAACTAGAGCATTTTTCAACCAAATTGAGCTTAGGAAAAGGTGTTCCTAGCTAATTTCGACATTTTGAACACATTGGAATAGGTATCAGGAGAATTAGAGCTTTATAAACAACATTTTTTTCCATATTGAGCTAATATAGAGGCCCAAGCCATGGAAGTTGGCCCAAGGAGATGCAACATAGGAGGGGTGAACTCCTTCATCAAAACACTGTGTTAAGTGTTCAATTGATGGTTTGTTCTACTTTTTATTGTTGTTGTTCAACACCTATCTTTTATGCTATTTTGCTCATGAATGTCACATTAAACTTGATAAAATTTCCCTGTTTACATTCACAAACAACCTAAGGAAACCTATGCAGAGGAAGCAATGGACAAGCATTTGTTTATAAATCTGTAATTGAAATTAGCACAACAAAAATAACATTTAATAACAGATCATGAATTAATACTATGAAGCATAAGAAAAATAATCACTACTTAAATGTTAAATATTATTATTGTACAAGTGACATAAAGCTTTTCACTCTTTCACCACCATTAGTTGCTCAAGTAACATAAAATTTTTGGTATGTACTACTAAAATCAAAATTGGTAGTGTGTTTCCTTGTCTTACTTCTATTTTATATATTGTAGATCAATTAAAAGAGGATGATTCATTGTGATAGGTAGTCAAACTTTTAATGAGAATACAACCATGTGCTCTATTTCCTCCTTAGATAAACATGGACATGATATGAATCTTAAGGGAGCTTATAGTTTAAGTTTGGATGATGAGTCATAAAATCATATTTTTATGTGAAAGATAACTTGATAGATATGTAATTGATGGAGTGAAACCTAATTTGACTGTGTCAATAAGACACCTTATAAGAAGGCAATAGGAAGAGAGTGAAGGTTAGGAAGGAGAGGTCCCAAAATTGGTCTCGTTGCATGCAATGGTTTTCTCTTAATGGAATCCTCCTCTCTCTCTCTCTCTCATTTTTATCAATATTCTTGTGATTAGTTTTGTGGAAGATCTATATGTTTTCTCTCCTCCTCTCTTGGCATTTCTGGATTTTAGCCCCAAAGATACGATTAATTGGTATATGAGTAGGTTAAAAATCTATGGGAACCATATTTTGGTTTCAAAATTTTGTAGCAATCTCCAATCTCCTTCCAACGCCTTTGGAGTCCATTTGTTGTGCCATACACTCTAAGTATCACAGTTGGTCCATAATCATTATAAGGTTTTCTACCCTTAAAACTTCATTCATAACTACAAGAGCCATTTTACATGGATTCTCTACATCCATTGGTCTACAACATTAAGGTTCATGACCTCTACAACAACCCATGTTACTCTACAAACCCTTGGCATCCTTTATGGCCCTCTACACTTGGTGTTGTCACATTGACTATTATTGCAACCATGCCTTAGCTTAAAAAAGTATGTGTGCATCATCTAGAAGCTTGGAATACCTCATTTAAACCATTTCTTAACTTTCCCAAATGGTATGGCCACCATATATGCACAATAATGGATGGAACACAGGGCAACAATCTTCAACAAACTTCATGCAGGTGTCACGTCCTCTGCAGAGAATTTTAGAGGGTACATGATAACTCATTTTTAACTATTTTCTATTAGCTCAAATGAGTTTTTAACATAATTTTATTTCATTTCCTAGTTCGAGAGATATCAACAGTTGAAGTCACACATGTTTGTAACGCAATGCAACCACAAGTACCTTTAGTTCCAGGAATGATTTTATCACTCCGAAGATCATTACAGAGCAAGTATCTTATATCGATGGAAAGGTCTCTTGAATACCTTAAATAGATATTCAATGGAGTTTTATTTCATCACTAGTAACCAAATTTATCAACAAAGTTGCAGTAAGAGACCCAATCCTATAAAACTTAAAAATATATATATATATATATATATATCTATATATATATATATCTATATATATATATATATATATAATAATAATAATAATAATAATAATAATAATAAATGTTATGGATCATCCACAAACCCATGGTTATAGGTGAACCACACAAAACCCTTCTCCAAGCTTGCCCATTACCAACTTGGTTATGGGTCATCCACAAAAAACAAAAAACAAAACAAAACAAAAACAAGGTTATGGATCATCCACAAACCCATGGTTATAGGTAAACCGCACAAAACCCTTCTCCAAGCTTGCCCATTACCAACTTGGTTATGGGTCATCCACAAACCCATAGTTAAGGGTTAACCACAAAACCCCTTCTCTTCATTAGCAATTGGTACATTGTGATCATAATGGTTATGGGTCATCCACAAACCCACGGTTATGGGTTAACCAAACAAAATCCTTCTCTTCATTGGTTCATAGCATATTCTAATCATGATGGTACATTAAACATAATGGGGTCCCTATTTTTTTGTCAGGGGTGAATGATGGGGACCACCATTTTCTAAGTTGTTGGGGGGTCGTGGTGGTGGGGAATTTATCTAAATCTTGGGGTGATTATAGTCTAAGTTCGGATGTATAATTCATAAAGTCATAGTTTTATGTAATAAAGAACTATATATATAGTGAAAGTTAGTGTGACTTTGTCAATAAGACACCTTATAAGAAGGTAAAAGGAAGAGTGCGAAGGTAGAAAAGGAGAGGTCCCAAAATTGGCGTCATTACATGTAATGGGTTTTTCTTAATGGAATCTTTCTTCTCCATTTCTCTCTCTCCCTCTTTTCATATTTTTGTGATGTATTCAATTCTTGCATTTTTATTAGTGTTATTTTGAGTAGTTCCATGGTAGATCTATATGTTTTCTCTCATCCTCTCTAAGCATTCAAGCCTCCTGGATCTTAGTCCCCAATATTTAAAGCGTGACATCTAATTATTGATCTATTGTGGCAATAGAATATAACAAACCTCTAAAGCTCACTATGAATCATTCATATGTTTACGATTTCATATGCTTAATGAAGATGAAGAAGGTGCAAGAAAGGTTTATTTTTCTAGTGCATTTATCAAGATCCCATTTATGATACTAAAGGTGAGAGCTTGAAGGTAGAGGAACCAAATTTCCAGCAAGAAAGAGATGATGGTGGGGTAATTCTACACCTCCAATATTCAAATATAAGTCTGTTGATGCCTGGAAATGTCTTGGATCAACATGTGAGAAATTGCCCAGTCAGAGTCCTAATTAGACTCTTTTTCATTGTGATGGAAATCTCAACTGGTTCAAATAGGTTCCAGTTACCCATTCCTTGTATGATATGATTAGCCACCTTCATTAGGTGTACCACTATACTTATTCTCATGTCCATGGTTATTAGGTAGGGTAAGCCATGGTAGAATATCTCTAAATAAATTTAGCATTTAAACATTCTTTCATTTAAAATATATCAATTAAGTAGTAGAAAATTTAGCTTGCCTTCAATAAGTCTTGATAGCACATCTTATATCTTTTGAAAATCAAGTAAAAGAGGATATTCCAAGGATTTTCCTCCGTGTCATGTAAAACTTTGTGGTTCTGGTTGTTCAAGGAATTTAAGTGTTTAAGGTGAAATCATTGAGACATCCCATGCTTTTCCAACTAGCATAATACCACATGTAAGTGCAACCATGATGAATATAAAACATACCCAAATGATGCCTATTACTAGTAGAAGTTCCAAAAGGGAGAAAATATTTGTTAATTGGTGTGGTAATTGTACTACAAACCATCGTTTTAAAGGCAAAGGGTAGAAGAACAACACTTTAAGAAGAGAAACAAAATGCTTATATCTGCCCACTAAAGAAGTTTTAGGTTCTCGTGTAGCCTGCATGAGGGTTGTTATTAAGATTAATGCCTATTAGACAAAAGTTGCCAATTTTGTATTCCATGGCCCTCCCCTCTTCTTCTTAGCTTCTTCCATCTTTAAATTATATCTATTCATTTCCTTAATTTGTATCATTCCTTCTTCCCAAGTCCCTAACCTTTCTCATTTATTTGTTTTAAACTTAGTTTTGTTGTAGACATGGAACTCCCCTCTAATTTGCATTGCTCTCAAAGCTCTATACCCCTAGTGATGCATCCACTTTTTTTACATTATCCACATTTCTACATTGCATATTTCCAATGTTCCAATGTGAAGCATCGATGCCCTTCACATGCCCTTCCTTTCCACTTTCCATTGGATCCTCGTCACCACCTGTGCATCATTATTACTATGCATTCCAATTGTTCTACATCCACCTTCTATTTCAATTGATTCTCAATTGCTTCATCCTCCATCCTCAGTCCTTTGATGTATAATGTGAAATGTAAAGACTTGAGCCTTTGTTCTATTATTTGACTTCCCTTCGCCTCTAGATGAAGGCTTAAGGATTGACCCAACATGGGTGACAACAATTAAACATTTGATGTCGTGTGGTGAAACAGATGGTGCAAAGTGTTGCTTGATAGATAAGCAAAACATGACAAGTGGCAAGGTGAGTGACCAAGAGATGGTTGACTACGCCAAAAATATAAATGAAACACTAGCTATCGAGTTAGGTGAGACAAAGTGAAGCCAAAATTAACACATGGACTCATAGGAAAGCATTGAATAAGTTGGAATTATCACTTGCAAAAGGTGAAGTACTTGAGAGTGTAAAAAACAAGGAATGTATTCACATGGTGTATGTGGTATAAATAACTAGATGCCAAATATAACATATGTGGTCAATTAGGCATATATATAACAATAGTTGTAGGTCAGCATTCAACAAGCTATAAATTAAAATATGATTAACCAAAATAGGTGCATTAGTAGTGTCCAATCACAACATGCCATGTGTCCACAAGGTGAAATATTTAAATAAAAATATAACTGAATGCATTTTGCTCTTAGCTTGTTTAAGATTGTTTTAAGAACACACATGAAGAGTATTTATAGTCAAAAGAGATTATGCAACCACTTAGGAGATTGTGTAGTAATAAGATGAAGCATAAATTCTCATTTGTATGCATGGATAGTAATTGAAGAAATACACAAATAATGAAGAAGACCCATGAATTGAGGGGGGAATGCATGAAAACATGAAAGTATAAAACTAGAAGGCAATGGCTTAAAGTTAGAGAAGGAAGCAATTCTTCTTTAGAAAATTTAACTTAATGAGTGAAGAACAATGGCCAACATATCAAATGACCCCTCGAAAATGTATTTTGTTATGCCTAATGATAAAATAATGGATTTAATTATAACAAGATTGATCCTCTTTGTCAAACGGGTCTAGCTCAAGCGATTATGAGGAAATTGTTATCCTCCCTACCTAGCTTCAAATCCCATGTTGTGACATGATGCTCTTCATGGGCCATTTCTTGAATATCATGATCCATGGGGTTTGATTTCCCATGTATTTACTATTTTACATTGGAAAAATAGATGATGTTAATGTATTTTTTGGCGCCTTCCACATTCTTCTTTCTTTCTGTATATGTGTAACACCCTCCTCCCACATCCACCCAAGTAACCATGCCAACTAGGGTAAACATGAGACAAGAGGCGACTATGATCATATTCGACCTCCTAGGTGACCTTAAGGAAGTGGAATCGATGAAACAGCACATACAGACATCCAATACCATCAGCAGAACCCTCTGAAGACAAGTTAGCCACTCAGAAAGCCTGTCCTTGGGTCCCACTATTGTTATAGACAATTTAAGGCCCAGTCGCTCTCATGTTATGGGCAAGGGAGCGACCAAAGACCTAAAGTCTCTCTCATAGGCCTGCATGCCAATGACTATGGATGAAACTTGCCAGTTCTATGCCAGCGACTCCAGGATTTGACCACTTTTTCGGGCCCAGAGCCCAGACCACTGCTTAGAATGGAATGAAATCTCACAATTAAGTAAAGTACATGGAAACAATGATGCGAAAGTAAACAGTTGATCAAGGCCTTAAACAGACCCCTACTAGCCATGACTGGCATCTCATCAAACATATCATCGACATGTAACCTACAAGTGTAAATAATAGAGTTAAGTGTAGGAATATCTTACTAATCTGAGAATCACCATGAACCATTATTTCCTCATGTCATTTGCTAACTTATCACTTATTAGGTCATAGACACAATATCCAATCAAATACAAGTAAAAACATGTTGAGATCCAAACATAGTTGCTGCCATAAAATGAACATATAACCAGCATAATAGGAACAAAATTACAATAAACATATCAACCATCAAAATCCATATATACACTAGTACATTTACACATGAAAATTAATGGAATGAATTTCTCATTAATAAATGCAATGAACCAACCAGAGATGGGACTACCATGTTCCACCCGACCATAGATTGGCTGAGCCAAGTCTCTCTTTAGCCAATCACCCCCGTGCCATATTCCAAGCATGAATGTGGGACTCATAGAACACATCAAAAACACCAATCAATGTGGATGCCACTGGAGTTCTCTGCCTACACCATGAGGAATTTGAGTGCCTCCTAGTCTCTCAGGCTTTACCATGCATCTGCAGTCTGATCCAGGGATCACTAGGCCCTACACCAAGACATACTCTCCAGGCTTTACCATGCATTCCATCCCGGAATAACTAGGCCCAACGGAGAGAAAATCCACCTCTTGGCTTTACCGTATATCCCGCCATTCACCAGTAAGTATTCCTAGGCCCATCGAGGCACACGATCTAGCTTTACCGTAACCCACAGTCTGGTTCAGGGGTTACTCGGACAGTGGCTTCGTGCATCCTCAATCTGGTTCAGGGACCACTACCACCATGTGTTTTTCAATTTAGAGATCCACCCCACTCAACTTCGAATCCAATCCGACCATCCCACACAAACCGCATGAGAGAACCCATCTCATCAAAGCTATTGGGAAAAGGCAAGGCTAGGCTGAAAATACTTCACACCTGGCAAAACCCATGCCATGGTAGAAAATAAACACATGCAATCCCATGCCTGCCAAATCTAGAAAGGAAAATACACATGCAAATTGATACCTGCAGTGAAGCCTGTTGTACTTGCTTGATCCTGCCTTCCATACTTGATCTTTGCTTCCTGTTGCCTTCTTTGCCTTTCTTGCTCCAATGCCAAAGTGCTCCCTAAAAACTCCAAGTGTCCAAGAGTATGAGAGTGAGAGAGGAATAATGAGAGAGCTCCAAAGCTAAACTAAAAAAAGGTTACCAACTGATCCTCATAAGCCCTTTTATGAATGAGGCCTCTATTTTCTTCAATTTCCTCCTCGCATGCAACCTGTGACCTTTCACCTCCTTTTTCTCCTAATTTCCATTATTTTCATAAATAATTGTGCCAAAAATACCATTTTGCCTTTCCAAAGCCTTAGCCATTGCCTTTCCCAATTTCTTTAGCCATAAACAACCAAATTAACATTCTCTGGGATGTCTTGCCCAACATTCAGCTTGGAATAAGTGTCCCAGTCATCTATGGTTATTGTTTTTAACTTTATTACAAGAAATTTTCACCAGGGCTGTTACAGAACCCTCCCCCTTGGGGGACATCGTCCTTGATGTTAAATCACAAATATACCTCAACGACATGCTGAAAGAAGACATACTGCTCATGGAGATTTATAACACAGCTCAATGCAATATTTACAATGAAAGATATGCTCAAGACAAAACATCATGACATCATGACAACATACCACATAATGGAGCTTTATAACACAACTCATTACAGTATTTACAATAATCATCCTGTTGAGTGCCAATCCGCATGACATCATAACATCATTATAACATAACCACATGATAGCATAATAACATAACCGTAATAACATGACACCCATACCACACAATGGAGCTTTATAACACAACTCGTTACGATATTTACATCCATACATGGGTGTACATATAGCAACATCGTCAAAACTATATATACCAAACATATGCCAAATCAAACATATACTAACATGATATAGAATATATAAAACATCATAAATCATATATCAAAACATCATATAGCATGTATCAATAATCATAAATCATATATCAATCACCATAAAGCATATACTAAACCAACATAAAGAAAATACTAAACCACCATGAAGCATATACCAAGCCATCATATGCAAATACTAAACCACCATAATTAAGCAACTATCAAACCACCATAAGCAACTACCAAACTACCATAAGTAATCATCAAACCACCATAAGCAATCATCAAACCACCATAAGCAATCACCAAACCACCATATCAAGGATGCTTTGCCTCAATCGAAAAACAAGGAAGGATACATAGCCCGAAACTGATCCTCCATCTCCCATGTAGCTTCATTGGGCTCAAAGTGTTACCATTGTACTTTAACTTGCTCAATTGCTCAGTTCCAGAGCATGAGCACCTTTTTCTACAATATACATTGAGGCTCTAGCTAGAATTCTCCATCTGGTTCCACCTATAAGACAGACCAATCAATCACATGATCAACATCTTTAGCATACTTCTTAAGAAATGATACATGGAAAACATCATGGACTTTCATTATCGGAGGTAGTGCAAGTCGATAGGATACTCGCCCAATCCTCTCAATGATACTAAAGGGTCCACAAAATCGTGGTGCCAACTTGGCACATGAGCCAATCCGCAAGGAGATCTTCTTCGGTTTGATGCACAAGTACACTTGTTCCCCAACCTATAACTCCTTGAACATCCTGTTCATATCTGCATAACTCTTCTGCCTATCCTGTGTTTCCTTGAGATTCTTCTTGATCACCTGCATCTCTTGTTCCATGTCTGCCAACATATCTGGTCCAATCAATACTCTACTGACCGGATCACTCCAACTAATGGGAGTGTTACAACTTCGCCCATATAATGCCTCAAAAGGACTCATCCTCAGCGACTCCTGATAACTGTTGTTGTATGAAAACTCGAAAAAAGGGAGATACTCTTCCCACTTCCTCTGTTGATGCATCACATACATCCTCAACATCTCCTCCAATCTCTTGCTGACCCTCTTTGTCTGTCCATCTGTCTGTGGATGATAAGTTGTGCTAAAGGCCAACTCGATGCCCAAACCTGCAAATAACTCCTTCCAAAACTTAGAAGTGAACTTTGCGTCCCTGTCTGACACAATCTTCTTTGTAACACAATGCAGTCTAACCACGTCTCGAATGAATACTTATGCCACATCACTAGCTGAGAACGTAGACTTCACCGGAACAAAGTGTGCAACCTTTGTTAACCTGTCAATAATGACCATGATGGAATCATGCTGCTTCACTGTCTTTGGCAACCTTGTGATGAAATCCATGGAAATGACCTCCCATTTCCACTCAAGAATAGCGATCAACTGTAGCAGTCCACTTGGATGTTTGCACTCTACTTTCACTCACTGGCAGTCAAAACATCTCGCCAAAAACTTTGCTACATCCCTCTTCAGATTCAGCCAATATTAATATCTCTTCACCGTTGTGAGTGTCTTATGATAACCTGGGTGATTTGAATAAGATTTCGCATGAAATTACCTCAAGATCACCTTCTTGAGTTCACTGTTATCTGGTACATATATCTTGTCTCGGAACCTAACCAATCCCTCTGGTGTAAGACAATAGTCCATGCCCTATGCACCTGTACCTATATTTCCACCTGTACTACCGCCTGTACCTGTATTTCCACCTGTACCTGTACCACTACATGTACATGTACCTGTACCTATACCTGTACCATGACCTATACCTGTACTATCACCCCGCTGCAACATGTGTACAATCTCCATATACATGACATCCCGTTGTCCTGCCTGCAAGATCTTATCCCGTAAGTCTATCCCATAAGAGCTCATAGCTTCCAAGTGATGTACCTACACCCGTCTGCTGAGAGCATCTGCCACCCTGTTCTCTTTACCCTTGATGTACCTGATCTCGAAGTCAAACTCGTTGATCGTGGCCGACCATCTAGCCCACCTGGCATTTAGATTCAACTAGTAAAAAAAATACGTCAACCCAATGTGATCACTCATAAGCACAAACCGTCTGCTAAGAAGATAGTGTCTCCACATCTTCAGTGCATGTATAATAGTTGCTAACTCAAGATCATGTGTTGGGTAGTTTTGCTCGTGCTCGTTCATATTCCGGGACTCATAACATACCACCTGTCCATATTGCATAAGGACTCCACCAAGTCCTCTCTTGCAAGCATTTAGACATACTATGAACTCTTTGTCCGGATATGCAATTTGTAGCACTGGTGCATGTGTCAGCAATTGTTTGAGCTGCTCAAAGCTAGCCTCACACTCTTCGGTCCATTCAAACTTCTTACCTTTCCTCTGCAATGATGTGATAGGATAAGAAATCTGTGAGAAGTTCCTGATGAGCCTCCTATAATAGCCTGCCAGACCCATGAAAGATCTTACCTCATCCACACTCTTAGGAGCTACCCACTCCGTGATGGCCCTTATGTTCTCTAGATCTATTGCAATGCCTTCCTTGGAGACAACATGTCCCAAGTACTGTACCTTAATCTGAAAGAAGCTACATTTTCTGAGCTTAACATACAACTGATGCTCTCTCAACAATCTCAATACTGTTTCTAAGTGCTCGACATGCTCTTCCTCATTTTTATAATATACCAGTATATCACCAATGAACACAATAGAAAACTTATCCAAATATGAACACAACACATTATTCTTCAAACACATGAATGTACCTGGAGCATTAGTTAAGCCAAATGGAATAACAACAAACTCACAATGCCCATACCTGGTCCTGAACGCAGTCTTGTAAATGTCCTCCTCTTTGATGCATACCTAATGGTATCTGGATCTCAAGTCAATCTTCAAGAACACTGCTGCTCCCTTCAGTTGATCGAACAAGTTAGTAATCCTTGGCAAAGGGTACCGGTACTTGTTCTTGATAGTCACTTTGTTCAATTGTCTGTAATCAATGCATAATTTGAGGGTACCGTATTTCTTCCTAACAAACAAGACTGGTGCACCCCAAGGTGATACACTTGGCCTAATTTATCCCTTGTTCAACATTTCCTTCAGCTACAATTTCAACTCAACCAACTCAGGTGTGCTCATCCTGTAAGGTGCTTTCGATGCTGGAGCTGCCCCTGACACTAAATTAATCGAAAAGTCTACCTCCCTATGAAGTGGCAACTTTGTAACTTCCTTAGGGAATACATCACAAAACTACTGCAACACTGAGTACCTATTCAACACATATGTATCCTCAACCTCCTTACCCTTATCACTAGAAATGTGTACTGCAAATAAATTTCACCCTTTCCTGCGGCTACGCTTTGCTTGCGTAGCTGTAACCATCCTAACTGATGTGGCTTTCTTCTTACCTTGCAAGACTCTAAATTCTCCATTGTCGTCAACACACTCAATATCTTTTTCATAACAGTCAACCTTGGTTCTATGTAGATACAACCAATCCATGCCCAATAACATATTGTATGAACCCAACGATAATACATTCAAATGTGTTGTTGTAGGCATACCATTCAAGTCAAATGCGAAAGCTCTTACCCAATGATGAACTCGCTTCTTCGTACCTGTAGCCAACTAAACTAACCAAGACTCTGCATGCAACTCCTTATTCAACCCACACTTATCCACCAAGTTATGACTAACATAACTATAATTAGATCCGAGGTCAATCAAAATAGAAATAATTTGATCACAAAGCTTACCATCCATCTCAATGATAGATGCCTGGTGTTCTGCTTTCCCGTTGTCCACTGCTGCATAGATACATGGAATAATCTAACCAACATCCCCAACAGTCTGCGCCTCCTGTGCACTGTATATCTTAGGCCTTCCACCTTGATGTTGCGGACAATCTCTCCTAAGGTGCTCCTCACCACATGTCCAACACTCTAACCGACCAGTGCCCTCACCTCTATGTTGTTGTTGCTGCTGTGACCCATGTCCCTGTCTAGCTGCATTAAATCTCTTTTGCAGTGCCACATTTTCTTTTCCATCTTCATATTGAGGTCTTGTCCTCTTGGGATGCCATTTACCTCTACCTTTGTCTTTTCCTTTCCTTTCCATCCATGCTGAGGTTCAGTCTTACGCTTTGATTTCTCATATCAATGCTTCAGTTCCCCAATGACTTCCTCAAGTGATCGAGGCTCATCATACTCAATCCAATCTCTAAATGCTAATGGAAAACCACTGAAAAATCTCTAAACTTTAGCCTTCTCATCAGTAAGATATGGTACATACCTTAATAACTCAAGAAACTTGGTCGTATACTCTTCGTTTGTCATTGAACCCATCTTTAACTCATATAACTCTTTAGCCTTGTTGTCGTAGTACCTTTCTGACAAGTACTTCTTCTTGAAAAGCCTCTTGAATTCTTGCCAACTCAAGTCATCTATCCTGATGTCTCTAACCCACTTAACATCTTCCCACCAGATGTCTGCTTTACCTTTCAAGCTAAAGATAGCTATCTAGGCCTTCATGTTATCTATGTACTCATGAAACTCAAAGAATTTGTTCATACCAAGTATCCAAGCCTCTGCATCTTCCAGCTTCTTCACATCTCCATCAAAAGTAGGTGGTTTTGCTTTCTTGAATTCATCTGGAAAGTACCCCCTATCATTCCTCCTATAAGGATGATAGCGATGACGATCATGATGTCTATCAGAACCAGAACTAGAATAATACCTGTACTCATCACCCCTCCTTTCTGGAGTGTCCAACAACCTGCCATCTCTCACCATGTCAGATCTATCTGACGTGTGTCTACCAGGAGATCAAAATGTAACTTAACATACAAGGATGTAAGTATGCGACATAAAATCAACATGTAAGTGACAAATAACCATATACAATTAGTCACATACTCATGTCGAATACTCTTCACAAAATGAACATCAAATTCTCCATGATAACCATACTACAGCCCTAATCCATAAGTATATAAGTGTAAGAGACACACATGCAATTGAAATACATGCATGACCAACACACATTCAACCCATTCAGTCCGAGAGTTGAACCATGCTCTGATACCACTCTGTAACACCCTCCTCCCACATCCACCCAAGTAACCATGCCAACTGGGGTAAACATGAGACGAGAGGCTACTATGATCATATTTGACCTCCTAGGTGACCTTAAGGAAGTGGAATCGACAGAACATCACATACGGTCATCCAATACCATCAGCAAAACCATTAGAAGACAAGTCAACTACTTAGATCACCTGTCTGTGGGTCCCACTGTTGTTCTGGAGTGACCATAGACCTAAAGTCGCTCTCATAGGCCTACATGCCAATGGCTATGGACGAAACTTGTCAGTTATATGCCAACGAATCCAGGATTTGAGCCACCTTTTCAGGTTCAAAGCCCAAGCCACTGCCTAGAATGGAATGAAAGCTCAGAATTAAGTAAACTATAGGGAAATAATGATGCGAAAGTAAATAGTTGATCAAGGCCTTAACCAGGCCCCTACTATCCATGACAAGCATTTCATCAAACATATCACTGACATGTAACCTAAAGGTGTAAATAACATAGTTAAGTGTAGGGATCTCTTACTTATTTGAGAATCACCATGAACCATTGTTTCCTCATGTCATTTGTTGCCTTATCACTTATTAGGTCATAGACACAATATCCAATCAAATACAAGTAAAAGCATGCTGAGAGCCAAACATAGCTACTGCCATAAAATGAACATATAACCAACATAATAGGAACAAAATTACAATAAACATATCAGCCATCAAAATCCATATATACACTAGTACATTTACACATGAAAATCAATGGAATGAATTTCTCATTAATCAATGCAATGAACCGACCGGAGATGGGACTACCACATTCCACCCGACCATAGATTAGTTGAGCCAAGTCTCTCTTCAGCCAATCACCCCCGTGCCATATTCCAAGCATGAATTTGGGACTCATAGAACACATCAAAAACACCAATCAATGTGGATGCCACCAGAGTTCTCCGCCTACACCGTGAGGAATTTGAGTGCCTCCTAGTCTCCTAGGCTTTACCGTGCATCCGCAGTCCCATCCAGGGATCACTAGGCTCTACACTGATACATACTATCTATTCTTTACCGTGCATTCCATCCCAAAATCACTATGCCCAATAGAGAGAAAACTGACCTCTTGGCTTTACTGTATATCCCGCCATTCACTCGCAAGGATTCCTAGGCCCATCGAGGCATACAATCTAGCTTTACCATAACCCAGAGTCTGGTTCAGGGGTTATTAGGCCAGTGGCTTCGTGCATCCTCAGTATGGTTCAGGGACCTCTACGACCATGTGTTTGTAAATTCAGAGATCCACCCCACTCAACTTCGAATCCAATCCGACCATCCCACACAAACCACATGAGAGAACCCATCTCATCAAATCTACCAGGAAATGGCAAGGCTAGACTGAAAATACTGTCACACCTAGAAAAACCCATGCCATGGTAGAAAAGAAACACATGCAATCCCATGCATGCCAAATATAGCAAGGAAAATACACATGCAAGTTGATACCTGCAATGAAGCCTAATGTACCTGCTTGATCCTGCCTTTCCATTATTGATCTTTGCTTCCTCTCGCCTTCTTTGCCTTTCTTGCTCCAATGCCAAAGTGCTCCAAAAAAACTCTGAATGTCCAAGAGTATGAGAGAGAGAGAGAGAATAATGAGAGAGATCCAAAGCTAAACTGACAAAAGGTTACCAACTAATCCTCAAAAGCCTTTTTATGAATGAGGCCTCTATTTTCTTCATTTTCCATTATTTTCCTTCATTTTCCTCCTCACATGCAACCTGTGACCTTTCACCTCCTTTTTCTCCTAATTTCGATTATTTTCATAAATAATTGTGCCAAAAATGCCATTTTTCCTTTCCAAAGCCTTAGCAATTGCCTTTGCCAATTTCCTTAGCCATAAACAACCGAATGAACACCCCTTAGGATGTCTTGCCCAACATTTAGCTTGTAATAAGTGTCTGAGTCATCTGCGGTTATCCTATGACCTTTCACCTCCTTTTTCTCCTAATTTCCATTATTTTCGTAAATAATTGTGCAAAAAATTCCATTTTGCCTTTCCAAAGCCTTAGCCATTGCCTTTGCCAATTTTCTTAGCCATAAACAACCAAATGAACACCCCCTAGGATGTCTTTCCCAACATTCAGCCTTGCCCAATTTATTTATTATTATTATTATTTATTTATTTATTTATTTCCGCGTTGGATCCCTGTTCCTAATGGGGTGGCAACATCGCCCGTTTAATCACCGTCAGGGGGTTAATGATGAATTTTGTGAGCCCCCCCAGCGGGGGTTTGGGGGCAACATCCCCAAAGCTATAAATAGATGAAAAATTTCCTAATTATCTTCCTTTTCTTTTTCCCAGCCGTGTTGGATCCTATTCCTAATTGGGCGGCAACATTGTTCGTTTAATCATCGTTAGGGGGTTAACGATGAATTTTATGAGCCCCCCCTAGCGGGGGTTCGAGGGAAGCACCCCCGAAGCTAAAAATAGATTAAAAAAAATTCCTTGTAAATATTATAATTTCATAGCTAATCTACGCAACATCACCCGTTTAATCACCGTCAAGGGGTTAATGATGAATTTTATGAGCCCTCCCTAGCGGGGGTTCGGGGGCAGCACCCCCAAAGCTAAAAATAGATGAAAAGTTTCCTGATTATCTTCCTGTATTTTTTTCCCACCCGTGTTGGATTCTTCTTCCTAATTGGGTGGCAACATTTTCCGTTTAATCAACGTCAGGGGGTTAACAATGAATTTTATGAGCCCCCCTAGCGGGGGTTCGAGTGCAGCACCCCGAAGCTAAAAATAGATAAAAAAAAAATCCTTGTAAAATATTATAATTTCGTATTCAATCTAGGTTGTTCATTAGAAAGATGATCTGATGGTAGATGTTACATTAATTTAGGGTTTTTTGCCCCATAAGGCAACCCTCAATTTATATGAGGGAATTGTATTGTGGTTGTGGATTATTATTATTCTGAGTGGGAAAGAGAGAGGAGATTGTGTGAGAGAGGAAATTACAACAGATCTGTTGTAGGTTGTATCCCTTCATTTTGCTGGATAATATAAAAGGAAGGAATGGTTGTTTCTCCATGGACGTAGCCCAAATTGGGTGAACCATGCATATTTGTGTCTCTCTTGTTTTATGCGTTTCTATATTTGTGTTTCCGCAGTATTTTGTGTATTCCATTGCTTCGTTATTTAATTTCTAACATAATATGTTGCAATTTTAGTCTTTTTCTTTCTGAGTAATATATCTCAAGGAAAACCTCGAGGAACTTCTCTCATTTTGAGGATGGTATCTAAGGTATACCCTAAGATTCGTCAAGGCATAAGACTGGGTAAATAATATGCTCCAAACCATTACAACAATATACTTATTATAAGCTCAACATGTCATTGATGGGAATAAAACCTTGATGGAAAAAAACAATGCTCCATTTCATAACCTCTTGAGCTAAATCTCAACAATTACAATATTTTATGAGGGTTAACTAAACATTTCACTTTACTATGGACTTATTTGTGTCCCTACGTTTGAATAATTCATCACAAATAGAACCATGGTTCAATTATAGATTCTTTTATACTTATTGTTAATGAATTAAGTTGATTTGATAATTTCTTAGTCATCTCTCTTATGCCATCATCGAATATTAATCAAGTACTCATTTGATTCATTCACTTGGATCCATGAAAAGTAAAACCATGTGAGCATTTATCCACTCATCGTATTATTATTATTATTATTTTACTATTTCAACATTTGTAGTAAGAAATGAGATATTTTATATGCTAGGGCCTATATAGAATGGAATACCTTATCATATTTGTCCTTCCATCTAAATTTGGACTCCATAATATACATAGTTGAATGCATTGCCCAATTGATAAGCATTAATCATGATAAGATTCAACCATTACATTTAAATTATGTTATTATCTGCTTATTGAATATACAAGTGCAATGAGTTATAACAATCAATCATAACTAGCATTAGGGAATCTCCCTTGAGTTAGAAATAAGCTAGTAAAATGTTGAAAGAAGTGGTTGTTATGTTGACAATGTACCACATTTCTTGCATCTCAATAAAAGTTGCTTTAATTGATATTAATGACTTCATGTTTCTTCTATGAAGTTTTTGGAGATAATAAATTGTATACTTGGATAACAACATAATCTTAGATAGAACTTAAGAAGAACATGTGAAGCACATTTAATGAGTGTTGAGAACCCTGTGACAACACAACTTATAGGTTGACATAGAATAGTGGTAATTCAACACCCAATATACAACATGGATGAACACTCTATGCATGTCAGTCCATCTAGGATCTAAGTCATCTACAACTAGTCATCCATGAAGACACTAACTAAGATTTATGGCTTCTTAAGTCATGCCACATTACATGTTTGTGTTAGGGTTCTCCCATATTGCCTAGCCTCCTAGTCAACTGATAAAGGGTAGAGCCAAGGACAAATTTGTGTGGGGCTAGGAACATCAATAAGTGTTTAGCAAGTGAAAACATTGCTTCTTCTTAATGTTGACGCTCATTATGCTAGATATACAACAACGATTTTAGATTAATACAAATGATTTAGATTATGCCATAGTTATTGTCCTCACTTAGCAAGGACATTTTCTAACATATCATAGTAAGACACTCTCAAATATGGTTCGTAGATACCCCATCTATGATAAGGAGCTTATCCAACCCCTTTAAAAATGGAAGCATATTGATCACTTCTTCCTCATATGTAAAAAAGATCAATGTTGAGGGGAATCCTCAAGGGGATTAAGGAGTGCCCACCTTCACTTTTACAAAGGTTGCACTCTTCCTTGTAAATGAGTATTGTTGTTATTGCTTGTCTTGATAGCAAATGAAATGGAAAAATATTAGAAAGAAAATCTTCACAAAATCCTTAAATGTCAACATTCATAACTCTGACGATGAAAGGATATTGTTAAGAGTTTGAAGTTCTTTTGGTGGAGGCTATATGATTCTACTACAACACTTCAATACAACTATTATTTATTTTCATTGGTAGGGGATGTCCATTTACTAGAATATGAAGGAGGGTCTTCTCCTCGAGAGCCATCATCACAACATATAATAGGATATTTTGACTTGATGAATGAGTTGAGATACTTTCTTCACGACAGTTGTTGAGTTTCCCTCATTTGTTTCCTTACCAACTCATAACAATCCATATAAGACATTAGAGTGAATACCAAGAATATCTATCTTTATGCAAAGACTCATCATTATTTATGCATGCATCTCACTTCCTCAACTCTCAAACATATAATATTATAAGTAGTAGAGTATCATCTAGTTCCCTTTTCATTTACTCGATACAATGTCACTCATTGTCAAATAAGTTGAAGATCTTGGAATATTGGCATCTGTGGCTTGATACTCATCGATCCATCCACACATAATATCGAGCACAGTAGCTTGTGCCTCTAGATTTAGAAAGTAGCCTACTCCAATCAAATCTTATGAAATTGGAATGAGGAAAGCAGAGGAAGGAGATTAAAAAAAGCCCGATTAAAGTGGATGGATGAGCAACCAAAAACACATGGTACTCACATTCATTCATTTAATAATTTTATTTCTTTCTTTACTACAATCATAAGCACACACTTGTGAAATTGAAATTGTCATACACAATGAGTTGTTGATAACAAAGGGAGTTATTCATCTCGCTTCCTCGAAAAAATATGTATATGATCCATGAATTAAAGTTGTACTACATTTATCCAATGTCATTTTTCTATGAAATTATGAAACTAGAAAGGTCTTCAGATGTCGCCAAGTTGCTTTGACTTACATGCAATTTTCCACATTGACCTGTATCAGTTCAATAACTATGAGTTTAATAAGGAGAAGGCATAACTCCATAGAGTTTTCCTAGGCATTATTCTCTCTAATTACTAACATGAGATGAGTGAACATTTATCCCATGCTAGCAAGGTCACCATATGGTGAGATTGATAGCCCCAAAAAAGTCCAAGAGGTCCTTACCCTTCTTTCATGAAGTGTTTCTTTAACATATTGACTTGTATCACCTTGGTAATTAGATAAAGAGAAAGAATAAGACCAAGGATAAGTACATAAGTACATAGAAACAAGCCCTGAGAAAGTCTTTCAGTTGCCCTTAAATGGAAAGGCATTTCCATATTGACTCATATAATAACTAACTAGGCCTTTAAGTGCACAAAGAGAAAACATAATTCTTTAATGTTTATTTGTATTCCATAGATGCTAACTTAACTTTATTTAGTTGTTGATTCAACTTTTTCTCCTTATGGTTAGGTGAGGTCATCTTTGAGCAATTTTGTATAGAGACATTATACTTTAGGGATACTTTTAAACCTCAATTGCATAGACCACTATACGATCGAGCTTTTCACATCCCTTACTCTCTGAACTATTAAACTAATGACTTAATTAAGTCGGTTAAATAGTAGTGGGTAGATAAAGATAGATGTCTTATATCTAAGTGTATAAGAAAAAGCACATGCTTTGATGGAAGAAATATAAAGCTTCTCATATCCTCTTAATGTACATAGGTTGCTTTAACATATTAACTTCTATGATTTCGACAACTAAAGATTTGATGAGCCAAGGAAATATATAAGGCATAAGACACATGCTCTCTCTTAGTAATATAAGTCATATATTACTGATTAAGTTATGTCACTGGCTAGGGAGAGAAGTGCACAAGGGCAGAAAAATGGCATATATAACAACATACAAAAAGGATTGGAAAATTGTTTACTACTTTTTTTATAATGTATTGATTCACATTATTTCGATAACTAGCTAGGTATATAAGTGCATAAAGAGAAATATTAGACAAAAGGATGTTTAAATCGATTATGATTCAATGACATCGCAAAAAGAAATAAGGATATGAGGCTTTGTAAGGAACTTGATTATTTTCCTGCTTCCTTGGGTGTGAGCTCATATCATGTTAGTGGTTATTTATACAACAAAGAACATGTGTAATGCACTTTAAGCATTTAAATATCCCTTGAATTGAAGTTTAAACATTTGACCAATGGGAACAGAAAGCTTTCTATAACCACAATTGATAATAATTGTTTCTATCATGTAATAAATTATGTGATTGCATCAAGTAAAGAGTTCATAAAGGTAACCAAGGAGATAGGTACGCAACAACACCATAATTTCATGGTTTGTTTATAGATTCTTAACTCTATAAAGGATATCTATCTCACAATGACTTGTATAATGTCAATAATTAGAGAAATGGTAAAAAGTGTCTTTGGACACTTACCTAATGAAAGAAGAACAAAATGATGCATTTGGGAATTTCAGTCACTTAACTCAAGAGAGAGGCAAATCGTAGTTATTTATAAAGACACTTGACTAATGGGTTGCCATCAAATTTTAGTTACTTGATTTTGGAACTTCAATCATTCAACCAAAGGGATACTGAAATTGAGCATACTTAAAAAGACACTTAAATAGTCAAATAATAATTATAGTTATTCATAAAAAGGATTTTAAAAACTTGACCAAAGGAGGCATGGGAGGGAAATCAAGGTTATTTTATTTAAAAAGACACTCAACCAATGGATGAGGAACTTTTAGTTGCTTGATTAACCATAAGGAGATCAAGGAATGAAAATGCTCAATTGAACATCTATAATTGAGGGATATTAGGGAAATTTTAGCCACCTAATTATTTTAGTCGCTCAACCAAAGGGAATGAATGAAAATTCTCAACTATTCATTAATCAATATGAGGGAGAGGAACTTAGTCACTTGATCAACCAAGCAGGGCTCAAGGAATGAAGTAGTTTACATGTATGGAACAAGGAATAACTCTTTTTGGTAAGTATTTCTTAAGTCTCTAGTTTTAGGAGGCCTCAGAATATAGAGAGACTTTGTAAGACACTTGATTCTCACTTCCTTGTCCATGAGCTTATAGGATTTCATTGACTCGAGAGATAAGAAAGCGGGTCCTTAAACACTTGACCAACAAGAGAGGAATGATGTTTCCTTATTGTGTTTCAAGAGAGGCCAACATTTTTTTAAGAAACTATGAATTTGTTATGGATCTCTTTAATGACTCATATCACGTTCGGGTGAGATCAAATATAAAGAAAACAAAGAGGGTCTTTACACACTTGATCAATAGGAGAGGAGCAAAGTTATCAACCAAAGGAACATTATTGCTCACCTATAAGGGTATTAGGTAAACAATTGTTAAATTTTTCTATAATAAAATCTCCCTATTTGTTTCTTAAATTTAATAATTGCTAGGTGAATGTTTCAATAACAAACTATTTAGTATAACCCATGAAATTTTGTATCGATAAAATAATATATAAATGTTTCTTTAAGCAACTATTTATGTATCTTTATGAAATATTAGAACTTAAATCAAATAGTAAATAAAGATTTCCATAACAACAACGACAAGAGCAAAGGGGATCCTCTTTGACCTAGAACATATGTAGTAATTTTTGCATGGGGAATAGTGATAAAATCTGTTGGACACCTAATCCTCAATGGGTTAGTGTGGAAGCCGAATAGACAAAAGGAGTCCAAGAGACCTTGGGATGTGGAATCCAACGGTCACAATATGTACTATAAATGTATATAAGTTGTTAATAAAAGTGTATTCTCATGTTTTATCCTTCAGATTCCTTTGCTGCCCATGAGTGTTTAACAACATCAATCAATTTAGTAGAGGCGTATTCTCTTGTGAGAAGTCTTTATATAGCTAGGGAAATGAAGGTCAGACAACTAATCTTAATAGGAGATTCCTCGATTGCAAATAAGGTTATAAATGGAAAATGAGTTCTACTGAATTACAAGTTAGCCATGGTGATGTCTTAAGCAAGGGGGAGGCCCATTATTTCATATTGGTCTCCTTCTACTATGTGAGGTGCAAGAACAACCGATAAGTAGATTTATAGGCAAAATTGGCCACCTCCTAGGCTTTGGTGAATTTACAAAAAATGGAGAGATCAAAATATGTCATATCCTCTAATGGTGGACTATATGCATCATTTAGCAATTAATGTTCAAATAGGATTTGGGAGGAATGATCTAAGGATAATTCTCAATCCTTATCACATGGATTGCCTTCCCTTAGTGTTACAGGTCATTTTTTCGCATGCAATCAAACAACCTTGAACATGGATCAGTCATCATCCATTCACACTTTGCAATAATCCGTTATAGATCCAAAAGCATATCCTTTCCAGAAGTTCCAATAATCCTATATTACATTAGGTAAAAACCCTATTTTTATGGATGAATGCACTTTCCTAGTCCAATAAGTGCCATGGCAGAAGTTTCATCAAAGGAAAAAGTGTTGGTCAATGTAGATTGCTTTCACTACAAGTGCGATGACCCTTTAAATGAGGAAAAAATTAAATATAATTTTGAAGCTTTCACTTCTAGAGACTTCTATCATGGAAGTTTCCATTCTCTATTAAAGATGTCGTCAAATTCCTATAAATGAGGTATTATCACTTATCCTATGGATCTTATCCCCTTCTAAAGTGGATATTACCCTAGTTTAATGGATCTACAACCTCCTCATTTCTCCTATAAATGCATTACCTGCTATTAGGACTGGGTTGACTTTTAAAGACTCTTAGTTATGCCCTCATGACATTGATTTGTGCCTAGAGGTCCATAATCCATCCATGTGCTTGAGGTGTAATTGAAGGCTTGCTATTGTGGCAAAGGAAGGACAAGATAGCTGGGAGAGATCTACAAGGTCAAGGCCTACAAGGGTTGTAATCTTCTCCTACTTTTATTAATACAAAAGTGCCTTGTTTTCCTATACATTATGTCTCATTTATGCATATGTAGAACAATGAATCCTTGGCTTCTTGTTTAGAGTTGTTTGTATATGTTATTTGTATGTTTTGGTTCTCTTGCTTGTTTTGGATGTTTTTCAGGTTCCACTTTTAGCAATTGGAGTTGGAGTTGAAGCTTGCAAGCAAGGAGAAGGAGGAAACTTGCATTGGATTCAAAGTACGTATTCTTCCCATATTTCAAACTTCTCTAAGGGAAGCATAGCAATTTTGTCTTGGTTGTTTATAGATCAAGCCACGAGGTCTAGGGAGATTGCTTCTATCCACAAAACACATAGCTCTGGCTAATGAATGTAGTAACAAATATTTACATCGACATTGTGCGACTAAAGTTTGTAGGTCGATGGGAATGGGGAATAGCTATGGTGGTGAATTAAATGTGTTAGGGCCATAGGTATGTGTTATTGGGAGACTTATCTGGGATGTTGGTCATTTCTTACTTAAAGTGGATTTTTTTTTTGAATTGGTAAGGAGGTTTGTGATAGAGGGACTCCTAATTTGGGCTTGGTTCCTCAGCCTTTTGGCTCTATGGTATTTCATCTCGAAGATTGGAATTTAGTCTAAGGTTTATGGGCAACTAAAGATGGAACCGACTTTGTCTTCTCTACATAGTTTCACTATGATTTGTTTTTTTATGTGGTTTTATTCTCTAGTTATTTCTTGTTGAGAATTCTTGAGCTGGAAGGATTGGTTTTTTGGGTTTTTTGTTGGATAATGTACAACATGTAGGTTTGGTTCATGATGGTTGATAGGGAAATATCCTTACTCCCTATCTTTCTAATTGCATGGTCTTAAGAAATTTATGCCATATTTTTTATGCAATTCTCAGTTGGTCTAGCTCTTTCATCAAATAATTATATGTTTTTTGGGTTTTATGTCTTAGTTCTACATATGATATTTGTAACTCTTTGTTTTGTGTGGTTTTAGTATCCAACCTCTTTGTCTCTAGGAGGTAGTTTTTTCTTGTAGGTCCACGTCTTTGTCTAGCAAGTATAGATGATAGACACATTATTGAATTTAGGTTAACTCTAAAGAGACATGAGGAGTTCATTCAATCAAACAAGACTTCATTTTTTAGGTCGCAATTAAGGTGCATGAAAATGAGCATAAGTGTGTGTCCCAACATTTGGTAATAATTAAATTTCTAGCACATTAGAGGCAAAGGATAGATATGTTGGAAGATAAATGCATCATGTTATGAAATCTTGCCTTTATTCTTCACATATATGTCTTCACACCCAATAAAAAAGAATTTTCACACTCTATACAAGCCAATTTGAAGGAGAAAGACATAGTACGCCGATTAAAGGAGCTAATGGATGTTGAGCATTAGTATTTACCTCTGTTGGATGGTAGTTAGGATGAAGTTAATAACTTGAATGCATTCCATCAATAATCATGTTCTTCACAATCAATATTCTATCACTCTTTTTTTTAAATATGGTTATATGTAAAATAACGAAGAGTGTTATTTTTGTAATATGTTGTAAGATATGTTTCGTAGAATTTGGCTGCGCGAATAATTATGTAAATAGAACTATTTATTTTGTCATTTGCATTTTTCTATAGCCTTTAAATAAAATAATATTTGCATATTATTTTTAATAAGGAAAAATAATTTCTATAACAAACCATTTATTATGATGTATTATGAAATCCTTGGGTACAAAGTTGCTCAACTAAATAGAGAATAAATTTAGTTGCTCAGCCATAAGTGAGAATCATAGGAACTCGTGTTAATCAACCACAATATTATTAGGTAGATAGTTGCTAAATATTTATGTAACAAACTCTTTCTATACGTTTCTTAATTTTGATAATTCAAATCAAATAATAGATGCCTCTATAACAAACTATTTACTATAATATATGCATTACAAGTTTTCTTTAAGGATAAAATAACAAGGAAATGTTTATATAAGAAAGTATTTATATTTGTTTGTTAAATATTATAAACAAAATCAAATAGTAGATAAATGTTTCTATAACAAGTTATTGGATGCTATATATTATTCAATTTCCTCAGTTGTGGAGTCACTTGATCCTCTAACAAAGGGAGAGGAACCTTAGTCAACCATAAGGGTCTTTAGACAATTGACCAAAGGGTGAGAAATAAAGCACTTGACCAATGGGTGAAGAACTTTAGTTACCCAACCATAAGGGAAAGGGAAAATAACTCAAGTTTCTTGACCATTAGGAAGAGGGAAGGTGTGCAACCACTCACCAAAAGGAAAGGGGCTTGAGTTGTTTGAACACGAGATAGAGGGGGTGGGAGAGGAACAAAGTATATTTATTGTGGGAGAGGGAAATTAAAGTAATGATTCTCCTTCAAATATTTCAATATACTTTGAATTTCATTTATGATGGATCTCTTTGCAAGGCAAGCCACCTTAGAAGCTCATATCATGTTGGTAACCAACCAAGAAGATAAGTGCACAAAGAGAAGACAAAAATGCATGACTTATTTCTTTGGGGCCTTTGAGTGGAGCATTGTTATGTATTTATGTCTTTTCTTCTCTCTTGGGTTAAGTGGCTAAAGAGACTTGTGCACTTACTTGTTTCCATAGCTTGGTTATATACTGAAATGAAGAAGTGATGTAGAATGACCCAAATTAGTATGATAATCTACTAATATTATTATAAAATATAGTAGGTAGGGTTGGAAACTCACAAGCAAAGTATAAATAGGTTAGGTACTAATGAGTGCCTATATTGGAATATCTTTAGCAGCTATCTAATACATTTTTCCCATCATTTTCCCAATTTTCATCCTTTTCTTATCACCTTTTCATCTATATTGATATATTTTTGGTCAAGGTGAGAATATCCTTTGATTTAATGCTTATTCATATGCATTTTGCGAGAGATTGTTACTTTTCTGTATTGACAGTGACATACATGATTCAAGTATTGCAGAATTACCACTCATCACAAGGCCTCGACATTAGCTACAAATCCCCACAGATGTTGGAACTCCCCATAGGTCCTACAATTCCATTTGGGTGTTGCAAATCCTTTTGATCGGGCCATATTTAATGGTTGCAACTCTGAGATGTGAAAATAGTTGTTGCAACATTCCATTATTGTTGCAGCTCTCCACCATTACTGTTACTCCTCACAATTGTTGCTACTCCTCGTCGTTGATGCTACTCCTCACCATTGCTGCTACTCCTCACCATTGTTGCAACTCCTCACCATTGTTGCAACTCCTCACTGTTGTTATGACTCTAGCGTTGCCATTACCATTACTGCAACTTTGGTGTTGTGGCTATTGATGATGCTACTCGTGATATCCCTGACATCATTGCTGCAACTCATGCTACCTCTACTCATGGTGGGATTCTTGCAACTCCATGTTTTTCTTGCAATTGCAACTCTAGTGACAGTGCTACAACTCCACATTAGTTGTGCCAACATGATTATCCAACTGTTTGCCTTAGACCAGTCAAACGAGTTAACAAATGGGTTCTAATGCAAGAAAATGATAAGGAGCATTGATAATGGAGGAGCCCTGAACAGAACAAGTGGATGACCAAGAAAGGGAGTTGACTTAGCCACCACTTGTTGCACAAATGAATAGAGTTAGTCGTTCCCTGTTTTTGCCATTCTTTCAAGGAATCGATGTAATAGGATGAACATCTTGATTTTTATGGATGTCCATCCACCTATTTAGTTTATTCTTAGATATAATATATACTATATAAAAACCCTTTTCTCTCCTTGAGATAGGGGGCTAGAGACGAGATAAATTGGAAGCTTGAAACTATTAATTTGTACTGAAGATTTTCATTTTGCAATATAATTTCCCTTGTACGAGTAATGGTTGGATGAGGTTCATATTTTACTACTTTTCTAACTAGTTCCTTGTCTAAGGAGCTAGGCCCCCCTCCTTAGTCAAGTATTGTCTATACTCATAACATAGTTGTAGTTATAATTCTGTTTCTAGTTCATTTATGCATATACTCTATTTTCATATTACTGCAACTTCGAATTGTTGATTGTTGCAACTATGACAGGTTTCTAGTTGTTGCAACTCTAAATTGTAGGTACATTTCTCCAACTCTAGTGTTAATATTATCCTTATTGACTTATTCATTAATTTTGTGAAGGAATTACAACATCATGTGAGTTAGGGCTATTCCTGCAACCCTATTGTAGCTTTAACAGTACTTTATTTCAGAATTCTAATAATTGTGTTTTCTTGAACAAGTATTGATTATTGTTATAGATTTCCGGAAGGGCATTGTGTAAAATATCTGATCTGTCCTATATTTTACACAGTGCTCTTCTAGAAATCTATAAAAATATGAATCATTGTGGAAGTCTCCAATCCCTCAAGTGTCGATTAATTATTTTATGCATTTGGTCCATGGTTTCGACTTATTTACAAGAAAGTGTGAATCCATGTTTTGTAATTGAATGCATTTGCATTGCACATGTAACGACATAATTAGTTACAACAATCAAGATCATCCTTAACACTTAAGTAATTCTTCTCTAGAAGTTGTTGTGATTTTCTTTTCCTGCAAATGTGATTTACTTTCTTGCAACATAGATTAGACAATGTGCTTCTATTCCTGCAAATATGCTATGATCTAGATAAATTTGTGACTTGTAAAAACATCCTTATATCTTAAACTATGACAATCATTTAGCTACCACAACTTTATAACACATACATGATTGTACTAGCATATATGGTGCATGAAAGTTCGCAAGTTCCACACAAACCCCTGATTGACAATTATATGAACAATATTTTGGTTGCCTCTCTAAGTAATTAGAAAGGTAATTAAAATCCAACGTCATTTTTGGCATCGTTTCTGGGGAATTGTCAATAGTACAGTCTCCATTGTGTGATTGTTCTTTTTTTTATAGTGATTATGTAATTTTACTTGTTGTTCTACCATATTTTCTTTCTCAAGATAGGTTTGATTTACTATTTTTCTAAGTTACTTTTTTCTCGACAATTTGTTTTCAACATAATGACTTATTTGATCAACTTGGTATATTTGTCAAAACTCTCCCTCAACCTAATAGTGCAAGACGTAATGAAGGAGGGCATAACCAAGCACACTATTTGACTCAAACAACATTTGGCCAAGAACAAACTCAAGTCCATCAAAGTAGAATCTAAAATTATGCAAATTTCATCCTCTAAGCTTGTAGATGCTCTATTACTAGAATATTTGACCAACAAGTATCCTTACATAATGAGTTGATTTTTCTGGAAAATCCCAAAATACACTAGAAGGAGGAAGACGGGTCTTTGGAAGAAATTAGCAACAAATTTAAGAATGAGCAAGCCTCTTATTTTGGGTTCCCCATCAAAGAGTTAGAGGAGTAGACTAAGATGAAGAATATCTGACACTCAGTTTTGCAAATTTTGATGGTCTCTCAAAGGAAGATCCCAACATTTTTCTTTTCAAATTCAACATGCTTTGCAGAAGTTATGACTTTGTCTTTGTTGCACAAAAGTTAAAACAATTTCTTGTTACCCTTAAAGGCGTCGCACTACGTTTGTTTATGGGCTTAGAGTAGGATACCAATGGGAAACGGTCACAAAGGAAAAATAAGTTCTTAAGAAAATATCAAGAGTATTTCAAGGACAAGGAGAAAAGGGAAGAAGTCTTTCGAATGATCCAACATGAAGATGAAAGCCTCAAGGACTATGTTGATACATTCTGATACAGTATGGAAAGAGCAAGGCAAGAAAACTTGCCTCTAGAAACACATCGTGTCTTATTTTTGTGTGGGATCAAAGATGACTGTATAAAACTCCTCAACCTGATGAGTGGAGGAGATATATTGTAGCAATAATACAATGACATTGTGGAGCTCTGTCGGTGATATTCATGAGGAACTTACAAAACTGGAATAGGACATAGAGACATGCTAGCTAGGATTGATATGACTATTGGTGGAGGAACCAAAGAGTAAAAATTGGCAACATAATGGAGAATTTTCGAAACTGATATATTGATCACATTCAGCTCCTAGCTAGATACCTTGCAGGTGAAGAAAAAGAAGGAGGAGGCAGAGTTAGCACTAACAATATTCCACCTAAAAAGTAAAAGAAAGCATCCACTAAAGGAGTGCCCATTTGATCAAATTGAGATTTGTGCCATATTTAGCAAAGATCATCCTATGAGTAGCTTCCACCTCTATTCGAACTAAAGGTTTTCTATAAAGAAGTAGAAGAGGCAGAACAACATTGTTTTGTTGTGCAAAAATGACCATGATCATGAAAGACACAAGGTATGATCCAAGATCCATCCCAAAATTTCATTTCTTATTGGATTAGCCTTCCATGTAGTGTCCCTATTAGTAGTGGCGCCTACCTTTTCAACCTTAGATGACTCCTCCTCCCCCTCATAAACTTTGGCAATAGGGGTAGATAAATTCTATATATGGAGGCCCTCAATAACCACCCATGCAATTGCTTCCTTCTCCTCCATTGTAAGCATCTACATTCACCCCTCCACATTTGCAATTTTGTCAGAACCCATAGCTAACTATAATAATGGTATGCCAAATCAACCAATGCAAGTTTTTGGGCTTACAACCTACCCAACCTACTCCATATCTTCACTGGACTACCACGATATCCATCTTAGATTTTGGAAGACACTAACTAAAGAGCATCCTCCCATGCATAGTGAAGATCTCGATCAAGAAGCTCAAAATGAAGAACCCAAGTAGGAGTTGTCTCCCCAACCTTTAAGAACTAAGCATGCAAGCCCTAAACTTAAAGAACCACCCTACCCTAAAAGGTTAAGTCAAGAAAAACCTATGGTTCAACTAGAATTTGATTTCATGGGCAATATCAAGAATGTGCGTGTCAAGATTCCACTTTTTGAAGCTAATAAATATGTACCAATTTACTTAAAAGTGGTGAGAAAATTTTGTTTAAGGAGGCCTAACCGAAGAAGAAAATATACCCAAACAATCCATGTCACGAGAAAACTATCTGATCTTATGACAGGTGCATGCTTTGTGGCAAAATATTATGATATTGGTAGCTCAATCATTAATGTGCATATTAATAATATTTTTATTCCAAACATTTTGATTGACTTGGGTGCTTCCATTGATGTTATGATGTAGGACACCAAGGAATCATTAGGACTCTTTGGCCTCAAACAAACCACTATTGTGCTTCAATGAGCTAATAAGTCAACAATTAAACTAATAGGAGTTCTCGAGGACACAGTTATATCCATAAACTTGTGGAATTATCTTTATGACTTCATGGTTGTCTAACATAAATCCTCTTTAGGGGGATACCCTCTAATCCTTGGGTAGCCATGGTTGGCTACTATAAACACATATATCGACTGTAGATATGGAAGTATGATAATCTCCCATGGCATCTCCACTAAACATGTGATCCTATATCATCCTGCCAAGCCTAATGTAGACCTTGGAATATCTTTCTGGGTTGATGGAGAAGATAATTACAAGGAAGAGTTAGTTCATCAAGTCCTCACGATTGACCAATACCTTGCCATTAGGGAGAAGACTAAGGATGAGGAAATCAATGATTTTATTTCCTCCTCCTTCTATTCACCCTATAACACACATGCTCTTGAACACATAATGAAATGTGATGTTCAATTATCTCTAGTATCAAAAAGTGCTTCAACTCTCAAAAACGAGTCCTTGACTGAAGAAGACCAAGGGTCAACTTTTGAAACAATTGAAATCAACCCTCGTAAAACCCTAAATATTAATTAATGGCTAACAAGAGAGAGAAAAGAGTGTTTGGTTATACTATTACAAAATCATAGTGATGATTTTGCTTGGACATGTTCAAATATGAAGGGGATCCATCCCGACTCGTGTATACGTAACATTTTCATGAAGGAGGGATCTCGACCCATTCAAAAACCTCAACTTAGGATGGATTTTGCACTAAAGGAAATGGTAAAAGAAGCACCGTAAAAGTTGCTCACGACTAGATTCATCTACCCAATTTCAGATAGCTAATGGGTCTCCCATGTTGTCATAGTCTCAAAAATTAATGGTAAATGGATTTTCTGTGTGGACTATAGAGAGCTTAATAAAGCAACACACAAGGATCATTTCTCTCTTCCATTCATCGACCAAGTTTTGGATACATTCATAGGAGAGAAGTACTTTTCCTTCCTCGATGGATTTAGTGGTTACAATCAAATCCAGTCCTTCCTGAGGATGAATACAAAACCACATTCATTTGTTGATGGGGAACATTTGCTTATTCTATCTTACCATTTGGATTATGAAATGCTACAACCATCTTTCAAACAAAAATGATTGGTATATTTCCTGACATTGGCCATGATTGTGTGGAAATATACATGGATGATTTTACCATTTATGAAAATGTGTTTGGAGAAGCCCGTGATAATCTATAAAAAACATTAATAAGGTGTAAGGAAAATAACATCACTGTCAGTTTTGAAAAGTGTGAGATAATGTTGACTGTCAAGATTGTATTAGGGTATCATATATCAAATAAAGGCATCCAGGTGGATTTGACAAAGATTAAAGTAATACTTAACTTGCCAGTTCCACAATCACAAAGAGAAGTACACAATTTCCTAGGTCATGTTGGTTACTATCATTGCTTTATTGAAGATTTTTTACAGATATCTCAACCATTGTTTGATTTACTTAACACAAATGTTGAGTTTTTTTTCAAGTAGTTGTCAGCATACCTTCGAGGAACAAAAGTCTAAAGTGTCACAAGCTCATATTTTGAGAGGGCCCAAATGGTCCTTCCCATTCCACATCTCTACAAATGTGTTAGAGGCTGTCATTGGAGTTGTTGTAGGGAAAAAGGAAGCGAGCAATCTGTACGTAATATACTTCATCAACAAAAACCTCTAGTTGGCAGAAGTAAACTACACAGTATCTGAGAAATATTTTTTTTTATGTTATTCACACCATAAATGAGTTTAGACATTATATTACATGATATCCAATAATCTTACATATTGATCATGTTATTATTGAGTACTTAATGAACAAACCAATCACCAATGGCAGAGTTACTAGATGGTTGCTTTTATTGCAAGAATTTGATATGTTGAAAATAGCAACAAGAAATGCTAAATATAGAAGTGCTAAATTTAGCACTGCTATAAATAGCATTTCGGGATACCTTCCTATTTTAGTTAGTCCCTAAACTAAAATAGAGAAGTAAAAATTCGAATTTGATCTTAGCAGCTGTTTGTAAAATAATTAATTAATTCATCTTGAGTTAATTAGTTGTAGAAAATCAAACATGAAGTCTATGTGGGGACATGCAACAGTTTCTCCATTGATTGAGGAATTTATCCATCAGTTAAAGAGATAAGGATGAGTTGTAATATTGAGTTGTAATTAGTTGGCTCAGTTAACTGAGTCAAGTCCAGTTAGATTAGTTCAAACAGTTTGTTGAATTAATTGTGAGTTCAGTTAGTTAATGCATGCATGCATGTAACTGCTGCACTTCAGATAACTGAATATTCTCTCATAAATAACTCATGCATGTCAGTTCAGATAGAGACCCAGTTGAGATCAGATGGAGGGACAATGTACTATCAGTTGCAGGAATATTCCATTATGAATATCTCTTGCATGCAGAAGGAATTCATTCCTTGGAGATTGCGCAGTTACTTCCTCAGTTTAGCGAGTGTGTGATGAGGCCAATCACACAGGTGGCATCATTGGACCCCAAGAAAAATTGTGCAAGGAAATAGGAGGCTTGGAGGGCTAAAGAAAGGCATATCTTGTGTCCACTCAGTTTGTGAGTTGTATTATTTGATTGCAGAGAGAGCAGGATAGCTTAAGAGCTGATTCTTTTTATAATCTGAACATATTTCCACTTGTATGATAATATAGAGATTGGGGTTTTAGGTTGAGGCTTTCCCCAAGTTATTATTTTGTGTTCATGTGTGATTGAATTCTCGTTCTTAGTTATATGTGTTCTATTTGATCTTGCTCATATTCTATTAAGCCTCCACAAAGTTTGTTGTAGAAGTAGATCATGTATTTTGCTTTAGTATATTGCATAATCTGTTGATCTACAATGGGAATTTCTACATGGTATCAGAGTGAAGGTGATCAAAGCGAAGAACACTATACAAGAAGGGAGAAGTACGAAGTTGGAGCTTCCTGAATATAGAAATCGATTTCTTATCACATCTCAATTTCACCAATGGCGTTCAATGGTTTAAGACTCGAGTATGCCCTTGATGGCAGCTCGAATTATATAGCCTGGAAGGATCACATGGAAGCAGTATTAGAGGATAACGGTCTAAAGGACTTCATTGATCAAGAAGTCCCCAAGCCGACTGATGCTACAAAATTGGCGGAATGGAAGAAATGTGTGGCTAGAGCAAGGAGAGTCCTTCTGGAGGGAGTTCGAGACCACATAGTCTCGAGTCTCCATGGGAAGGAGACATCGTTTTTGATGTAGAAAACATTGAAAGATCTATATCAGAATAGCAGCGATTAGAGGAAGCTGGTACTGAAAGACAAGCTTCGGAAAATCAAGTGTGAAAAGGGCGACATGATCTCTACATATCTGAACAAGCTCACCAACTGCAGGGATGAGCTTGGAAGCGAGGGGATCATGACAGCCGAAGATGACATGGTGAGTCTTGTACTCCTTGGTCTTCATAAGAGTTGGCATAGCTACCAAGACTCAGTTAATGGAAGAGAAAAACTGCCAGATTGGGAACGACTTTGGTCGAATCTGATGCAGGAGGAGATAAGAAGAAGCACCAGAGATGGATCCTCATCAAAGCAAGATGATGAGGAAAATCTAGCCTTAGCGAGTAAGGCGAGGAAGGGGAAAGGGAAGGCGTCCCATTCCAAATCCAGTTCTTCCCATGGTGGGAAGAAGTTTGACAAATCAAAAGTGCGATGCTTTCATTGTCATGAAGTGGGCCATTATGCTACGAATTGTCCACAGAAGAAATCCAAGAAGGGTTCCTCGAAGGGATCTGATGGTGAGGCACTGGCCTCATAGTTTGAGTTGGATTTCTCTCTTATTGCATGCATGGTTTCATCCATGGTGGGATGTGTGTGGTACCTGGACAGTGGAGCTTCATTCCACATGTCAGGTGACAAGAATATTTTCAGTACCTTGGAGGAGAAGGATCTCCAGATGCGGATCGAGATGGGTGATGATGGAAAGTACCATGTTTCAGGTGAAAATACGGTTGTGTTTCAGAGGGAGCATGGAGCTCCTCTCACCCTGATTGATGTAAAGTATGTACCAGGTCTGAAGAAGAATCTTGTGTTTGTTGCTATGCTAGAAGATAAAGGCTATGATGTAGTCTTTAGTAAAGGAAAGGTGTTCCTGAGGCATATCGGTATTGGACAGACAAAGTGAATCAGGGTTCGAGTAAAGAATCTCTACAAACTGGAGGTAGGCGACTGTGTTGCATTAAGTTTCAAAGCAGAGATGGTGCAGAGCCAAGATTTTGGCAAGCTATGGCATAGAAGATTGGGCCACTTGCACCATGGAGCCTTGAAGATCATGCAACATATTTCTACCGGGCTACCCAAGGGAAAACTGGAGCAGACAAATACATGCAAAGGTTGTACCTTGGGTAAGTATGCAAAATCTTCCTTTCCGGATCGAGACAGTAGAGCTGGAGCAATCCTAGAGCGAGTTCACTCAGATGTTCGTGGACCATTCTCTACAGTCTCCACCGCTAAACAAAGGTACTATGTTATTTTTAGTGATGATTTTTATCGTAGATTCTGGATCTACTTTATGCAAAAGAAGGATAAGACCTTCTTGAGGTTTTGTGAGTTTAAAGCCTTGGCAGAGAAAGAATCTGGAAAGAAAATAAAAGCCTTGCGTAGTGACAATGGTCGAGAGTATGTCTCCCAACAGTTTAAGGACTTCTGCGCTGCAGAAGGAATTAAACGGGAGTTGACGACACTCCATAACCCATAGTAGAATGGGGTGGCCGAAAGGAAGAACAGATCAACCGTGGGAATAGCTCGAGCGATGTTGCATCACCAAAGCCTACCACTGCAATTGTGGGCTTAGGCATGCAATACAGCAGTAGACTTGCAGAAAAGAAGCTCGCACCGTATACTGGGAATGAAGACACCTATGGAGGCCTTTTTCGGGAAGTGACCAGATGTGAGTCACTTTCGAATCTGTGGATCATTAGTTTACTGTCATGTGACAAAAGATGCTCGAAAGAAGCTAGATCCAACAACTGAGTTGGGAATACTTGTGGGGTACACGGATACACCCCACAACTATCGAGTGTACCTGCTACCAGTCAGAGGACAGTGGTACGTAGGGATCTGAAGTTCGACAAGCAGAAAGCCATGCAATTATCACTTGAGAGGGAGCTCAAGTTGCATGCAGAGGAGGAACTTTTAGTTCCTAAGGAGGAGGAGCCTCAGATTGATGCGGAGCAGTCGCATGCAGAGGATCTGGGAGTGGAGACATCCACTCATGCTGAGACTTCCAGAGATGGGCGGAAACGCTCAAGGGAAGCTGACAGGTTGATGTTGGATGCGCGGGAGAATGTGGGACAACCATCTTCTCAGCGCAGACAGAGGAGGTCGCCCGAGCGGTACACTGGGTACATGGCCCTGGTTGGGGAGTGTGTAGATACCGAACCTTCTTCATTCGAGGAGGCAGTGCAACAACTAGTCTGGGTTGATGCAATGGTAGAGGAGTATGACTCTATCATTCGGAACAGTGTGTGGGATGTTGTCCCAAGACCTCAGGGCAAGTCAGTGGTGAGTTCCAAATGGCTTTACAAGGTAAAGTAGGTAGCTAATGGCAATGTTGAGAAACATAAGGCAAGGTTTGTTGCCCGAGGTTTCTCACAGGTCGAGGGGATCGACTACAATGAGACCTTTGCTCCTGTAGCAAGGTACTCATCTATCAGATCGATGTTGGCACTATCATCTCAGATGGGTTGGAAGATCCATTAGATGGACGTGAAGACTGTAGAAATTTTGAATAATTTAACACATATTCACAGAGATTATCCTGATCATACAATTATAAGCGGAACATGTATAATACATAATCTCCTCTACGTTGATCATCAATTTACAGAAGCAGAAACATTCACAGGCACACATAGAAGCATCAATCAAACTCATAAACACAGTATGTATCCCGGGGAAAGCATCTCGCTAAAAACCCCACACTATCTGTATATTATATTGATTGAATCATGTAACATTACACAGCATAATACTTCTCACAAGTATCTCCACCTCTGTTACACACAATACAGCTCAGATCTGATCTCCAAATCTCTTCCACTGCTTGCCTGCCTCCACTGCTCAATACCTGCTCGAGAACTGATGAGAATAGCTTCCCAAACTCGATTTTCACCTGCAAAATAGTCACTCACTCTTTGTGGACGTGAGCAAAGGCTAAAATGTGGGCCAAATACGTGAACAAACTCATTGGCATACTCAATCCTTTGATTTTGCAAGATCTGATGCACAACTATAGTCACAACTGATAGCAATCTGATTCTCTACCACTTGTCCCTGTTGAACTGAACAGGCACTGACATGCAACTGAGTTAACTGATGTATTCTTTAGTTGTATTATGAGTTAATAACTTGTGAATTAATTAATAACTAATTCACCCAACTCATCTCTAGTCTATTGATCAGTTAGACTAAATACAACCAGTTTAACAAAGCTAAACTGAACACAACTCCATCAACTGCACCTCCAGTCCACTAAACTCAACTCACTTGAGTTCTAACTGAAGTTCTGCATGCAAATATTAGTCATCCCATAGGTAACCACGTATTTCCTTGTGGGATCTGCATGTACCACATCCGTAGCTCATCCGGAAGTGCTCCAAGAGAATAAGATCAAGTTTATAGTCCAAATATTATTATGAGACAATAATATTTGACTTTTCTATTTTTGACAGCCAGTCTAAAAATAGACTTTGATCACTCACACTGTGATCATTCACATTTTGATAAAAAATAGAAGTCCATCTATTTTCCCCAACTTGACCAATCATCCATAAACAACAACCTGCAATCCATAGACATGATCCATATGTCTAAAAATAGACATAGTCTAAAAATAGACTTGCGCCAAAAATAGCCTGCGGGCCCACTTAGTGAAGGCGACTCTTTTCACTAAGCTCCATCATCTTGTTGTATTCTCAACAAGCATTTCTTGTTGCACACTTTTCAACACTCCCTCTCAACAAGAAAGGCTTCCTCTCAAACCCGATCCTGTAACTCTGGAATGTTCTCCATGCAACACATCTGGCTGGTCCACTTGCTCTGTCATCAAAGTCTCTGACTGCTATTGCCTCTGTCGACTGAAACTCTGCATCTCTGTGCTCTTCAGTATCTGACTACTCTAGCCTCTGTCACTTTGATCTCTGACTGCATCCGTGCTGCTGCTGGTTCTATCTCCCAGCATTGCATCCGCACTGCACCTCCCAACTGACCTCCCTGTTGGGATAGAAACACCCTCTGATGCTGAAGCTCTACCTGCTGCTGACAAGTGCTCCCTCTCTGACATCTGCGCTACTGCAACATCTCCATGCATCTCGCACCATTGCACACCTCTCTGTGCCACCTAGCACTGTGCAAAACACTTGTGCCTCTCGCATTGCTACAGCCTGCTAGCTATGCGCTATCCTGGGATTCCCTGCACTGTCGCTCTCTCTGCCGCTCCATCTGCATCTGTCTCTACCCAATCAGTCAGTTCCTGCTACTACACATCGAGGCTCCCGTAGCAAGGTCTCATCCAAGAGGTTGGGTACCTCAAGGATCTTGCCCCTCCTCCTTGGGATGATCAATCCACATCACCCCACCTCCTACCTGGAGGTATGGATGCATGCGATCCCTCAGCCCACCTGGCTTGAAGTTTCCCCCTACTGGAGGTCTCTGGATGAGTAGATGTCTCTACTCGATCTCCTCTCAGCTTCCCCTGTTGTGGCTCCTCCACAATCTCCTGAAGCTGCTGCACCAATCGTGGCTCCTCCACAATCGTCTGAGACTTCTTCTGGCTCTGCATGTTGAGAGGTAATATACGCTCCCTCTCAACCACCAAGTCTCCATCAGTTGCCTTGTTGCTCAAGGCTTTGCATGCATCTTGAACCTCAAGAGCATACAGGTTCCTGACCCGTGAACCAATCTCATGACAAAGAAAGCATCTCACCTTCAACTTGTCAACCTTCTTCCCATCACTGGAAGAACTAGATTCGGAAAGAGAAACCTTCTTCTTTCCCTTCGCCTTACTCGCTAAGGCACAGTTCTCCTCATCCTGCATGGATGAAGAACCATCTTTGGTGCTCTGTCTAATCTCCTCCTGCATCAAATCCGACCATAGTCGTTCCCAATTTGGCAGTTTCTCCCTTCCACTCACCGAGTCCTGGTAGCTATGCCAACTCTTAGGAAGGTCAAGGAGTCCTAGACTCACCATCCTCATCATCAACAGTAACCCCCACACTTCCTAGCTCATCTCGACACTGAGTGAACCTCGTGAGATACTGGGGCATACTATCTCCATTCTCGAACTGAATGTTTCTGAGTTTTATCTCTTGCTTTGGAATTAAATTCGAATTCCACCAGCACAAAACTCAACTGCTTCCGATCTAGAATTCGTGAGAACAAATTATTTCTTGTACAGAGATTGACTGTATGGGCATTCACTAGATATCTCACCTTCCAAAAGAAGGATGAATCCAGAGGCTACCTGGCCCGATTACAGACTCTGCCTGAAGAAATAAAATGTAAACACTTCCTGAATAATAGATCTGATGATCAATACAGCACTGATATCATGTAGAACTTCTTCTACAAATTAGCTAGCTCCGATACCATGTAGAAACTTTTTCTACAATTATCTTGCTCTGATACCATGTAGAAATTTTGAATAATTTAACACATATTCACAGAGATTATCCTGATCATACAATTATAAGCGGAACATGTATAATACATAATCTCCTCTACGTTGATCATCAATTTACAGAAGCAGAAACATTCACAGGCACACATAGAAGCATCAATCAAACTCATAAACACAGTATGTATCCCGGGGAAAGCATCTCGCTAAAAACCCCACACTATCTGTATATTATATTGATTGAATCATGTAACATTACACAGCATAATACTTCTCACAAGTATCTCCACCTCTGTTACACACAATACAGCTCAGATCTGATCTCCAAATCTCTTCCACTGCTTGCCTGCCTCCACTGCTCAATACCTGCTCGAGAACTGATGAGAATAGCTTCCCAAACTCGATTTTCACCTGCAAAATAGTCACTCACTCTTTGTGGACGTGAGCAAAGGCTAAAATGTGGGCCAAATACGTGAGCAAACTCATTGGCATACTCAATCCTTTGATTGTGCAAGATCTGATGCACAACTATAGTCACAACTGATAGCAATCTGATTCTCTACCACTTGTCCCTGTTGAACTGAACATGCACTGACATGCAACTGAGTTAACTGATGTATTCTTTAGTTGTATTATGAGTTAATAACTTGTGAATTAATTAATAACTAATTCACCCAACTCATCTCTAGTCTATTGATCAGTTAGACTAAATACAACCAGTTTAACAAAGCTAAACTGAACACAACTCCATCAACTGCACCTCCAGTCCACTAAACTCAACTCACTTGAGTTCTAACTGAAGTCCTGCATGCAAATATTAGTCATCCCATAGGTAACCACGTATTTCCTTGTGGGATCTGCATGTACCACATCCGTAGCTCATCCGGAAGTGCTCCAAGAGAATAAGATCAAGTTTATAGTCCAAATATTATTATGAGACAATAATATTTGACTTTTCTATTTTTGACAGCCAGTCTAAAAATAGACTTTGATCACTCACACTGTGATCATTCACATTTTGATCAAAAATAGAAGTCCATCTATTTTTCCCAACTTGACCAATCATCCATAAACAGCAACCTACAATCCATAGACATGATCCATATGTCTAAAAATAGACATAGTCTAAAAATAGACTTGCGCCAAAAATAGCCTGCGGGCCCACTTAGTGAAGGCGACTCTTTTCACTAAGCTCCATCATCTTGTTGTATTCTCAACAAGCATTTCTTGTTGCACACTTTTCAACACTGCCTCTCAACAAGAAAGGCTTCCTCTCAAACCCGATCCTGTAACTCTGGAATGTTCTCCATGCAACACATCTGGCTGGTCCACTTGCTCTGTCATCAAAGTCTCTGACTGCTATTGCCTCTGTCGACTGAAACTCTGCATCTCTGTGCTCTTCAGTAACTGACTACTCTAGCCTCTGTCACTTTGATCTCTGACTGCATCCGTGCTGCTGCTGGTTCTATCTCCCAGCATTGCATCCGCACTGCACCTCCCAACTGACCTCCCTGTTGGGATAGAAACACCCTCTGATGCTGAAGCTCTACCTGCTGCTGACAAGTGCTCCCTCTCTGACATCTGTGCTACTGCAACATCTCCATGCATCTCGCACCATTGCACACCTCTCTGTGCCACCTAGCACTGTGCAAAACACTTGTGCCTCTCGCATTGCTACAGCGTGCTAGCTATGCACTGTCCTGGGATTCCCTGCACTGTCGCTCTCTCTGCCGCTCCATCCGCATCTGTCTCTACCCAATCAGTCAGTTCCTGCTACTACACATCGAGGCTCCCGTAGCAAGGTCTCATCCAAGAGGTTGGGTACCTCAAGGATCTTGCCCCTCCTCCTTGGGATGATCAATCCACATCACCCCACCTCCTACCTGGAGGTATGGATGCATGCGATCCCTCAGCCCACCTGGCTTGAAGTTTCCCCCTACTGGAGGCTTCTGGATGAGTAGATGTCTCTACTCGATCTCCTCTCATCTTCCCCTGTTGTGGCTCCTCCACAATCTCCTGAAGCTGCTGCACCAATCGTGGCTCCTCCACAATCGTCTGAGACTTCTTCTGGCTCTGCATGTTGAGAGGTAATATACGCTCCCTCTCAACCACCAAGTCTCCATCAGTTGCCTTGTTGCTCAAGGCTTTGCATGCATCTTGAACCTCAAGAGCATACAGGTTCCTGACCCGTGAACCAATCTCATGACAAAGAAAGCATCTCACCTTCAACTTGTCAACCTTCTTCCCATCACTGGAAGAACTAGATTCGGAAAGAGAAACCTTCTTCTTTCCCTTCGCCTTACTCGCTAAGGCACAGTTCTCCTCATCCTGCATGGATGAAGAACCATCTTTGGTGCTCTGTCTAATCTCCTCCTGCATCAAATCCGACCATAGTCGTTCCCAATTTGGCAGTTTCTCCCTTCCACTCACCGAGTCCTGGTAGCTATGCCAACTCTTAGGAAGGTCAAGGAGTCCTAGACTCACCATCCTCATCATCAACAGTAACCCCCACACTTCCTAGCTCATCTCGACACTGAGTGAACCTCGTGAGATACTGGGGCATACTATCTCCATTCTCGAACTGAATGTTTCTGAGTTTTATCTCTTGCTTTGGAATTAAATTCGAATTCCACCAGCACAAAACTCAACTGCTTCCGATCTAGAATTCGTGAGAACAAATTATTTCTTGTACAGAGATTGACTGTATGGGCATTCACTAGATATCTCACCTTCCAAAAGAAGGATGAATCCAGAGGCTACCTGGCCCGATTACAGACTCTGCCTGAAGAAATAAAATGTAAACACTTCCTGAATAATAGATCTGATGATCAATACAGCACTGATATCATGTAGAACTTCTTCTACAAATTAGCTAGCTCCGATACCATGTAGAAACTTTTTCTACAATTATCTTGCTCTGATACCATGTAGAAATTTTGAATAATTTAACACATATTCACAGAGATTATCCTGATCATACAATTATAAGCGGAACATGTATAATACATAATCTCCTCTACGTTGATCATCAATTTACAGAAGCAGAAACATTCACAGGCACACATAGAAGCATCAATCAAACTCATAAACACAGTATGTATCCCGGGGAAAGCATCTCGCTAAAAACCCCACACTATCTGTATATTATATTGATTGAATCATGTAACATTACACAGCATAATACTTCTCACAAGTATCTCCACCTCTGTTACACACAATACAGCTCAGATCTGATCTCCAAATCTCTTCCACTGCTTGCCTGCCTCCACTGCTCAATACCTGCTCGAGAACTGATGAGAATAGCTTCCCAAACTCGATTTTCACCTGCAAAATAGTCACTCACTCTTTGTGGACGTGAGCAAAGGCTAAAATGTGGGCCAAATACGTGAGCAAACTCATTGGCATACTCAATCCTTTGATTGTGCAAGATCTGATGCACAACTATAGTCACAACTGATAGCAATCTGATTCTCTACCACTTGTCCCTGTTGAACTGAACATGCACTGACATGCAACTGAGTTAACTGATGTATTCTTTAGTTGTATTATGAGTTAATAACTTGTGAATTAATTAATAACTAATTCACCCAACTCATCTCTAGTCTATTGATCAGTTAGACTAAATACAACCAGTTTAACAAAGCTAAACTGAACACAACTCCATCAACTGCACCTCCAGTCCACTAAACTCAACTCACTTGAGTTCTAACTGAAGTCCTGCATGCAAATATTAGTCATCCCATAGGTAACCACGTATTTCCTTGTGGGATCTGCATGTACCACATCCGTAGCTCATTCTGAAGTGCTCCAAGAGAATAAGATCAAGTTTATAGTCCAAATATTATTATGAGACAATAATATTTGACTTTTCTATTTTTGACAGCCAGTCTAAAAATAGACTTTGATCACTCACACTGTGATCATTCACATTTTGATCAAAAATAGAAGTCCATCTATTTTTCCCAACTTGACCAATCATCCATAAACAACAACCTGCAATCCATAGACATGATCCATATGTCTAAAAATAGACTTGCGCCAAAAATAGCCTGCGGGCCCACTTAGTGAAGGCGACTCTTTTCACTAAGCTCCATCATCTTGTTGTATTCTCAACAAGCATTTCTTGTTGCACACTTTTCAACAAAGACAACATTCCTCAATGGGAAGATTGAGGAGGAGGTGTACATTGAGCAACCAGAGGGTTTCGAGACCTTCGATCATGAGTCGCATGTGTGCCAACTCAAGAGGGCTTTGTGTGGGCTGAAGCAAGCACCCTGTGCTTGGTACACCAGGATCGACAGCTATTTCACTGGGTTGGGCTTCGCCAAGAGTGAAGCAGATGCGAACCTTTACCACATCATGGTAGAAGGTAAGCCATTAATCATTGTTCTTTATGTCGATGATCTGATTTTGACAGGTGATGATCAATTGATCCAGTCTTGCAAGGAGGACCTTGCAAGAGAGTTCGAAATGAAAGACACGGGTCTTATGCACTACTTTCTAGGCATGGAGGTGTGGCCTAAAGCTGGTGAAGTATTTGTGTCTCAAGGAAAGTATGCCAATGAGATGCTTAGGCGCTTTCACATATAGAAGTGCAAGCCCATGCAGACTCTTCTAGCTGGGAACTGGAGGAAGGAGGATGCTACTTCAGGTGAGGTAGTAGCTACTATTGTTTATCGGCAGCTGGTGGGTTCACTTATGTATCTGGTGAACACACGACCCGACTTATGCTTTGCGGTGAACCAACTGAGTCAAGCTATGGTTCAGCCTACCAAGCTGTTTTGGAAGGCAGCAAAGCATGTGCTGAGATACCTCAGAGGCACATCTCAGTTTGGATTGTGGTACAGACGGACAGAGGGAGTGAAGCTTCAGGGCTTCATAGATGCGGATTGGGTAGGGAGTCCATCAGACCGGAAGAGCACTTCTGGAGGAATCTTCAACCTTGGTTCAGCTGCAGTTTCCTGGTACAGCAGGAAACAAAGATCAGTTGCACTTAGCTCAACAGAGGCTGAATACATGGCTGCTAGTCAGGCTGCATGTGAGGCCATTTGGATGCAGAAGATTCTAGTGGGATTGTTTGGTCAGAGGATGGACCCAATAGTTATCTACTGCGATAATCAAAGTTGTATCAAACTCTCTGAGAATCCAGTTTTTCATGATAGGTCCAAGCACATTGATATCCGGTATCACCATCTTCGAGACTGTGTGGTCAAGAGGATCATGTTGTTGCTGTATGTTTCGACCGAGGAACAGGATGCAGATATTTTGACTAAGGCATTGTCAAAATGCAAGTTCGAGTTCCACAGAGACAGGATTGGGGTTACTGATAATCCCTTTCTTGTTGAGAGGGAGTGTTGAAAATAGCAACAAGAAATGCTAAATATAGAAGTGCTAAATTTAGCACTGCTATAAATAGCATTTCGGGATACCTTCCTATTTTAGTTAGTCCCTAAACTAAAATAGAGAAGTAAAAATTTGAATTTGATCTTAGCAGCTGTTTGTAAAATAATTAATTAATTCATCTTGATTTAATTAGTTGTAGAAAATCAAACATGAAGTCTATGTGGGGACATGCAACAGTTTCTCCATTGATTGAGGAATTAATCCATCAGTTAACGAGATAAGGATGAGTTGTAATATTGAGTTGTAATTAGTTGGCCCAATTAACTGAGTCAAGTCCAGTTAGATTAGTTCAAACAGTTTGTTGAATTAATTGTGAGTTCAGTTAGTTAATGCATGCATGCATGTAACTGTTGCACTTCAGATAACTGAATATTTTCTCATAAATAACTCATGCATGTTAGTTCAGACAGAGACCCAGTTGAGATCAGATGGAGGGACAATGTACTATCAGTTGCAGGAATATTCCATTATGAATATCTCTTGCATGCAGAAGGAATTCATTCCTTGGAGATTGCGCAGTTACTTCTTCAGTTTAGTGAGTGTGTGATGAGGCCAATCACACAGGTGGCATCATTGGACCCTAAGAAAAACTGCGCAAGGAAATAGGAGGCTTGAAGGGCTGAGGAAAGGAATATCTTGTGTCTACTCAGTTTTCGAGCTGTATTGTTTGATTGCAGAGAGAGCAAGATAGCTTGAGAGCTGATTCTTTTTGTAATCTGAACATATTTCCACTTGTATGATAATACAGAGATTGGGGTTTTAGGTTGAGGCTTTCCTCGGGTTATTCTTCTGTGTTCATGTGTGATTGAATTCTCATTCTCGGTTATATGTGTTCTATTTGATCTTGCTCATATTCGATTAAGCTTCCGCAAAGTTTGTTGTAGAAGTAGATATTGTATTTTGCTTTAGTATATTGCATAATATGTTGATCTACAGTGGGAATTTCTACATGATATTACCATCGTAAATAAACATGGGAAGGATATTGAAGTTGTTGATTTTATTTCCAGATTAACATCTAATGAAAATGAGCTCCAAGTAGAATATCCCTTTCCTGATGAGCATCTCTTCACAGTGTATACTAACTCTCAATTGTTTGCAAATATTGCTAACTATTTGGTTGTAGGCAAGCTTCCACTATACATGACTCCTAAAGAATGATAGAGGATCATAAAACATAGTGGAATATTCCCATCGATCGATGGTTGTCTTTTCTGCACAAGACCTAACTTGATTATTGGAAGATGTGTATAGGAAGACGATGTCTACAAAATACAAAAATATTTCCATAATGGCCCATGTGGGGGCCACCTTGCCAATAATATAACAAGGTATAAGGTACTACTATAGGGATATTATTGGCCATCTATTTTTTAGGATGCCAAGGAATATGTGAAGATATTTGATGGTTGCTAGCACATGACTAGACTAGAATACAAACGAGATGTTGTTGCAACCCGGTTGGTGCTGGAACCCTTTGACAGATGGACCATTGATTTTGTGGGACCAATAGATCACTCTTGCCATGGGAAATCCTACATCCTAGTTTGCATAGATTATGTTATGAAGTAGATGGAAGCTAAATCACTCCCAATGATAATTGAACAAGTAGTAGTGGAATTTCTCCATGAAGAAATATTCACCGGGTTTAGAATACCCCAAGAGATAGTGACTAATGAAGTAACCTAGTTTACTACAACACTCATTAAGGAATTAATGGACATTTAAAATATCGAGCATAGGACAACAACATCATATCATCCATAGGAAACTAATCAAGTATAGGGGACTAAAAAAATCCTTGAGGCCATTATCACCAACATTGTCAGGCTACATCGCAAGGACTAGACCGATCGAATCCTCGAAGCACTATGGACATATATAACAACCTAGAGAACTACTATCGTATGTACTCCGTGTGAACTAGTGTATGGAAATAGAGTGTTTTTGCATATTGAAACAAATACCCAAACACTAAGGATAATAGTAAAACTTGGACTAGACTTATCCAAAATTCTTAAACAAAGGCTACTGTAGATCAATGAATTAGATGAACTGTCACGCTGCCCTGCATAAAACCATAATGATAACACAATAGAGGGCTAGATGACATGATAAGTTAATAAAAAATAAGAAACTGAAAGCCAGAGATTGGGCACCACTATTCAACTCCAAGTTTAAATATTTAGAGGAAAGTTGTGCATTATAGGGCTTAGACCGTATAAGTTAGATAGATTATATGATAATAGAGTCATCAAGATTCGTATTGTTGATGAATAAAGGAACCCTCTAATGGTCAATGGACATAGGCTTCACCTATATCACCGACCCCTATCAAAAGAGGCTTTTTTAGGAAGATTACTAATGCATGGCCTAATAGTGATCTGAAAATTGTCCAAAAAGGAGAAATCTCGATGAATCATTCTTCCTCCTTTATACCAATAAAAAATATATAAAAACAAGAAGAATAGTAGTAGGAGGTGGAATTTCATGTATGAAAACCATTAGGAGCCCTGAGCACATAGCATGTGAAAACCAGTCTAGTTTGGCATAGAAAATGTTAAAAAAATGACAATAAATTCTTTTGCTTACACATTTATGCTACGTTTTTTTTTTTGGTTAATAAAGTGACTTTCAATAGATGTAGGAGAGGATAGTACCATTACCGCAACTCCATTACATGGTCCAATTGTTGCAACTCCGTTACTGGACATGTATTGTTGCAAATTTGTTCACCCCGTTGCTACAACTCAGTGATAGGACATTGTTGTTACAACTCTGAAACTTTGTTATTGCAAATCTAGGATTGCAACTCCACTGCTACAATTCCAACGATTAGAAAGGGTAATGATGCTTCCTGCCATGACACAAGGGTTGATATGGTCAAAGATAATTGTTACGACTCCACTAGCATTGATATTGCAACTTTGTCACATTACTGTAATTTCAACACACTACTGCAACTCCATGTGCATGCTGCAACTATAGTAAAACATGATTTCAAGTTGTTTGTGGGGTCAAGATGCTAGTGCAGAAGGTACGAGCCATAACTACTTATGGTAAGTGTAAATAGGTATGTTTCCCCAAAATTTTGGATAATGAAAGGCATTGATTGACATAATTCCAACTTGACCTTTTAATTCAAATCACTCGCATCATTTCCGCCACCAACACCAATGACACAAGGTCCCATCACGATGTCACTCCTTCCATAACTAAAAACTCATTTTACCAATTTGTTTATTCCAAATATAGTAGTCGTCATATGAATTATGAGAAAAGAGAGAAACCATGGGAGGTTGCCTCATTCACAAGGAACCTACAAAAGTTCTGTCACTGCGAGCATATCATCATGTGTGGGAAATATTTCAACAAGGGGGTTGGGTTGAGTATATTCAAAGGTTTCATGAGTAGAATGATGAAGTGGAACTAGAATTTGCTCTCAGGTTTGTTGAAAATTGGTCAATGTTGTTGAAAATGCAATAAGAAAATCCTAATTTAATTTTGTCCTTGAATTAAATTGGGAATAATATTGTAATTCCATATCTCATGACAACTTGTATTAGTTAACTAAGTTAATTTGACTTAGTTGGCTCAGTTAATTCGAGTTGAGGGTCTAACTTGAGTCATGTAGAGTGTCTCCAACATATAGGAGCCCTAGTTGAGTTTATTTTGAGTTGTAATTAATTAATTAATTCAATTTAATTGAGTTAAAGTGAGTTAAACTAGTTCTAATTGTTCGAGGAACTAGTGGGAGGTGTAATAGTGTGGTGTTGTTTGCAATGGTCAACCAGTAAACTGATGATTCACTCATAAATAACTCATGCATGTCAGATCTAGGAGTTAGCTAGTCGAGATTGGAGTTCAGGGACAATGTACTATTAGTTGTATAATCATCCGAGTTGTACAGGTGGTGCATGTAGTCAGAGGAAGGCCTATAAGGATTGTGCAATTCCAATTGAGGAATTTCCCTAATTAATAGGGGGTTAATTCCCAAGGAAACAACACAAGGAAATATGGACATGGGAAAGTAGAAAATTGGTTAAGTATTGGCCTGGGCTTGTATAGGAAGTTATGAGACAGATAAAGATAGTGCAGAGGTTGCTTGAGCTTGAGCAAAGCACTGCAATATTCTCATATTTTCTGACTAGTGCAATATATAGATAGTAGGGGTTTTTAGCTGTGGCATTCCCCAGGAAATCATTGTATAATGTGTTGATTGAATTCTTTCTATTGTATGCTTCATGATTTTACGATTGTTTAACTGTCTCTGCTGATGAGTAAAGTATATTCAAGCTTATTGTTTTAGCATATTACAATTAGCAGTTTGAATCTACAAGGAATTTCTACATGGCATTAGAGCTGACATCACTATAGAAGAGGAGAATACGAGTTTGTCTTTTGCAGGTGAAATCAAATTTGTAGTATCATACTTCAGAGCCTGCAAGATGTCGTTCTACGGATTGAGACTAGAATATGCCCTTGAAGGTATTTCAAACTATATTTATTGGAAGGACATGATGGAGGCAGCATTGAAAGACAACAGGCTTAAGGAATTCATAGACAGAGATATTCCTAAGCCTCCAACAACTGAAGCTCAAGATTTGGTAGAGTGGAGAGAATATGTTGCAAAGGCGAGAAGGATTATCCTAGAAGGAGTTCAAGATCATATTGTCTCGAGCCTCCACATTAAGGAGACTCCATATGCAATGTGGAAGGCCTTAACAAACTTGTTTCAAAAAAACAGTGACCACATGAAGCTGGCACTAAAGGGCAAGCTCAAGAAAATCAAGATGGAGAAGGGCGACACAATACCAAAGTACTTGACCAAGTTCACACAATGTCAGTATGAGATTGGAAGTGTTGGTGTTACAGTTACTGAAAATGATCTGGTAAGCTTAGCACTTCTAGGCCTTCCCAAGAGCTGGCACAACTACCCGGACTCAGTAAATGAGAGGGAGAAGCTACCAGAGTGGGAGCATTTTTGGTTTGACTTGGTGCAAGAAGATATTCAATGGAACACCAGAGATGGATCCTCATCCAAGCATGATGATGAGGAGAACTGTGCCTTAGATGGAAAGGCGAAGAAAGGGAAAGGGAAGTCACCCCATTCCAAATCAGATTCTAGTTATGGTGTAAAGAGGAAGGACATGTAAAAGATTAATTGTTTTCACTATCACAAGATGGGACACTATTCCACGAAGTGTTTGCATAAGAAGGTTGGCAAGAATCCCTCCGGAGGAGTGACAGGTGAAGCTCTTGCTCCACAATTCAAAATTTGTTTCACCCTCATCACTTGCACAGTGACATCAGTGATGGGTAATGTGTGGTATCTGGATAGTGGAGCCTCATTCCATATGACTGACAATAAATAATTCTTTAGTGACTTAGAGGAGAAGGACCTGCAGATGCACATCGAAATGGGAGATGATGGGAGGTATAGCGCGACCGACATCGGTACTGTTACCTCTCAGAGGTAGCCTAGTTCTCCACTCACATTAAAAGAATGCACATATGTTCCGGGTTTGAAGAAGAATTTGATTTCAGTTTCCATGTTGGAGGACTGTGGCTATGATGTGATATTTAGCAAAGGAACGACTTTCCTTCATCACATAGACTCAGGAGAAGTGAAGTGGATCGAGGTTTAAGTGAAGAACCTCTACAAATTGGATGTAGAAGATTGTGCTATTTTGAGCACAAAAGCAGAGAAGGTGCAGATCCGAGACATCAGTGAGTTATGGCATAAAATATTGGGTCACTTACACCACCGAGGTTTGAAGATCATGCAAAAAATTTCTACAGGACTTCCCAAGGGTACACTAGAGCAGAGAGATACATGTAAAGGGTGTACATTGGGGAAGTACACCAAATCTACCTTTCATGATAAGGATAGTCGAGCGCAAGCGATCCTTGAAAGAGTTCACTTAGATGTGTGTGGACTGTTCTCGAGAGCCTCCACGGCCAAGCACATGTATAATGTAATATTTGTAGATGATTTTTCTTGTAAGTGATGGATTTTCTTCATGCAGAAGAAAGATTAGACGTTCACTAAATTTAGTGAATTTAAAGCACTTGTTGAGAAATACATTGGCGGGAAAGTTAAAGCTCTCAGGAGCAATAACGGTGGAGAATATGTGTCGAATGAATTCAAGAAATTATTTGTAGAAGAAGGCATTCGACGAGAGTTAATAGCACCCCCATAACCCACAACATAATGGGGTGGATGAAAGGAAGAACATAAGTATTGTGGGAGATGCACGGGCAACGTTACGTGATCAGGGCCTACCGTTACTCTTGTGGGTTGAAGCATGCAACACGATTGTATATGTGAAAAACAAGAGTCCTCATCGGAACCTCGGGATGAGTACACCAAAAGAAGTTTTTTCAAGTAAGAAACCATATGTGGCACAGTGTAGGATATTTGGTTCATAAGTTTACTGTCATGTTACCAAGGATGCAAGGAAAAAGCTAGAACCAATAGTTGAGTTGGGAATATTTGTGGGGCACACTAATACACCTCATAACTATCGAGTATACTTACCATCTCACAGGATGATAGTGGTTCATAGAGATGTGAAGTTTGATGAAGACAAGGCCATGAGATGTTCCCTTGAGAGGGAGCTTCAATTGCATGGAGAAGAGGAGGTTTTATCTCCAAAGGAAGAAACTCAAGATGATATGAAGAAACCACATGCATGAGAGCAGAGAGCGGAAGCACCCACTCATGCAGAGACTTCCAAAGATGGAAGGAAGTGCACCAGAGAGGCTGACAGATTGATGCTTGATGCTAGAGAGAATATAGGAGCCTGCACATCATAGTGTGGGCAGAAGAGGCCACTAGATTGGTACACTGGTTACATGGCTCTGATGAGGGAGAGTGTAGAGATTGAGGCATCCTCATTTGAGGACGCAGAGCAAAAACCAATATGGGTTGATGCCATGGTTGAGGAGTACGACACCATTATCAAAAATAGTGTTTGGGAAGTGGTTGCAAGGCCAGTAAATAAGTCAATGGTGAGTTCGAGATGGCTTTACAAGGTAAAGCAAGAAAAATATGGGAGTGTGGAGAAACACAAGGCTAAATTTGTGGCCATAGGGTTCTCTCAGGTGGAGGGAATTGATTACGAGGAGACCTTTGCTCCAGTAGCAAGGTACTCTTCAATCAGATATATTCTAACACTTTCAGCGTAGATGGGATGGAAGATACATCAGATGGATGTGAAGACAACATTCCTCAATGGTGTGATTGAGGAAGAGGTGTACATTGAGCAGTCAGAAGGATTTGAGACCTTCAATAGAGAGTTGCATGTGTGCAGACTCAAGCGAGCATTGTATGGATTGAAACAAGCACCCCATGCTTGGTACACCAGGATTGCCAGCTATTTCACCAAGTTGGGCTTCACCAAAACTGAAGTAGATGCAAACCTTTGCCATATTGTGGTTGAAGGTAAATTGTTGATTATAGTATTATGTGACAATGACTTAGTTCTAATAGGTGATGAGAAGCTGGTAAAATCTTGCAAAGAGGATCTTGCAAGAGAATTCAAGATGAAGGACTTGGGGCTCATGCATTATTTCCTTGGTATGGAAGTATGGCAAGGAGATGAGGAACTGTTTGTCTCTCATAGAAAGTATGTCAACGAGATACTGAAGAAGTTCCACATGGAGAGCAACAAACCCATGGAGACTCATATAGTAGGAAATTAGAGGAAGGAAGATTCTACCTTAGGTGAAGAAGTGGAGGCTACTATTTATAGGGAACTTGTGGGTTCACTTATGTATTTGGTGAACACACGAATGGACATATGTTTTGCAGTTAACCAACTTAGTCAAGCAATGGTTAAGCCAACCAAACTCTATTAGAAGGGAACTAAACATGTGTTGAGATACCTCAGAGGCACCACTGAGTTTGGTATTTGGTACAGATGGAAAAAAAGAGTGAAGATTCAAGGCTTCACAAATGTAGATTGGGCAGGGAGTCCATCCAACTAGAAGAGCACATAAGGGGTAATCTTCAGTATTTGGTCAGAAGTACTTTCTTGGCACAACAAGAAGTAGAGATCAATTGCACTCAGTTCAGAAGAAGCAAAGTATATGGCTGCTAGTCGAGCAACTTGTGAGGCTATCTAAATGAGGAAGATCGTTGTTGGGTTATTTGGTTAACAGATGGATCCTATAATGATTTACTGTGACAATCAGAGTCGTCAGAAACTATTTGAGAATTCAATTTTTCATGATTGGTCCAAGCATATCAACATCCAATATCACCATCTACGAGATTGTGTGCAAAGGAGAATCATGTTGTTGGAGTACATTCCTATAGAGGAACATAATGTAGATAACCCCTTTCTTGTTGAGAGGGAATGTTGAAAATGCAACAAGAAAATACTAATTTAATTTTTTCCTTGAATTAAATTGGGAATAAAATTGTAATTCCATATCTCATGACAACTTGTATTAGTTAACTAAGTTAATTTGACTTAGTTAGCTTAGTTAATTCAAGTTGAGGGTCTAACTTGAGTCATGTAGAGTGTCTCCTACATTATAGGACCCCTGGTTGAGTTTATTTTGAGTTGTAATTAATTAATTATTTCAGTTTAACTGAGTTAAAGTGAGTTAAACTAGTTCCAACAATTGGAGGAAGTAGTGGGAGGTCTAGTAGTGTGGTGCTGCCTATAGTGACTAACTAATAAACTGATGATTCACTCATAAATAAATCATGCATGTTAGATCTGAGAGTTACCCAGTTGATATTGGAGTTGAGGGATAATGTACTATCAGTTGTATAATCATCTGAATTGTATAGGTGGTGCATGGAGTCAAAGGAAGGCCTATGAGGATTGCACAATTCCAGTTGAGGAATTTCCCTCATTAATAGGGGCTAATTCCCAAGGAAACCATGCAAGGAAATAAGGACTTGGGAAAGCAACAAATTGGTTAATTATTGGCCTCGGCTTGTCTAGGAAGTTGTGAGACAGGTAAAGATAGTGTAGAGGTTGCTCGGGCTTGAGCAAAGCATTGTAATCTTCTCATATTTTTTGACTAATGAAATATATAGATAGCAGGGGTTTGTAGTTGTGGCTTTCCCCAGGAAATCATTTTGTAATGTGCTGATTGAATTCTTTCTCTTGTATGCTTTGTGATTTTATGATCGTTTAATTCTTTCCGCTGGTGAGTAGAGTAGATTCAAGTCTATTGTTTTAGCATATTACAATTAGCAGTTTGAATCTACTAGGAAGTTCTACAAATTTTGCGAGGCATAATTATGGAGGTCACAAAGGAAACATTGGTTGAGGTAACAAGGTTACCACAAATAAGAGAGAGGTGGTTATGTAAAAGAAAGTCAAAGCCAGAGGTCATGGAGTAGATCTTGGAGCCTGGGGAAGCCCTAGTCAAGAATGGAGTAAGGTTCTATAGGATGTCGCTGCTACATCCATGGGAATACATAGCCTTGGTCATGTAGATATACATCACCTTCAAAGGTCACCATGGAGTTGTGTACTTCCCACATATGTGATTGATGGAACATCTATGGAATGGGAGACTCATGACATGTCATATTTCTTCCTCAAATTGATACAAACCATGAAAACGTAACTACAAAAATCTTGACGTCCCAAGGATTCTCTCTTCAAACACAGATTAATAAAATTATTGATGGTGTGAGCCCTGGACCAGAAAGCATAACATGGGATGAGGTCATTAGGGCACTTACTAAAATTTTTGAAGCTATAAATCACCAATACATATTGCAAAAGATGCAACTCCATTAGCAGGAGAAGCAAAAGTTGCAACTCCACCATGCATGACAATGGTACAACTCTTGAAGCCGCAATTGCTACCACTCCCAGAGTTGAAGCTAAGGAATACATTGTTGCCATTCCCATGGCCATAGAGTACCCACCTGTCCCTGTTGAAGAAGAAACCCTATGAAGTGGCGCTGCAACTCCACAAATGGATGATGACAATAATGTGGAGATCATCAACAGGAAAGGCCCTACCAAACAAGTAGAGGAGGAAAAAGACACCAACGCATGTGCCCAAGAAGAAGAAAGTCATATACACTCATCTGGAAGGAACTCTGCAAGCACAACAAGAAACCCCCGTTGCAACACAAGAATTAGCAAGGGCAGAAGATGAGGGAGTTGTTGAAGAAAAAGTGACCTCTGCTGCTCCATAGGAACCAATAGAGACGTTTGAGGTAGAATTCCTTGTTGGCACACAAGAACCTGTTAGTCTCCTATGTCTAGGAATCCGAGTCTTGTTAGTATTGCAATGTATCTAAGGTCAAAATTGTAAATATTAGACTTGAATCAATTGATTATAGTTGTTTAAAAGGTCTAGGTCTAGATTGGATATGATGTAAGGCTTGTCATTTTGATTAAGAGGCCAATGTATAAAATTATGTTTCTCCTTACAAAGGGAAATCATGAAAGGTCTTTGGTCACTTGTAAAAGGGTACAAAAATCATGTCACAAGTCTTTAGTTAGTGTGAGTGGTTTAGTCTCATCTTAAGTCAGAGTTAGTAGGTCACCTAAGTTTGGTAATAATGCCTTATCAAAACAATCATGCAATGATCGTGATAAAGATATGGAAATTTTCAGACATCGGTTTGGATGTCGTTTCAAAAAGGACAATAGGTGATCTCAACAAGGAATAAAGGCTAGAGGATAATCATTTAAATTCCCAATGCACTGCGAATCTAGGAAAAATGTTGCGCATTCATGATGTTTCTATCCAAATCATAATTAACACGATCACCCTTGCTCCTAGCCATTCAGAGTGATCATTTGAACATGCGTTATTAGCTCTTAGCACTATGCTTTTCCTTATCGACATCAAAAAACTCAAGAGACTTGGTTCTTTTGCTGCAAAACAGAGGCAGGGGCATTGCAAATCAACACAAAGTTCAATTTCTTGCATCTCGACGTTCCACACACGTGAAAATTCGGTTTTTCTTTTGTCTTTCAGTCATGATAGAACTCTGATATTGCATTTAAAAGCCAGTGCAAACCGTCTAGAGCTTGCAAAAAGAACAAAATTTTCATCGCTGCTTTTATGCATTTCTCTGCGTTTTTCTTTCTCAGTGTTGTGCTTTCATCCCAACTTGCTGCAAATTCACACAGTGAGACATTTTTCTTTTTTCTCGTTGCCAATTTTCCTTTTCACTATGAGAACCTTTATATGTAAATTTTTGTGTTAGTTTAAAGACTCTAATGAAGTTTTTTCCCTTAAAAATTTATGCTCAAAGGTGTTTAGAGGTCGAATGTTCTAGCGCTGCGTTTCTGGTTTGTGCGCTGTGACTGTCCCTAGTTTTCTCTTTTGCCAACAACTATGAAATTCTGAGTCCTATAGGGTTTGCCTAAGGAAGTCTGGGGTTGTGATTCTTGGTAGTTTTGTTCGGCTGTGTTTCAAATATGATGTCATAAGATTTAAAAGCCATAACGCCTCCATTATTGTTCAAGCAATTTGTTCATAAACTCAAACTATCCATTGCTGCAAAAGTGAAATCATGACAACACCAGAAGACAAAAAACAGAAAGGGGGAGCCATTGTGTGTTTTGAACAACATGACATCACAACCATTAATGCAGATCCAACCATTAGGATGGCTTTTGAACAAGTAGGGTGCATGAGATTCTGTGAGAGAATTCAGGGATATCATTTGCAATTGACAAAGGAATTTGCTAGGGGTTTTGATGGTGTACAAGCAAAAGTTGAAAACATGAATTTTCCCGTCTCACCTCAATCAATAGCTGAGGTTACTGAGATATACTTGAGTGGAAAGGAATGGTTCGAAGGGATGGATTTTGATTTGGTTGCTTTCAAGGATTTCCTCAAGCCAAAACATAAGAAAGGGTTATGGTTTATATATTCTAAGGAGATATTTATAGGATCATCATGGAAAACTGTTGGAGGTCATTCAAAGGTACTTCACATGTGAGGGGAGATTCAACAGGGTGTATCACTATCACATTAGGCTCTTAATGCACTTTATAGGAAATAAATCTCTGAACCTTCCCTATTATCTATTTAGGAGTTTATGTAAAATGGATGACAGGGTTCAAACTAAAGGAAGTCAAGTTGAGGCTAGTTTGTTCCATTTCTCATTAACTAAATTGCTGGTAATGAAGGAGCTTGAGAAGAAAGAGCAGTCATGGCAAGAGTTCTTGGTTTCTTCAAGATGGGAAACCCAATCTTCAAACAATCAAAAGACTAAGAAAGACACTCCTTCAGTTGTGATTAAAGAAGCTTCACTTGCAGCAACAAACTCAGTCAAGAAACCTCTTACTAAAAGCAAATTGGTTGGTAAGAAAAGTGCTAAGAAGCTATAGTTTTCCCTTGAGGTAGAAAAGGTGGCATAACTTGAGGTAGAAAATGTGGTAAGGGTGCCAAGAACTAGAGTTGTAGCCAGGAGATTACCTATGGTTCCTCCATCATCACCAATTCAAGTCATGGAATCAGAGAGCACACAAAGAGAAGTGGAAATTAATGAAAAGGACAAGAAAATTGGAGAGTTACAAGATCAGTTGGACAAGCCCCATGTGATAATAGCTTACTTTCAGCAGGAGAATAGGGAGCTTAGGCATAAAGTGTCTCAAGAGACTATCCAACTCAGAAGAGAAAAGCCACCAAAGGAAAAATTGGCACATGTTGCCAAAGGCAAAGGTAAAATGGTGATTGATGTTGAGGAAATGAAGGAGCCAGTTGAGCATTCTAGAAGACCTAGGACATGGTTTGATGCTAAGATGCATATGCAAGAAAATGAGGTTGTCCAGCCCACGGTTTTTGCTGAAAAAAAGGAATTTGAGAAGCTACTGGAACAACTTGAAGGGCTACAATATCAAGTAGATAAACTTGTAGAGAAAGATCATAGGGACAAGTTGGCCTTGTTTAGAGAGGTGGAGGTTGTTGTACCACTAATTGATAAAGCTAAGTATAAATTGAATTAGAACTTGCCTCTGCATAGTCAAGTAAAAAATTTATATGTACAAAACTTGGTCCTCAAAAGAAGACTCAGGTTGGTGAAGAGCAAGCTCACTGAAGTCAAAGAAGATGGAAGGAAGAGGAAGAGAGGTAAGTTGGACTTAATTGTAGAGGCTAGTACAAAGGTGAATCTCTAGCAGGAATCCTCATCCCACCTCTGAAACTTTATTTTTGGTTCAGGAGATCAGAAAAGGCAAAATTTTGATGAAATTTACAAAAATGCGACAAGGGGCTTGTTGCACTTTTCATATATAAATTTTGGCAATTGTGGGATAATGAAGGTTGAAGTTTTTACTGTCATGAAGGTGTTATATGAAGGTACCAACACTCATTTTAATGTTTCAACATTTCACATTAAGGAAAAGTCACCATGTGTTTTAGTTTTGGAGGCGTTGCGAAAATAGACCAGTGCATTGCGAAAATGGCGTGCAGGCCAAAGGGATGTCTACAGGCGTTTTGAATTTGGTTTAGGAGGACCAACAAAATCATAGGGGTATTTGAAGCATACCCCTTTGCTTCTTTTTTATAGAATGGTGTCATGCGGAAAGAGTCGATAATGCGGACAAAACCGACCTCCCTAGAAGCAAAGGCTTTCTAGTGACAAACAAGACAAATAAACACTACCTTTCTCTAAACATGCATTGAGAATACAAGTAATCAGGTGATTTTAACATACCTTTAGTCCAACGCTTTGCAGTAGTCCAGCCTCGCCGATCCGGATGAGCTCCTCCTTCTCTTCGAAACCTGCATTCACTAACAAGCCAAAAGATTAAATAGCACCTGATAAACTCATAAAATAATACATATCCATCATACAGACCAAGGAGTATATGAAACAAATCATGAATAACAATCTGTTGAGAAAAATGAGTTCATTTGTATTAAGTGGAAACAAAAGAAACCATTACAACCTGAGCCTTGGTGTTGTGCAGGTCCCTCCTAGGGTCCAGCAAGAGTTTTCCTTTACTTTGATCAGCTCACCCACTCTCAAATAAGGCTAGGAAAGGATGGGAATCTCTCCTCTCAAGCTTTACAAGGGAGTCCTAATTCCAGCAGCATCTACCCTTAGGAATGTTCAGCTTTCAACCTCCCCTCCCTTTGGCGCAATGCCTGTATTTATAATGCTCTAGAGGAAGTTATTCAGGTCCACCATCAATGGGATAAGCCCCTCTTTGGATGGGATAGCTCCCCTCTTGATGGGATAAGTTCCTCTTTGATAGGGATACATGAACCATCTGGAGGCGCTCCATACACGTCAAACAAGCTTCTAGAATGCTCTAGAAATGACCACAAGTAACTTTTTTGGAGTGAGACCTCCGCCTTTTGACCTTTACAGGAGTACGCACCCTCCCCTTTACAAAAAGAGCGTACAAATACGCAGGTATTGTGAACTTGGGGTGCGTACACGCAGGTAAGGCTAAGAGAAACTACGTACCCAGAGATATATAGATTTTTAATGACTTTCTCTCTTTCTTGGAGTTTGACATGGAGAGCAGAGGTATGAGGCTTGCCAAGGAGGATAGTATGATAGTTGATGGAGCCATACTAACTGTAAATAGTCAGGGTGACAAATTTTAGTGTAACAGATTGCCCCCTAAAGTGCGAAGCTTGTAGTAGATAAGGGTTTCATATCATCTAGGAAGGGTGAAGTACTTTATCATTTCAAGGATTATCTTGTGGAGAGCCCAGTCAGAACCTGCAAGTATTCAACACAAAATACATATATAAGATCATGCGGAAAGAGTCGATAATGCGGACAAAACCGACCTCCCTAGAAGCAAAGGCTTTCTAGTGACAAACAAGACAAATAAACACTACCTTTCTCTAAACATGCATCGAGAATACAAGTAATCAGGTGATTGTAACATACCTTTAGTCCAACGCTTTGTAGTAGTCCAGCCTCGCCGATCCGGATGAGTTCCTCCTTCTCTTCGAAACCTGCATTCACTAACAAGCCAAAAGATTAAATAGGACCTGATAAACTCATAAAACAATACATATCCATCATACAGACCAAGGAGTATATGAAACAAATCATGAATAACAATTTGTTGAGAAAAATGAGTCCATTTGTATTAAGTGGAAACAAAAGAAACCATTACAACCTGAGCCTTGGTGTTGTGCAGGTCCCTCCTAGGGTCCAGCAAGAGTTTTCCTTTACTTTGATAAGCTCACCCACTCTCAAATAAGGCTAGGAAAGGATGGGAATCTCTCCTCTCAATCTTTACAAGGGAGTCCTAATTCCAGCAGCATCTACCATTAGGAATGTTCAGCTTTCAACCCCCCCTCCCTTTGGCCCAATGCCTGTATTTATAGTGCTCTAGAGGAAGTTATTCAGGTCCACCATCAATGGGATAAGCCCCTCTTTGGATGTGATAGCTCCCCTCTTGATGGGATAAGTTCCTCTTTGATAGGGATACATGAACCATCTGGAGGCGCTCCATACACGTCAAACAAGCTTCTAGAATGCTCTAGAAATGACCACAAGTAACTTTTTTGGAGTGAAACTTGCGCCTTTTGACCTTTACAGGCGTACGCACCCTCCCCTTTACAAACAGAGCGTACAAGTACGCAGGTATTGTGAACTTGAAGTGCGTACACGCAGGTAAGGCTAAGAGAAACTGCGTACCCAGAGATATATAGATTTTTAATGACTTTCTCTCTTTCTTGGAGCTTGACATGGAGATCAGAGGTATGAAACTTGCCAAGGAGGATAGTATGACAGTTGATGGAGCCATACTAACTGCAAATAGTCATGGTGACAAATTTTAGTGTAACAGATTGCCCCCTAAAGTGCAAAGCCTGTAGTAGATAAGGGTTTCATATCATCTAGGAAGGGTGAAGTACTTTATCATTTCAAGGATTATCTTGTGGAGAGCCCAGTCGGAACCTGCAAGTATTCAACACAAAATACATATATAAGATCATATCATCGCTGAGGTAGGCATTCCCATACTCAGATTGAAAACTTTAACTAACAAACTAACTACTGCTCTGATACAGGAATGATTTTGCAGTACATCATAATCATAGACTTTTGTAGACACAGTATGGACGCAACCATCTGTTTATGATTGGTCTACTGTATAATGAATACAAAACTCCTCGCAGCCTGGATGGTGGAAACTAGATCCAGGGTCTTCATTTCTACTTCCCGAACAGGTACGATTCTATCCATGCGAATAAATGAGTTGATGTCGAACATGGTAGAAACCACTTGATTACCAGTCAATGATGTAAACTGTTAACAAGCGTGAGAGAGACCACCAGTGATGTCATTGGTTCTAAAAGTACCCAGTACAATCCATGAGATGTGAATGAATGAGTTGATGTCGAACATTTCACGGAATCCTTCGATCGAAAGTCAATGATGTAAACCATCGTGAAAGGCGAGAAACCTGCCATTGATGCATGCAGACTTCAAGGTACTGGCGATTCCTAGGTCATCTTTCTAGATAATGTGCTGATGTCGATAGAAAGCGACCCGTTGCAGGCAAGCCCACAACACGAAATCATAGATCAAGTTGAAGAAATGTAGCTGTAAGGACTGACTAAGGGATGGTCGAGATGGATGATGGGTATTTTGCAGATGAATCGTTTATTTGCAGAGACCTCTTGAACACATAACGACACAACAGATGGCTTGGTGACATTTGACCCAAAGTTAATACCCGGCTGAAGACTTTCAATGTGGTTTGATCAACTGTGAGGCAAAGGATTTCCCAACCCAGGTGAATGCAAAGTGTCGTGTTCAAGAGTGGTAATAAGGCTTCTTCTGAGACAAAGGATAACAAATAGGCTCATTTTTCTCTCTTTTCCCCCACCATTTCTGGCAAGTACCTCTTTATTTTTTACAAGCTTGAGGAGGATAACATATGCTTGATTATAAGCTCATCCTTCGGATGAGTCCAACTTAGTTTTGATTTGAACCCTAAGAAGGAGTGATCCGTTCCTGTTTGTAATCGAACAGGTCCTTTACTGTGAAATTTTAACGAGTCCAGTATAGGAGAAACTCGACGTTTTTCAATTTTAGAGAGTCTGAAAAAACTTAAGAAGACTCCAGGTTGAACTTTTTCGTAAAGTTGTGTCTCCCAAGCCCGAAAAAGTATAAAATAATACTTGAGAGAACCGCTTAGTCTTGCGACCAAGGAGTACTTTCATGATTAGTGTCTTTGACCTGAAAAGTAAAAAGCGATCAAGGACACGTCGTTTTATTTCCAATATCGAATTTGAAACGACAAAAATCCGGCAATCTTTTCCTGTTTTTACGGTCAGAAAAGGGCTATAAGGGGACCATCTTTTAATTTCGTTTTAACGAGTGTAAAAGAAACGCTCGGCAATCTTTTCATGTTTTAGGAGTCAGAAAAGGGCTTAAAAGATGACTCTGATATTTTTGTATGTGAAAAATGACAATTTTCCCTGAAAATCCTTTTATCCTGCACAAAAACCAACACATTACTCATACCTGTTTAATATAGATAAAAAATACTTTGAAAAATACCTTTTCATGGTGGAAAATAAACAAATTTAACATTCATTTACTCAAAAAACCTATAAAAAGGGCTTTTACCATTTCATTTTTACCATTTCACTGTTGAGGAGAGAAAAAGGGCTTTTGGCAAGAAACTTCCCGTGGTCGTTGCGGAGAATCCGATCGTCGAAATCGAACGTCGTCTCATCAGGTATTCTACAACATCCTCCCTTGCATTTCCATCCGTTTAGAATTCATTTCTAGGCTTTAGATTTATATTTTGGAGGCCTTGGGGGTTTCAAGGCCGCTTTTCGGGGTACGCAGGTGCCCCATGGGTGACCTGCGTACCCCGACATTTTCGCCATTGGGAAAATGCCGGGTGTACACAGCTTGCCTTAAGAGAAGGTGCGTACAGACGCTCTGTCTCTAAAGGCGGGTTGCGTACCCTGCGAAAAGCATTTTGAAACTTCCAATGCTCCAAAATGAACCAAAAACTTTCAATTTTATGGACTCTAACAGATGTTTGATGGTGTGTAGATTGCCCACCATGCTTGATTGGCGCGAGAGGGAGCACGAAGATGTTGATTTGGCCGCGATTAATCATCAACCTTCCATTGATGCTTTGAAGGCATGCGGTCTTTACAAATACTGGGCCATACCTGGCATGGGGGCCCAGGTGCACTTTCTAGAGTGGCTGGTCGAAAGGTGGAACGTTCAGGATCAGTGCTTTTACATTGGAGGGCACCAGCTCGAGATAGAGCCCTCTGATATTTACTTCCTCACTGGTTTGCCCAAGAGGGGCGAACAATTGACTCTCTCCGGGACTAGGCCGGTTGGCCAGTCCATTGCTAGCCTCCGGCTAGAGTGGTGTAACAACCAAAACCAGGATAAGGGGATAGAAATCAAAAAGATAACCCTGCCTGAACTTATGGTAATTGCCTTTACAGTTACCAGACTTTGCGGCGCTGCCGCTTTGCACATTGCCACCGGGTCCCAAATGCAGATGGCGATTGACTGCTATCGGGGCACCATCTTCAACTGGTGCGATGCTGTGTTGGCCAACTTAAAGGGCCAACTGACTAGGACTAAAAACGGATAGCTGAAGACTTTTGGTTATGGGCCTTTAGTTGTGAGTTTTGCCCTAGAGAGGGTTCCGATGCTGGTCCCACAGCATCTCACTGTTGAGGTTGGACCTCCACGAGAGCCTAAGTTGATGCGATGGGTTGCGGTGATGGCCCGTCATCCTGACGAGGGCACGAAGGTTGTTCGATTTAGACCGGAGTATTTTCATTGGTTAGAGAACCAGGTCTTCTCAATTCAGGATTTTCCGTATGCCGGAGTTGATTTTCGCGGAGATCCAGACATGGTTCTTCCAGCGGGAGAACAGTGGGACGACACAGGTACTTCATTTTCCACAAGTTTTTAAATTATTTACTTTTTTTTTTTGTTTTTATATCGTCTCAAAACTGACAGTGACAATTTTCAAAATGCAGATGTAGGTCCACAGCGTCCGGCCAATCTCCGGCATTTCGAGAGAAGAGTACCAGTTGCACCAACACCGGCCCCACAGGATGCGGCCGCAGAGACCTTAGCCGAGTTGGAACAGGACCTAGAGCGTCTTACGGCGGACATACCAGAGACGACTATAGATGATATCCCAATCAGAATTCAGCGTTATGTGGTCGTAGTCCCAGGACCTTTTAGAAGGTTTTTGTGTAGGGTAGCGCATGCAGTGGTGTCGTATAGAGAGCACCACCAGTGATTGGCTAGTCACTTTTGTAGACACATGTGACATTTTGGTTTTTTGTACTTATCATTTTTGCCGATCATAAGGTGTTTTTCAACCTATGATCGAAGACAATGTATATTGTGACACACTCCTATCTATATATATCACTTTTACCGGCTTATCTTGTTAAACATGTGTGATGAAATGTTTTTAAATTTACATGCATGATTATCGCAAATGTCTGTCTAACATTCGAGAAGCAATTGCATCTGCTAATGTATTTAATGACCTTGGAATATGCTGATATTCAATGTAATCAAATTCACGTTCCAAGAGGCGCACTCTCAAAAATAACCTTAATAACACTGGATTTCTAATGGCATAAACTCTATTAAGCTGTAATACAATGAGTTCAGAATCTAACCTCACTATCAAACTCCGAATCCCAAATGAAATAGATTCAGACAATAACTCAATCACTGCACTGTATTCTGCAATGTTGTTTGTTGTTTGACCGAGGCTCACCCCATGCATAGAAACTAACTCGTCAGAGGGCGAATAGATAACCCAAGTTGCGGAAGAGATATTCCGTGTACTACGACAAGCACCATCAGCGAATCCAATGTACGTTTGGAGAGGCGTCGACATCTGCAATATCAAGAGTAAAACCAAGATAAGCCAGAATAACGACGAAAAACACACTCTCTAAGCTAAGCACACTGTCTATACTAACAAACACACCAGCTAGAAAGAAAAAACTAACCTAACTAAATCTCCATACCCATCATTTAAGCATAATACCTCTTTAGGTAAAGTCCATTTCTGGGCTTACCCAAAGAGTCCCCATCAAAATCTACCAGCTCATAGGCCCCTTTTGCTAGCTTTCGCTTGACAATGTAGGGCCCATGCCACATAGGAACGAATTTTCCAGCACCTAATTTATCGTTAGCTTGATCATATAATAGCACTAGGTCTCCTTCCGAAAAATTTCGAGGGGTCACTTTGCGATCATACTGAGCTTTCATCCGTTTTGCGTGAGTCTCGATTGCCAATGCAGCATCACGTCGAGTCTCATCTAATTGAGCTAAGTATAATAAACGCTTCTCCTCTTCGGAAGTAGCTGGAAGTAATTCGACAGCCATTTGAAGTGACGGGATTTCGCATTCAATGGGAAACACTGCTTCCAAACCATAAACTAGTTGGAAAGGAGTGAACCCTGTTGATGTTTTCACTGAGGTTCGGTACGGTACGCCCAAAGCGTGGAAAATAACATGTTGTGCCAATTCGATCCATGAATACCAATGATTCGTCGGATCATGATAACTAAAACTTTGTTGATAGACTCAACCAGGCCATTGGCTTGTGGATAATAAGGAGTTGAGCTATCGTGACGCAAACCAAGCTGGCCTGTAAGTTCTGTCATCATAATGTTTCGAAAATGGCGCCCATGGTCAGTGATTATCGCTTGTGGGACACCAAACCTAGCAATAATGTGATTGAATACGAAAATCGCAGCTGTCTTGCCGTCTGCCTCGAATGTAGGCATCGCCTCGGCCCACTTAGTAAAATAATCAACCGCAAGGATGATATACGCATGCCCCCCGGCCGAGTGAGGGTTACATGTAATAAAGTCGATACCCCATTTAGCAAAAGGACCAACGACAATTATAGGGTGGAGAGGAGCAGGTGGTGCGCGCATCTTGCGATCAAACACTTGACAGTTGTGGCATTTCCGGACCGCAATAATACAGTCTTTAAACAAAGACGGCCAGAAGTAGCCAGCGCGCAATATCTTTTGGGCTGTGGCATACCCAGACATATGACCGCCACACGCTCCAGAGTGACAGTCATTCAAAACCCTTTCAGCTTCCTCATGAGTTAAGCAACGATGAAAAACCAAATCCGCCCCACGACGATAAAGAGTATCTCCAATAATTTTGTACTGTTGGGACTGGAATCGAATTTTCCGACGTTGAAACTTCGGGCCGAAAGGATTGGGTTTGGAGATAGACAATTATATCCCCATACCACGGATCTAAAGTGCTGATGAGAAACAAAGATTCGTCCGCAATGGGTTCCTCTGCCACAGTTTCCGTGTCAGCACGCGGGAAATCACACATCAACTCCGCAAAAACTAAAGATTTCTTAGACTTAGACTTTTCAAATTCCAAGTCGAACTCCTGCAGGATAACGATCCATTTAGAGTACTTGCCCCCTAGCAATTGTTTAGTCAAAATGTAAATCATAGGGTTGCAATCCGAAATAACTGTAGTTTTACGGAGAAGAATGTAGTGACGAAAACGTTGGACAGCTTGAACGGCTGCCAAGGCCAATTTCTCCACATGTGAATATTTGAGCTCAGTGGGATTTAACGTCCAACTAAGATAATAGATCACATGTTCTGTTCCGAATTCGTCTTCCTGGACTAAGACCATTCCAATGGTGGAATGAGCGGCGGCGAGGTACAAAAAGTAATCCTGGTTGTAGTTGGGAGGATGCAGCAACGGTGCATGGGTCAACGCGTGCTTAAGCGCATCAAAAGATTTCTGAGCTATCTCATCCCAAGAAAATTGAGCGTTTTGTTTCAACAACCGGGTAAAACCCTTGGTAATCTCGGCGTAGTTAGGAATGAATCGGCGTAAAAAGTTTGCTTTCCCCTGCAAACTTTGGAGTTGGCGCAAACTCGAAGGAGGAGGCAATTTGATGATAGCTTCTACCTTCGAGGGATCGACGCGAATGCCGGCTTTTGAAACTACAAATCCCAGCAATCGTCCCACTTCTATGCAGAAGACACATTTGTGTGGGTTCAACCGTATACGATAATGCCTACACCTCATAAAAATTGCTCGTAAATGGACAAGGTGATCAGCTCGATGTAAGGAGTGAGCGGGCAAATCATCGAGATACGGTTGCACAATGTGCTTGATGTCATGAAATGCATAAGACATCGCCCTTTGAAAAGTGGCTCCGGCATTCTTAAGCCCAAAAGGTAATTTGCAATAAGCAAATGTCCCCCATGGACAAATGAAAGCCGTTTTTGGTTGATCGGCAGGTAGAATATTGATTTGGTTGTAACCAGAAAAACCGTCCATAAAGGAAAATATTTCACTGCCGGCACAATCATCAATTATTTGATCGATATAGGGCGTGGGATAGTTGTCCTTGGGACAAGCACGATTGATATCCCTATAGTCGATACATATTCTTATTGTTCCCTGTTTTTTGTTAACCGGAACAATATTCGATACCCAATCCGTTAACGGGATCGGATAAATGAAACCTGCTTTCAACAGCTTCTCAACTTCTGCTTTAATCGCAGCCGCTTTTCATGGGTGAATCTGACGCAGACGTTGCCGGACGGGTTTAGCATCCGGGTAAGTCTTGATCTCATGGACAACAATGGCGGGATCAATTCCTGGCATTTCCTCGTAAGACCAGGCAAACACGTCGCAGAATTCTTGAAATAGGGCCTTGTATGTTTGAATTTCGTCATCTGAACACGAGGCACCTATATGAATGTGCTCAACAATTCCGGGCTTGACTGAAATGTCAATGGGAATAGTGCGAGAAATGTTTCCCAAATTCAGCTCTGAATCAGGATGTTTCATTGGACTCTGAGCGTCTTTGACATATTCAGCTGTAAAGATTGATGAGAAATCGTTTTCAAAACGATCATCCTCAGGTAAAAACGAAGATCTATGATGGAGATCTTCCCATGGTAAATCGTCTACACACAGGACTTCACAAAGTTGTTCGTCAGATGACACAACTTCGGGAAACGTTATTAACTCCGAGGTTGACGCGAAAAGAGATTCCTCACGGACCACATTCATTTGGTCGATTTTGGTTGAACTCGGGTCGGAAAAAGACTGCACGGCTTCATAAGCAATTTCATATGGACTCAAAGGCATTGCATCACCGAATGAGTCTATCTCAGATTCAGAAGGAACGATCCAAGGATTGTCATAAACAATGGTGTCTGAAGTAATCATATGAATAGATGCAAACGAAGACACGGCGTTGATTGGAGGAAAAGGAAAAGTTCCCAGTAAACCGGCATCTTTAACTAATCCTACGCCAACATCCTTATAAGGGATAGTCGTTTTACCGACATGCTGGATACTCTCTGAAGAGGCTGGGTCGGATGAAAAATAAGCCAGCTGGTCTATGGTTACGATCTTGCCATTATGTGGAAACTTTATTACTCTGAAGACCGATGAAACGACCGCTGTCATAGCGTAAGACCAACTTCGACCCAAAAGAAGGTTGTAGTCTAGAGGGGCATCAACCACCTCCACATCTAGACTAACGGTTTTTCCTTTGACCCCTATAGGCAAATCCTGTAAAATGCCAAACGGATGGAACCCACGGCCATCAAAGGCCTTAAGAATTGTCGGGGATTGATTTAGTGAAGGAGAACCAAGCGATCTCCAACACTGTATCGACATAATACACGTGGAAGCTCCCTCATCAATTACAGTCCGATGAATAGGCCTGTTTTTGACTATCACTGGGATCTGGAAAGCCATCTGATGAGGCAAACGCGGTGTACTATTTTCTAGATCAAAGATTATTAGGTTCGGGTCCTGAACATCAACAGCTCCTATAGCCGACAAAAGTAATTTTCGCTGTGCTGGGCATGATTGCAGCACTTCTAAAGCCGACATTGCTGAGGGTGAAACAACTAAATCCTCAACAATGTTGTAATTCTGGGCCGCTCTCGCATGTGGATTGAAAGCAGACCTTCGAAGTACACCCTTGGCGGGCGGTTTGATTACTAAGTCAGGGTTAGGTTTCTCGATCTGTAGTGGATCGGAACCGGGAGCTGAGGTTGATGGATTTGAATGAGAAGATTCTGCTTCTTTCGATCCATCAACAGGACTTTTACTACCATAATCTTGCGATCGAGTCGCAATCCTTACATGAGACATCATCAATATGGGTTCTTCAGTGGCACTCGAGGAAGAACCTATCATCTTACTCTCCTGCTTTGGAAATGGATCTTTCAAAACAGCAGGAGTTGAGGAACCTTTGACGATTTTCACAACCTCGGCCCGATGGGGGCAATCTCTTGTAAAATGATCCTCTTCACAAATTAGACAAGGATATCGAGGTTTGCGCTTTTCGTCATTGGTTTCCGACTTTTCTGTTTTCTCCTTTGGAGTCTTGTCTGCTTTACTCTTCTTCTTACCTTTCTTCTTCCCACCGTTTTTTGATTTAGCCGTAGATGACTCTACAGCGTGAATATCAGCGGAAATTTCAGGAGAAGACTCTCCTGTCGGGGAATCTGGTAAGGTTATAATGGGTGAAGAATTCTTTGAAGATTTCTTCTTGCTTTTAGTATTTACCGTACCAATCATGCCATCAGCAGCATGAGATCCCGAAGGAGCAGCAGCGATTTGATTTGACTTTGGAAGATCTGGGATCTTTTCGTGTAACGTACCTGACTGAGTGTAAACTAAGTCAAGGTACTGCGCTTGAGCAATTACTTGCTCCTCAGTAACTACTCCGGCCTTAGCTACATCTTCAGTAATCTTCGGTAATAATGATTTAACAAACCATTCAGCTAAGATTTGGTCCGGGATAAAAACTTTCACTAATCGCTGTCGACGTCTCCATTCATGGATATGATCGGAAATATAAGTGGACGTCGACTGTTTTAGTGAAGTTAGTAGCTCCGTGCCATTATCATATCTGACCGGCAACTGAAAATGAGTTAGGAACGAGGTAGCTAACTGACTAAAATTGTAAAAAGAGGCCCGTGGTAACTCAATGTACCACTTGGCCGCGAGACCAATGAGCGTACGCTGGAAAAGACGTAAGCGGATCGAATCATCCGAGATGGAATTTGAAGCACACCAGAGGTGGTAAGTCATCACATGATTGGACGGATCCTCTCCAGACTTACCTTCGAACTTGGGTATATCACTGGGCAACTTATTTGGCATTGGCGGCCAGAACGGAAGATAATTTATTGGATCGTTCGTTAGGCGCGACAAGTCTGGTAAATCCAAAGTTGCGATAAACGGTAACTACCGATTAGGATCCCTAAAACTCTAGGTCACAAGACCAGTCCCAGGAGGAGGATATCCAGGATAACTTGGAATAGGAATCGCATTGGGATATTATATCCTCCTGGAAAACCAGGATTAACCGGACCGTACTGGGGTTGCTGAGGTTGTTGATAAGTGTACCCAGGATACGGTTGATACTGGTAAACCGGCTGTTGGACAGCAGGCCCGTATTGGTACTGTCCCTGGTACGGTTGATAAGTGAATTGTGGTTGACTAGTGACAACCGTACTTAAACCAGGTTGTCCTACAGGCATCTGAACCGTAGTTTGAATCGTAGATCCAGACAATGGTAAAGATGTCTGAGGAGTAGTTGCAGAGACAGTAGAAACCGAAGCTGTCGATACTCCAGAAGCAAGTGTGGTGGAAGGAGCAGGTGTTGCGGTAGTTGCAGCAGTCGTTTGAGATGGAGTACTAGGTGCAATTGGCGACTGAGTAACTACCGAAGGTACAGAAGTTTGAACATTAGACTGGACTGGTTGCTGGGATGGACCAGCAACTAAGGGTTGTCCAGCTTGAGATGACAACTGTACGCTTGGCTGCAATACCTGTTGAACTTGCGATGGATCCCACACTATGTTCATTCCGGGGTATTGACCCATGACAGGTTGAGGATATTGAGATCCATAACCGGATTGAGGGTAGGATTGATAACTGAAAGGTACATTTCCCATACCTTGAACATAAGATTGACCTTGAGGTGGTTGATAACCTTGACTCGAGTATTGACCTTGAGGTTGATACCCTTGAGGTAAATACTGATACTGGGGTTGACCTTGAGCTATAAATTGATACTGAGGTTGACCTTGGGGTACATATTGAGGTTGGGGTTGACCTTGAGGAACGTATTGTACTATGGGTACATACTGTCCTTGAGGTTGCCCCCTAGACGCAATTTGTGTACCTTGAGGTTGCCCCCCAGGCGTTAATTGAGGCTGCCCCCCAGGCGGTAATTGGCCACCTTGAGGTTGAGAACCGGGAACTGAACCTGACATCATGTAAATGTCTCCTACACCCAACGGTTTATTACCATTGTTTCCAGCTAATAACCCATGTTCAATGGGTTGAGGAGATGCTCCCGCAAAAGTACCAGAAAGTGACTGATACCTGGAGGGAACAGAAGGACCACCGTACAAGAAAGATTCAGGAGATTGAGTGAATACGGACGACTGACCAGACATATTTACAGGAGTATATATAGCTCCAGGTGGAAAAGGAGTACGAGGTGGAGAAAAACTTATTCCTGAGTTGTCTAAATAATTGGTTAACGAAAGGTACCAAGTAGTACTTCTAGGAGGACTGTAAAAGTTGGATTCACTCTCCCTTAGATCAATAGTAGGTTGATCTTCAAGGATAGAGACGCCAAATTCTTCCTCTGGAGCAAGTTCTTCAATGGCTATCAAACCAGCAGGAAGATTTTCAGTGATGACTCTTTCTACCCTAGGTGAATCAGGTGCACTAGAAGTTGGAGTAACAGTTTAAGATATTTTAGGTTCTTCGCCTATATCACTAGTAGATGAAAAACTACCAGCAAGCTCGGAAACTGCAACAACTTCGGGATTATAACCTGTTTCTAGACCTTGGTAATCTGGATGGACTACCAATGACGATTCTCCTTCTTCAGGTGAACCTACTTTACTGCCATTAGGAGTTACAAGGACTTTCAAACCTTTGTAATGACCCGGAACCTCTTTAGGAGGTTCGCCCCGAAGTCTGCGGGACTTCCTCAACAAATCGGCCACGGTAACAATCTCAGGAGACTTGCCCCGAAGTCTATGGGACTGTCTCGGTAATTCAGCCACAGTTAAAAACTTTTAACTACTGCACACGCAAACAAAGTAAAATCTCAAAGCAAACCACCTAAAGTCTCTAAAGAACCAAACAAATTCGAATCACACGCCTAAAGAATCTATGGCGTCAAACCATACACAAACAGTAGCCTTCCGGACCGAAAACAATAGTTGGAGATGAAACCCAACATCGCCGAATTCAGTACAGAAGTGGTGGGCGGAACAGTTACCCCGACAACCTGCTTAATGAATAGACCGGCACAGGTTCCTCCACTTTAACCGTCTCGAGTGAAGTGAACCCCCCGGAAAATCCAAGTGAGTCTAGCCGACGTCTGCTCCAGGTACAGTGGGATCTTCCCTCCACCGTCACCTCGGTAGAATCCTAAAGATAATGGTCACTAAGGTTACCAACAGCAACAAATATACCTGGGGGAACAGTCTACGACCCGATAGCACGCAAGGGCAGAGTAACAAGCTCAATCCCCTTGTTGGCTCCTTGACAATAATCCAAGGTTTACCGACAAGTGACCCCAGGCTCCTCGACAATAATCCGAGGTTTACCGTTTGTAATACGTGCATATCTGGCGTCTTTCCCAATGAAGGAGGATTGATCCCCTCACTGGTTCGGACACGGTCTCATGCTTCTCCTTTAAGAGGAGCTTTCCCAGAGTACAAATGAAACAGTTGGATTTATCCTACCACAAGATGAGCTACTTGTTTGGTTTTGCTGTCTTGGAGAGTTAATTACTCTCCTACTCCAAGACACTAGCCTGATCTATATTGGTGTTTCAGAGCCCTAGTAAATAAAAAGTTACTAAGTTGATTTTACTTTAAGCGTTAATTTTATGGCTTTTCTTTAAGACAAAAGGTAGTGGAGATGAAACTGATGGTGTGTAGACTCGACTCAAACCACTAGAAAGATGCACTTAGGATGATTTAAACTAATTTTTTCTTTTTCAATGAATTCCCTAGCTAAGAGAGTTGGAGAATGCAAAATTGATATAAAGACAACTTTCTTGGCAATGAAAATCAAAGAAACAAACTCTTTATCTTTTCCAAAGCATACAACACATGACCACTAATTACTTCACGAAAATTCCTTTTCCTTTCAAAGACTCAAATGCTAGCAAAGCAAAATTTCCTTCAAAAGATATTTTTTGTAATTTTTCCTAATTAACCAAGCATGTAAAACTTACTTTAACAAAAATCAAAGTTAAAAAATCTATGGCAATCAAATCAACTCAATTTCACTCAAAAGCAAATCTAAGAGAAAATTCACCTAAAAGTAAATCTAACGAGGCAAAAGCTTACTAAAGATGATTCCTGGATGTTTTACTCAGTCAAAATGTAACTAAGGACTAGTTAATGCAGAACCAAAAACCAGTCAAAAACAAAAATCAAAATCTTTTGTTCTTTTTCTCAAGAATAAAATTCAAAGTTCAATCAACAAACTTTTTCGAGATTCGGCAAAGAGAAGACACAAAGGTAGGTTTCTCACAAGGGTGGATTCTATGAAAGGCCCGACTCCTAAGAGGACTGAACAAAACCAGGGAGATCCAAAGTTTGACAACCTCTAAAGCCAAAGTCACTACAGGACCAGTGCAAAAATCAAACCCTAGGGCAAAATCTCTATGAATTTCACTAAAACTCTCGACACTGACGAAACAAGCTTAGGTGAAGATTGATGGCAGAAAACCAGTGGATCTAGGCAGAAAAAACAAATTAAAAACAAAAACTAAAAGTCAAAAAAGGAGAAAATTGGAATTTTCTTAATTTTGACAGGGTACGCAGGCGACCTGTTTGCACAGGTGCGTGTACGCTCTGTGCACAAAGCTGCAGTGCGTACAAGTACGCACTGTGCTCAACGCAGAGGCTACGTACTTCTAGCAAAACAAAGAAAAACTAAAATCTAATTTAACCCTAAGCTAGCCCACCCAAAAACACAGTCAGACAGCCAAAAACCAGAAAACAAACGACTTTTCTCAGATCAAAATTTCATACAAAGGAAAAAACATTCACATCAATGGATTCCCCAGCGGAGTCGCCATTTTGTCATGCGGAAAGAGTCGATAATGCGGACAAAACCGACCTCCCTAGAAGCAAAGGCTTTCTAGTGACAAACAAGACAAATAAACACTACCTTTCTCTAAACATGCATCGAGAATACAAGTAATCAGGTGATTGTAACATACCTTTAGTCCAACGCTTTGTAGTAGTCCAGCCTCGCCGATCCAGATGAGCTCCTCCTTCTCTTCGAAACCTGCATTCACTAACAAGCCAAAAGATTAAATAGCACCTGATAAACTCATAAAACAATACATATCCATCATACAGACCAAGGAGTATATGAAACAAATCATGAATAACAATCTGTTGAGAAAAATGAGTTCATTTGTATTAAGTGGAAACAAAAGAAACCATTACAACCTGAGCCTTGGTGTTGTGCAGGTCCCTCCTAGGGTCCAGCAAGAGTTTTCCTTTACTTTGATCAGCTCACCCACTCTCAAATAAGGCTAGGAAAGGATGGGAATCTCTCCTCTCAAGCTTTACAAGGGAGTCCTAATTCCAGCAGCATCTACCCTTAGGAATGTTCAGCTTTCAACCCCCCCTCCCTTTGGCCCAATGCCTGTATTTATAGTGCTCTAGAGGAAGTTATTCAGGTCCACCATCAATGGGATAAGCCCCTCTTTGGATGGGATAGCTCCCCTCTTGATGGGATAAGTTCCTCTTTGATAGGGATACATGAACCATCTGGAGGCGCTCCATACACGTCAAACAAGCTTCTAGAATGCTCTAGAAATGACCACAAGTAACTTTTTTGGAGTGAAACTTGCGCCTTTTGACCTTTACAGGAGTACGCACCCTCCCCTTTACAAACAGAGCGTACAAGTACGCAGGTATTGTGAACTTGAGGTGCGTACACGCAGGTAAGGCTAAGAGAAACTGCGTACCCAGAGATATATAGATTTTTAATGACTTTCTCTCTTTCTTGGAGCTTGACATGGAGAGCAGAGGTATGAGACTTGCCAAGGAGGATAGTATGACAGTTGATGGAGCCATACTAACTGCAAATAGTCATGGTGACAAATTTTAGTGTAAAAAATGGGGCTACAACCGTACAAATCATGGAAGCCACCTCAATGCGCTGCAAATCTGCCTAATACGTTGCGAATCTGGACAATCAACTCTTCTCAGTTCAAATTTCGAATTTTTGATCTCTAGTAGTGGTTTAGATTATGTAAATAAGTGGAAAAATTATCTTAGGGGGTGTGTTTAATGATTATTGGTCAATATTTCAAATTAATGATGTTTTAGGCTTGTATTGGTTATAAGGAAAACTGTTCCTATTTTTCAGTATATGCACTAGTTTTTGAATGTATCTAGTTGAAAGTTGGTTTTGGTCAATGAATTCGACCACCTAGGATAGGATATAAAATATTTGATGATGTATAAATATATCAAAAAGCATTGTAAGCAGGTTGTTGATTGAGATTAGAGGATAAGACTTTGTGCACTGTATTTTTGAAGACTTTTTTCCAGTGAATGAATGAAATATAGAGGAGAAATTTGCAGGGATTCCTGAGTCAGATTTTGGATGGTTTTGTGCTCTTTTGGTCTAGTAAGTTATCTATGTGTTTTACATCTATTTAATGTGCATATTCTTGCTTGGAAAACCAAATGATTAATTCAGAATTCATCTTTAATGAATGCTCTGTTTTAGTTTTCCAAGTTATCAATGTTTTAAGCTAAAGCAACACTTTAGAATTCATCCATGATTTGATGCTCTAATGTGTTAGTTTTTCACCTTTTATACATTCACCTCCTTCAAAAATTTGATCTAAAACCACCACCAAAGTTGCCTACCTTGCCCCTGTGAAGAAACCCTCTCTTTTCCATCATCTCACTGGACAAAATCTGATTTGTGATGACTCCATGCCCAATGGATCTACCATTTTTCTCATCAACAGACCTTTAAAAAATCAAACTTTGTTGAGATTATTACTTAGCCTAATATTCTATTTGTTGAGTGACCTAAGTGAGAGAGAACTCTCCAGGTCAGAAGGGCTATATTTTGACCTAGAAGTGGTCTATGGCTACCTTTGGGATTCCTTTCCCGGCCTAGGGAAATCACAGAGTGCTAACAGAACAATGGGTGATATGGAGGAAGACCGGACTGTTGTATACCCTATAGAGGAAATAAGAAAATAAAACTTGTTGCAACAAAAGAGCTGACAAGAGAACTTTGGGGGAAGGTCTTGCTGCCATTTTTGAACTTTATTAAGAAGAAGAAGAAGTGACAGAGGTTGTTGTTCCTAAGGAAACTTTTGCTGCAACATCTAGACCCGGGAAGCCTAAGAAACTAAGTATCCCATGTTCTTTACCATTGTACACATTTCCTTTAATAAAAATAAGGCATTATAAATGGAAAACATAATGCTTTAGGTCACCATCAAAACACTAAAAGATGAGCCTAAGGTGATAAGGTGCTTAGAGAAACTTAAATTCCTTGCCTAGGGAGCATGCTCTCTTATTGAAGAGGAACCACACACTGAAGTCACAAGTAAAACCCAGGTCACTAGGAAGGAAACACAGGATGTGGCTATCTAGATAACAAGCCTTATGCATATTTTGATTGATGAAACCACCTATACATAATAGAAGATGATGTAGGATAAGAATATACAAGTGGATATCCCAAAGAAGCGGGTGAAAACAAAATAAGACAAATCGAAATTGTTAGAAGAGAGAAAAGTGGGTTGAATTCTATGAAACCCACGGGAGCATATGGGAAGAAGATAAAGAGGAGAAAAACAAGTTGGTTCAATTAGAGAAGCAAGTTATCAAGTTGGAGATTGAGAAAATACAACTTGGCCTGTTGGTAGAATCTTACTTTGCTTGTACCAATGAGGAGAAAAACCCCCTCTGTGAACTCTATCAACACAACATCTTGTTATTTGATGACCCTATTTTTAACCCAAATCATTTTGTGGGGGAAATATAATTGAGGGAATTGGTGTCCTATCTTAATAATCATGTTTCTTGTGTAGCAGTCCATAAGGTTTCATAACACAAACTTGCTAGAAGTTTCCAGGTTAGAGGATAATATCACATGCCCCTACAAGTCATCAACATTCACAAGCAACACGTGTCCTTTGCCCATCATGCTAAATTCACAGCTTAAAACAAACAAGTGGCCATCACACACTGTAGGGAAAAAATTAAGACAATGGAAAAATCAACCACAGAAGGATATGTAGAAAGATGGACATAAGCTACAAGAGACACCCAGGAAAGAGACCCTTTCAACCCCAACAATTTGAAGATAATGTTTGAAAAGGTGCATAGGTACATTAAATGTATGGAAAACTATGGGATTAGTTCTATTGGGTTGAACTTCAACTATCCTGTGATTTGGCTTCCAACCAAGGAGTACATAAAATACTATAGATTGAGTAGGAAGGAAGAATTAACTTGTCGGAAAGAAATTGAGGCAAAAGGTAGGTATCTTCATGTAGATGAGGCAGGATAGACTAATTATAGCCTCAATAACCTCCACGAGACTCTCACTTATTCATATTTAGATTGATTGTTGTTTGCATGAGGACATGAAATAAGTTCAGCTGGGGCAAGAGGGTAGGTTACTACATTGTCATATCTTTAACACCTGTATAATACCATTTTTCCCATCATTTTCCCATTTTCATCCCTTTCTTATCACCTTTGCATTTATATTGACACATTTTTTTTCATGGTGAGGATATCATTCAATGTAACATTTTAATGGTTATTCATATGCATTTTGCAGGAGATTGTTACCTTTTTGTACTAACAATGGCATGCAATATTCAAGGATTGCATAGGTACCACACAACACAAGGTCTCGAAAGTAGATACACTCCCTATAGATGTTGGAACTCCTCATAATTGCTGCAACTTCCTGTGGTTACTACAACTCCTTCTGCTCAGGTATGATTCAATGGATGCAACTCATAGATGGGACCACAATTGCTGTAACACTCCACTATTATTGCAAGTCTCCACCATTACTGCTACTCCTCACCAATGCTGCTACTACTTTTCTTTGTTGCTATTCTTTGCCATTGCTGCTACTCGTCACCGTTGTTGTAGCTCCTCAATATTACTGCGACTCTGGTGTTATGATTACCATTACGAAGACTCTAGCGTTGTGACTGTTAATGCAACAAATCATGATATCCCTAACATTGTTGTGTCAAATCATGTTGCGATTGCTGCAACTCCCTTTTTTTCCCTAGTTACAACTCTAGTGACATTGTTACAACACCACATCAGTTGTGCAAGCATGATAGTCAATTATCTAGCTGTCTATCTTAGACCAATAAAAAAAGTTGACAAATGGATTCTAATGAAAGAAAACTACAGGGACAAGTGGATGACCAAGAAAAGGAGCTGACTCAGCCACCCCCTGTTGCATACACAATATAGTCAGTCATTGCCTATTTTTTCCATTATTTGAAGGAATAGATGTAATAGGATGAACATCTTGATGTTTATGGTTGTCCATCCACTTGTTTACTTTATTATTAGATAGAAGATATACTATATAAAAATCCACTTCTCTCCTTGAGCTAGGGGGCTATAGAAGAGAGAACTTGTAAGCTTGAAGTTGTTAATTTGTATTGAAGATTTTCTTTCTGGAATATAATTTCCCTTGTTTGAGTAATGGTGTGTTGAGCATTCATATTTTATTGCTTTTCTAATTAGTGCCTCGCTTAAGGGGGTAGACCCCCCTCCTTAGTCAAGTATTGTCTATACTCATAGTGTAGTTGTAGTTATAATTATGTTTCCATTTCGTTTTGCATATGCTCTATTTTCATATTGTTGCAATTTTGATTTGTTAGTTGATGCAACTCCGAATTTTTAATTTTTGCAACTCTAATAGGTTTCCAATTGTTGCAACTTTGAATTGTAGGTACATTTCTTTAATTCTAGTGTTAATATTATCTTTATTCACTTACTAATCAATTTTGCGAAGGAATTACAATGTTGTGTGTGTTAGGGATGTTTCTACAACTCCCATTATTGTGAATTCACTATAGATTTAACATTACTTTGTTTGAGTGATCTGAGACTTCCACAATGATTCATATTGTTATAGATTTCCGGAAGGGCATTGTGTGACATAAAAATTACTCTGTTTTTAGAATTCTAACATTTATGTTTACTTGACCAAGTGTGAATTAGTTATTTAATGCATTTGGTTCATGGTTTCAATTTATTTACAAGCAATTTTGAGTTCATATTTCGTAGGTGAATGCATTTTAATTGCACACACAACTTCATAATTAGTTATAGAAATCAAGGTCATTCTTAACAATTGAGAAAATTATCTTCAAAAACTAGTATGATTTGATTTTCCTGCAAGTGCGATTTACTTTCCTGCAACATAGGTTTGATAGTGTGTTTTCTATTCCTACAAGTGTGGTGTGATTTAGGTTAATTGGTAACTTGTGAAGGCATCCTTATGTCTTGAACCGTGACAATCATTTAGTCACTACAACTTCAAAACAAATACATGATTGTACCAGTATATATGGGTTACAATAATTCACAAGTTCCCCTTGAACCTCATATTGATAATTAGTTGAGAAATATTTTGATGATCTCTCTAAGTAATTGGAAAGGTAATTAAAAACCACCATCATTTTTGGTATCGTTTCCAAGGAATTGCCAACAATACAGTCTCTGTTGTGTGATTGTTTTTTTACCAGTGATTGGGTAATTTTAGTTGTTGTTTTACAATATTTTCTCTCTCAAGATATGCCTGATTTAATGTTTTACTAATTTTACTTATTGCTTTGCAATTGTGTTTCAACAAAATATCTTGTTAGATGCCTAAGAGTAGAGATCACCTTAGTAGATTTGTCAAAACTCTCTCTCAAACTAACTATGCGGGACATAATGAAGGAGGGCACAGGTTACCACATTATTTAAATATGACAATAAGTTCTCTAGCCAACAAAAAACCCAATTCCATCAAAGTAGAATCTTAAATTGTGCAAATTTCATCCTTTGCACCTACAAAAGCTTTGTTCCTCGAATATTTGACCAATGAGCAATTCCATAAAGAGTCGATTTTTCCAAAAACTCCAAAAGTACCCCTAAAGGAGGAAGACAAGTTTATGGAGAAATGGCCAATCAAGTTAAGAATGACTAATCATCTTCTTTCAGGTTCCCATCAAAGATTTGGAGGAGCAAACCAAGATAAAGAATATGCCACACTTAGCCTTGCCAAATTTTCATGGTCTCTCAAAGGAAGATCTTGACACTTTTATTTTCAAATTCGACATGCTTTGCAGAAGCTATGACTATTTCTTTGATGCACAAAAGTTGAAACTCTTTCCTACTACCCTTAAAGGAACCACACTATGTTTGTTTATGGGATTAGGACATGATAGCATCCAGATGTAGGAACAAATGAAAGAGAAGCTCTTAGAAAAATATTAAGAGTATTGCAAGGACAAGGAGTGAAGGGAATAAGTCTTCCAAGTAATCCAACACAAAGACGAAAGCATCGAGGACCACGTGGAGAGATTTTGATACAATCTACAAAGATCAAGGCATGTAAACTTGCCTCGAGAAACACATCATGTCTTATTGCTAGATGAGATCATAGATAATTGTATAGAACTTCTTATGAATGGAGGAAACATCTTACAACAAGAATACGATGACATTGCCGAGCTTTGTCAGCGAGACTCACAAGGAAATTACAAAACTGGTAGAGGACCATGAGACACGCTGGCTAGGATTGATAACACTGGTTGTGGAGGAATCATGAGAGCAGCAATTAGCAACATATTGAAGAATCTCAAATATGATATATTGATCACATTGGGATCCTAGCTAGACACCTTGTAGGTGTAGAAAAAGGAGGAGGAGGCAGAGTTAGCGTTAGATTTATTGGGTGAGCTCAAGAATGTGTGTGTTAAGATTCTACTTTTTCAAGCTACTAAAGATGTACCAATTTACTCAAAATAGGTGAGAGGGATTTATTTAAGGAGGTCTTGTTGAAGAATAAAGGATCCATAAATAGTCCATGTCATGGGAAAACTATCTAAAGTTATGATGGGGGGAGTCCTCGTGGCAAAATATTCTAATCCTTGTAGCCTATTTGTTAACATCGAGATCAATAACATTGTTATTCCAAAGATGTTGATCAGTTTGGGTGTCACTATTGATTTTATGACACAGAAAACCTAGGGCATGTTATGTTCAAGGTTGTCAAAAGTAACTACTAGATGCTACAAAGTCTTAACCATTAGATTGCACACGAATATGAGATCATCGTGGAATGAATTTTTATTTATAGGATACAAATATAATTACATGATGTGTGACGTTTGGATTCATCTTCCAAGAAATCTACTGATTCTTGTTGACAATTCCTATTAGCTTGAGACACTTCATATTAGCTCAAGTGAATAACACAAATTACCATAACCCTTATGGATTAGGTTTCCAACATTCCCCCCAAATAAAAATGGGCCATATGTGAGTCCAAGAAGGGAGCTAAAATATGGAAATGGATAACTATAAAATGCTAAATTGTGTTCTTTTTATATGGTGTTTTAAGGAATACTACAAACCATCTAGTCGTAGAAGCTAATGTCTTCTACTACATGGTGGTTTAAGGGTGGCCACAAACTCTAGAACGAGCCTCTAAGGATGGTTTAAGGTGTCCTCTTCCTTAACTCACACTTAATGATAACTTGCTTTTAAAACCATCTCAATGAAGTGTTTTTCTTATTGAAATTGATCCAATAGATCATCTATCTTAGGTAGGGGCTGTTATTGAGAGTAATTTTGTTTAATATCTTCTAATAAATGCACATTCACCAAGTCTCATCCTTATTTGGTACAATTATGATGGGTGACTAACACGGTAATTTACATGGTCGAATAACACCCTAATCTAACAACTATTGCAAATATTTCTACACCTTGGTTGCTTCTAGAACAAGTTGCCTTTATAATCTAATGTTTGGCAATGGAGAGTTTAACAACAATTTGATCTCATGCTCCACCTACCTCTTGGGTGCTATCCCTTTAGGCTCTTGGAATGCTCCCTTCCATTCCGATAACAACTCTTTTAGTTGTTGTCTTTTTTCCTCAGTGCACTCCTCCAAGGATGCCTTTACTCTCATTAACTCTAATATAGACTGATTTTCTTGCAAGAATAGTAAATCAGACCTTTTGCTAGAACTTATCAATTTCTTGGATTGGATGACACTTACCAATGGAATTTTAGACTTTTCTTTGTGTGCGTTGATGATGAATGATTTCCCATCCTCTATGAGGTGGTACTGGTTGTCTCTATACATGAATATTGCATCATGCATATACATATACGGACTCCCAAATACAACTCCACATACATCAAGTGGAACTACATCCAATTCTACTTCATCAATAAAACTAGCACTCATAGCAAATTTTATTTTACACTATTTAGTTGCCTTTTTTCCTAGTTATTGAACCAACCTAATGTATATGGGTTAGGATGTTCACGGACCTCCAATACATGGTGGCTAACCAAATCTATTGCAATGAGATTTTACAATGAACCTAAGTCAGACAAAGCACCAATCTTTGTTTTCTTTACCTTTATGTTTATATGGAAGAGTTTGGTTATCTCCTTCTCTTCCCATTGATGAATGCCACTAAGATTCACCCCCTTTTACACGGATGTACAAATAATTTTCTCATCCTTGCTAGATATGCTCTCCACCTGATTGTTCAAATATATGGCTATGAGATTTTTATTCTTTGTATCCCTCTTATGGTTCTTTGGGTTGAGCTATGGATGGAATTTCCAACAATACTCCTTTCTGTGAAAATCAGTTGTAGTGGTTATAATAGTTGTTAGGTTATTTGCATTGGTGTGCTATAGTAGTTATCATCTTGTCCTTTCCCCCTTTCTACTTCTTCTTTCCCTCCTTGGAAGTTTCCTAGTGTTCTTACTACTTTGAACCACTTGAATAATCTTTCTTTTGGCTTATGTTTTCCATGTATTGCACTTGTACACAAGCCCCATCCATCATTCTAGGTTTGAATAACATCACTTGCGTTTGCAAATGGCTGTGTAGACCCCCATATACTTGAGGAGTATGTCTATGTTCTTGGGAGCGATATCCAACATTATTGCCATCTTCTTGAATTATGTGGTGTACTCCTATACACTCTACCCTTGTTTCCATTTGATTCCATTGTATCCATTGATCCTCTACATACTAGATAGGGTAGAATTGGACCTTTATGAGAGATTTAATATCACCCCACTTAGTTATTGGAGGATATTCCTTCAACTTAAGGGTTTCCATGTGGATTTCCCACGAAGTTGATGCATGACCCTCTAATTTCAAACAAGCAAATGATTTTTTTTGTTCCTTATTTATGTGGTGAACACTAAAGTAAACCTCTAAGTGCTGCAACCAAGGATTTAATTTGAAAGCATTGATCTCACCTTGATACAACTTGATGTCCACCGCTGCTTTCATCTTGAAGGAGGACTATGAATGGTTCAAAATGCTTGAACTTTATTGCTCTTTTTTGAGTTCTTTCTAAGAATCATTCTTTAGTTCTTCTTGATTACTTGATTTACCCTCTAATCTAACCTCTGAGTTTGAACCTCCATCTTCTTCAATTCCAAACTTGTTTGTTAGAGCTGCCATACGAAGGTTCATATTGTGGTTGATATCCACAACCTACACTTTTGGCCTTGAGAATATCACGTTTACAAGATCTCAAGGATTATTATAGATAGACTCATCAACCCTGGTTGGGGTTTTATATTTTCCTGCTCAAATCATTTCCTAGATCCCCTGCAACTTCCCCCAAATACCCAACAAAACTTGATAGGATACCAATATGATCTCTCATGGATATTCCACTAGATAGTTAATCACAATATATCTATTAAAATAAACCAAAATCTATACGATGAAGGGTTAATTCCTTTAGATTCCATATATAGTATCTTTGATTTTGTTGTTTATGCATGCAATAGATGAAATGTAGAAAATAGAGAATAGTGAAATACAAATATAAAACAATCACAATTAAGACCAATATATGCTCTTGGAAATCCTTTTAGGAGGAAACCCAACTGGAAGGTGAAGCTACTTTGCTCTCTTTTGTCTGGAATGGAAATAATGCAAGTGCAAAGGAGAAGGCACTCTCCATGGAGTTACTTAAGATCTATGGTTCATGGACTACTATAGAACACACACCCCCTCTGTTATTCTCTCTCACTCCCATCCCCAAGTTGTATTTCTCTACCATGGAACAAGATATAATAAAAAAATGAACAAAAACCTTTTTCCTCCGAGTGGGTTGGTTATAACATAGCCCAATAGCTAACTAGGGGTTAAGTTTGACTCCAACTCTTAACTAGGGTTAAAAATTTGAACCTTCTAGAGTCTTATTCATAGTATTCATGTGGCTAGCCCCTTTTCCATCAAAAATAGGTGCTGACATGGAATCCTCTTGAATTATGGTGGTCAATCACAATAAGTCAACTTCTAAGAGGCATAACTTTTGCATTTGAACCCCGATTGACATGTTTCTTGCATTGTTGGAAAGGTATCTTAGTGTAGAATATCGTCACATGGTCCTACACTTATCTAGGAAAGTTTTACCCCAAAAATGTTGTTTAAGGCCTCAAACTAGCCTTGGAAGGTTCCAAACCCCAATTCTCCAAACCAGGCCCCGCTAATAAAATTGCTCCTATAGGCCAATTCCTTTGTTTTACCAAATCAAAAACATCAAGATGTACGGAAAATTATGTAATGATCTAATTCGAATCACCTTGTAGGGTTTTCTCCATATTTTTTGTGTGGAAGTATTTGGTTATTACGAAATAAATGGTTGATATCTTTTATCTACTAAAGGTCATTGCAAGTGATATTAGAGCTGTTCTTCTCGGAAAAATTAAGGTTGGGTTGTTTATTTTTTTATTTTATTTTATTTATTTATTTTTTGGACAAAATTTCATAAGGAAAAATAGGGTTGCAAAACCTAGATTGATCTCTTAAGCTTTATGTATAAATTACGAAGAAATAAATTGCATTTATGATTTCCTCTTGAAAAACTACTTGGTTTAAAAAAAAAAGGGTTAGAGTCTAGAAAGGGAAGATGTTGCTGATTGAAAATAAATGATTATAGGCCTTTTGTTTTTCCCATTAGTGATGGTTACAAGTATTGCAAAGGAAGTATCTTTTTGATAAAGATCCTAGATTGCAACTAGCCCAATTTTAATAGAAGCAAAGTGGTTGTGACATTTCCTAGGTGGGTCATAATTGAAAAATCGAGAAATATAATGAAATTTGCACTTGTTTCAAGTTGAAATTCATATGTCACGGTTACCCCTTTGTTCATGAACCATATTGCGAAAAAACTAATAATGAAAGCAAAGTGCTTATGGCAATTCATAACTGGGTTAATGACAGGGAGTCAAAACATCACTCGAAGTTTTTCCCATTTAAGTCTAAATTCATGCAGCATGACTGTCTATATTTTTATAAACCTAATTGTAGTAGGAACAAGTGGCATTAAATGCAAAGTTTCCATGCCATTTCTAGATTAGGGTCTTAATAATAGTCTAATTATTACTAATGAATTCAGGGAAATTCAAAATTTGTTGCCGTAAAGCCCCATCCACATAAGGGAGGTCCATTGAAAAGTAAGTTATTTATTTAAACCCTAGTTTTAGTTGCAATTTTGTTTTCAAACAATATGTATTTTATAGGAAAAACTAATGCTTTTGGTATTAAAGAATGGATAAATTGTTGGAAGTACAAATCTTCCACTGATTGAGAATATGAATTAGGCTTTAATATAAATGAGGTTGTTGTCTAATGGGAGAAATGGCTTAATGATGGTAAGATGTTAAAACTTTATGATGATGAATATGAACATGTATTTTTAGATGGGTGACCTCATGGTGTGAAGAATGATCAAGAGAGTCATAAGGGTTTATTTTCACTCACAAAATTCCTATTATAGGTTAATGGATGTCTTTAGCATGAGAAGATCGTTATTTTATTGGTAGGCTAGCTGCAAACATAATTTCATCCATGTTGGTTTGGCCTAAAGATTGTAGGTCTCTTGCAAAGCATATTCAATGCACACACATTGAGGGTGGGAATGCTCAATTTTTTTAAGATTCAAAGGTTACTATATTAAGTATGTTTTCATTTATAATTTAATGCTATAAATATGGATAATGTGGATATTATTCTTGGATATCCTTGATGTACTTAGTTGGATTAACTAAAGATTGCAAATCTTTTGCAAATCACAATGAAAGAATGTAGGTTGAGGGTGAGAATGTTCACCTTTTGTTTTGTTTTTTTTTTAATGATTTGAAGATTATCATGGATAAATATGTTTTTAATATATATTTTAATGCGATATATATGCACAATGTTGAAATTATTCATGAATATTCTTAGATGGATTCAATTGATACAATTTATATTAATGTGAAAAAGAAGTTTATGAAGCTTTGGTACAAGAAAAAAAAGCAGATTGTAGGATATTTCTCTTACTAAATACCAAGGCTCAAGGTGAAACATGTAGTAGTGGCTACAAGTAAACTAATTGCAAGACTCGAATACACATTAGATGAATATTTCAAGGTTGAATTGGAAGATGATTCCACAAAATCACCTTAAGAATAGCCATGGGAAGGGCATAGTAAAAAGGGAGAAGAAACTACAATATTGCATTCCTTAAATAAATCACATATTGAACAATCAAATAAAGAAGAACCAATATTGAAGGTTGCAATATGGTGACCAACACCACTAAGAGAAACAACATTCATAAAAAAAAGGCCATGAGCTTCAACAACCTTGCAATGGACATACATGGAACCAAAACAACACCTAATGTAGAGGTGCATGGAGGAACATGAGCAATACATAAGGATATTAGAATAGAAAAAATGCAACATAATTTCCAATGAGCATTCATACTCAAGATCAAGGTCCCCAGGAAATAATTAGACCTTGCATCCATATTTCACTAGGATGGATGAATGTTAACACTTGGAACTAGATGACTACATTTCTTAGCAAATCATCTTATATGGATTCCAATCATGTTTCAAGGATGAAAGATGTAAAGGGGATGGGATGGAATGTTCCTAGATAGGTACTTGGGGAGGAAAAATAACATTATAAATTAGGTATAAAGGGGATAGTTAATGTAATGTGGCCATAATAAAGGAATATCCCCATAGGGTAGGTGGTGGGAAATACATGTAATAATGAGGGGTAGTTGACATAGGCACCTAAGAATATTCATGAGATCCTACATATAAACATGATTTCATTGTATTGAACATGTTCATGCTTGTAATGTAAGGATCATGGTTTATGGAGTGATCCCTTCTCTAAGGAGTAATAATGGCATTACCCTATCTTTAGAGTTTTATATTTATTCATGTGTGGAAATATTTTGGTTATTTTGAAATTATGGTTTCTATCTATTATCAATTAAAATCACTACACTAGTGAAGGATTTACCATTTTGAGCTAGGGAATTAATTATATTAATGACAAATGGTATGCATTTCTTTAGAGGAAGAATTTTCTAGTTTTATTATTTCCAAATAAAGTAACACTTGCTTTACCTTATTGGAGCTTAACATTCCTCAAAATATCATGATAATTGAACCAACCTTGACAAATCAATGAGAAAAGTGGTGGATTTTTAAACACATCATTTAATGTTGTTTATAGTTGCAATAAATTCTTAATTTCCAAGGACAAATGTCACGAGGAAAAAATTTGCCATAAATCAAAACATGTCATATATAATACTCGAAGATATAGTCGATCGATGGAGGAATAATTGAAAACAAAGCTTTGCATTCTACATGTAAGGATGATAGAAAATGTGGAGATGTCGCAAGACATGTATAGGGGTATGCAATAATGGGAATGTGGAGGAAAATTTTGGATAAATTATGGACTTCAAACTGAAAAATTATGTACATTGTTTTCAAATTTGTACATATTTCTTATGTATTTAGATGCGTGTGAAGAGATATATATGCATTATCTATGTTTTTACAAAATGATGAGGTGTTCTATGTATTCATGTATGTGGAAATAATTAGAATACACAAAAAAATGTTGATATGGTTGCTTATGTGATGATCAATGATATGTGGCATTGATACTTGGATTATGGGTTTGAACATATGACAATATAATAAATAAGTAATACTGATGTTGAGAAATTGTCAGTTGTGATAGGTTGGTTAACATATAGAACTTCTAGATGGATATGACTGACATTGACATTGGACAAAGGTCACATAGGCTTGATGGGACACTGGTGTAAGAAATTTTGATTGATTATATATGAGCATTGGAAGGATACAAAAGCCTAACTACATGATTGTAATGAGTTGACATGTGATTGTGGAAGCATGATAGAATGTACATAGATCTCATGTGATGATATTCTAATTATGTAATTTATATCTTTATGCAAATGGTCTTGGTATTGGAGGACACTAGTGAATTAAATGATAAAACATGTGAACAATTGTTAAGGATAACTACAGATTATGAGGCTAACAATAAGACCCACAAAGGTAACCTATGTTGTTGAGAATTTGATTTTTACTATGTTGCAAATGCCACTATTCTACTTGATGTGTGTATATGTGTGATTATTCATGCATAGGTCACACACAAAAACCCAATGTGTTAAATCAATTGGTTGTCACCAATATTGTTGGGCATTTGCGATGTCATCCATGAATTCAGAAAAGAATCCTTAGGCTTCCCCAAGAGGATTTCCTAGGAAAAAAATGAAAAATACATAGCATTAATCCTTTTTTTATTGTGTTTAGTAGAGGTGCTTCAACTTGTATACTATTCGAAGGATGAGACACACAATCTCTTCTTTGCCTTGGAATTATTAATGATGGGAGCACTAGAGGTACATAGGTTGCTTGCTTGGCCTTGAGATAAAGCTGAAATGATGTCCTATGGTATGTCATATTAGGAAGTCGAGTAGATACATCCCTATATAGGAGTATAGGTTACATGCCTACTCCAAGCACTTCCACTATGAGAGTTGACATGCCTCATGGTTATCATCAGGGAGTGAATTGTAGTAGATATGCAAAGTCCTTACTCCATAGTAGCTTGAACCTTATAGTTTTTGAGCTAGACCAACATATGAATGTGACCCTTGTGATGGTATTAGTTAACGTTACAAATTACCAATTTTTTTGACAATTTGAAAATAGTGTTATTATAGCGAAATTAGGAAATAATGTCTTTATGAAATATAATAAAAAAGAAAAACCACAAGGTGACACTTTAGGTGGGTGGGGTGGGGGGTTGAACAATATCTAATTAAATAATAAAAAATAAAAAATATGAAGTTATAGCTTGAGTGGGTGACTATCGGAAATCTTACTAATAAACTCATTTGGCAATTTGCATAATGGTGAGGTGTTAAGCTTCATAAAGCCTATAAATACTAGTGGTATCGAGGGTTTGGGGAATACATTTGAAAATGTAAGTAATTTTTGTCAAAATGATACCATAATGTTACTAAAATAAATTTGAATGGTAAGTTAGAATTGGTGAAGGAAGTTGAGGAATATTGCTCTTACTAATCTCTTTATTACATGTGATTTGATTGCTTAGAAAGTCCAGCAAGTGAAGATCCCATCACTAGTGCATAATCAACTTGAATATCACTAGTTCTTCTTCTAATAAAGGTCCCAAATAGCTTGGGAGTCGTAGCGAAATAACTTTTCCTTAGATATGATATGTGGAAATTAGTTAGCCTAATTATAGTTGACAAGGATGAGGAGTTGGATAAACCATTCAATGGTTGGAATTAATATCAAGTCACGTACAAATAGTTATTAATTATTTCATTTGAATATTTACAATTTATTATTTATAATTCATATATCAATTCATGGAGAAATTTTGGAGTTATGGATTATGGTGCTATAATGGAGCATGAATTGAAAACATTTAAATTGAATGCTAACTCAATTTTACTTTGTAATAGATATTGGAAATGGTGTTGGAGTTGACTTGCTAATAATATGGTTCACATTATGAGATGGTGTAGTAACTTCATTGCTAGTTGGAGGGCTTAATTAGATGTAACAAACAATAATATAGGTTGTAGTGGTGGTTTGAGGCTCAACACATGGACCGTGAGCTCCAAAGGAAAATATTTTGACCTAAAATCTTGTATTTTGGGCCATTTCATGGACTGGGCCTAGAAAACCATCACAACTTTCACGATCCTGAAAATGGTGAAAATATATCACATGTATGCTAAAGTGTCCCTATGTATCCCCTACGTAGTGGTCTAAAGGATTGTACATGGACCATGTTCTCTAGAGGGAATTAGTATAGCCTCAAATTATAAATATAAATCATACACCATGTTCATGGCCATAAGAATCCTATTTAGAATTACAAATATTCATATGGCCATTGTATTCTACTTATATGCCAAAGGTTCTCCATGTTGTCAAGGTTCCACCCTAACTCTCCTAGCTAGGAGAATAAGTTCTTAATGTATTGAGGCCATATTTGTGAAATAAGGCCAATGAGGTAGTAGAGTTTGAGATTAATAAATGTAAGTGGCCTTGTTAAACAAGGCCCACTAGTTATTGGTTAAGGCCTCATTAATGGAGGGCCATTAGGTGGTTAAGATTTTGTTCAATTAGAAACTATATACACTACAGAAGCTATGTAATTTGTTACAAAGTGAATATTATTATATAGGATCTTCACTCAGTTGGATGTTTCTCCCTTGAAATGACAAGGGTTTTTTTTTTTTAATTAGAGGAATTAACAATTGGGCCATTTCATACTCGCGCGACATGGGGTTGATCCTGATTGCTACCATGATTATAACCCCTAGGTTCCTAAGTATACCCCTTTCTCAGACACATGTAAGTCGAGGGTATTTGAATCTCAAATCTCTTGGTACACAACACTCCATTTTCACAGTGCTTGGCAAGTGAGATGCCCCTCGGGGGCTAAAAGGCAAGTGAACATTGTTCTCTATTATAAATATCAATAAAGGTTTTTCTTATTATTGTTATTTCCATATTTTGGTTATGCTTATTTGCTTTCAACAATTATATTTTTGTTTCTCTTTCTTTAAATATTCCATTTCAACTATTAAGGAACATCACTAATGGTATCAAAGCACTTTTCTTTGCTAGAAAACACTTAAAATTTAGAATATTCTTTTAGTTTGGAGTTGTGTTCCAATCTATTCAAATAAAATAGAGATATGTTGTTCATGGTGCTACTAAACCAACCCCCTTTGAGTGTGTCTATGGATAACCTCCCCCATTAGCGATCTAGTACTTACTATGCCTCTATAAGGTTTAAGGAGTGGATAAATCCCTAACGACTAGAGGGCACATTTTTCATACTATTTATAATAATTTATAATTGGCCCAAAACTACATGAAGTAATAGGTCTTTCAAAATCACTCTAAGTGCCGCTTTGAAGAAGGATATCAACGTTTCTTGCACCTCCAACCTTATAAGCAAGGATAAAGGCCACTAGAAGTTATCCCCTAAGTTTTATGGTCCTTATGCTATACTCAAATGTGTAGGCCAAGTAACTTACAAATTGGCTTTACCTAGCTTTTCTAGGCTCTACCTACTCTTTCATGCATCTTACTTGGAGAAAGTGATTAGGTTCAATTGAAGAGTTCAAAACAACCTTACTGGATTGGACAAGGAAATTTTCATTTAATTGTAGCATGAGGTCATTTTGAATAAACACAAGCACCACCTTTACAAATACATTATCCAGGAAGCTTTGATATGTTGGAAGGATAAACAATCTAAAGATGTTACACGGGAACTAATAGAGATTGTTTGATAATTTACTCATCTCCAACCTTGATTTCAATGTTTCTTTATAATTTGGGGGCATGTTAGGGTCCCACCCTAAATCTCATAATTAGGAAAAGAGGTTGTTTCTTAATGTAACGGGGTATATTTATTAAATAAGGCCCACAAGGTAATATAGTGTGAAACCAATAAATATAAGTGTCCATTAGTTATTAATTGAAGACATATTAATGGAATTCCACAGGATGATTAGGGCTTTGGTTAATTTGAAGCTATATATAGTAGTGAAAGTAATGTAATTGGTTTCCAAATGAATATGATTGTATTTGGTGCTTTGCTCGGTTTGAGGTTGCCCTCTTGAAGATGCAAATGAGCATTGTTCTTGGTTTTGAATATTGATAAGAGTTTGCTTATTGTTGTTATTTACATATTCTAATTATATTTATTTACTTTTTACAATTTTATTTTTGTTTATATTGTTCTAATATTCTATTTCAACTATCAAGGAACACCACACATGCATACTTATATCATGGTGTAGGGCCTTATGCATGGACCATGAGATGTATAGCATAAGAATTTATCTTTTGACCTTGGACCATGTATTGGGGAATGGAACCTATACTTGGCATGTCAACTTTTAAATGAACACCATATTTTATACATGTTCCATATATTCCTTATCTAAGGCTTTTGTAGTGACCTGAAGCCCACACATGGCCCATGAGACTCACATACAAGTTTTCTAGCCAAATATTCTATATTTTGGAACCAAACCATGTATCAAACACCAAAAAAGCATTCATAGTGTTTCAAACTTAAATGGCTAGAATGGTCCACTTATAGGGAAAATATTCTTCATGGATGGATTATGTGGTGGTCGTGGACCCTACACATAGTCCATGACCTCTATAAGAAAATATTATGCCTTAAATGAAGAATTAAATCATATTTGTAATGTTTAATGTGTTAGTGTCAGTCTTTCCAGCCTTCCTACAGTGATCAAATATGCTCTTACAAAGTGGTCTCAGAGTGTCAAGGTCAAATTTTGTCATTTCAGTGAGTCTTCAAGCAAAATTTGGTCACTAGGCATTAGGTCTAGGGTTTGCCCAAATGTCAGTCCATGTCATCATTCAGCTGAGCCTATCATCATTCAGAGGGTTTTCATTATCATGTCAGTGTCTAATGAGTCATTTTACACCTTATTCATGCTTCAGTTGTGCCTAGGCAAGCTCATTTCCCTCTCCTAGGGTTTTGAAGGCAATTTCTCTTGGATGGTTAAATCACCGGCAAAACTTGTTTCCTAATGTTCATACACCTTCCCCTATCCTTAAAATACCTTATCAAACACTTCCCATCCCTTAGATCCGCCAAATTCCTCATTTTTGCGCAAACCCTAGTTTCTAGCTACAACCTGGCAATTTTCTAGGTTTGGCCTGTGTTTTGCCCTTTTGGACCCCTTCCCCTTGCTCAATCTCTGAGATTCCACTTTCCTCTGCTCCCTAACATCCCTCCCTACTCCCAAAAATTTCCCCAAGAATTTAGAAGCCCCCTATCCCCTTCATTTCGCTCCATTTCGACAAAATTCCTTGTTTCACACATCGGGACAAGTTGCACTCAAATGATGTTTCAGAGCAATAAAAGATGAATTTTCGAAAATTGAGAGAGGTTTTTGTCCATAACATGCCAAAGAAGAAAAACCTCATTCACTTTTTGCACAGGTGTCTTGGTTTTAGAGAAATGCCAAAATTACAATCGCCGGATCCAAGGAGTTTGGCCAAGGCACAAAAAAGGAGAAAGAGGCCAAATCCCCTCCGTATCTTGGCTGAGGCTTCACTCAAGGATCATGGCACTCATTAGCCTAGCCACAGCTCAAATCCCAAAAAATTCTGAAAATTTTGGGTAATTTTGGCAATTTTTGGAAATTTACAGGTTTTGGCTCCTCAACGGGTCTCACCCCCGTGAGGGGGTGAGACCCTTTGTCATAGCAACTCCTTTTTGCAAAAACTCAGCATTTCTAGATTTTTCATGCAAAGTTACATATGCCTATGGATGGACTTGAGTTTTTATGGAGTTTTGGGCCTCCAGAAGGTCAAAATACATGCAAAATTTGACTTTCTGCCCTTTTTTTGAGTTGCAGAAACCAGTCTTGGGAGAATTAAGTTTTGACAGGGCAAATGACCTCCAAATTAAAAAATTCTGGTTGGGTTGGAAAGTAGACTCACAGAACTTTCCAACGAGCTATCCTGCACCCAATTCTGACACCTGCAAGTGCCTCAAACAGAGCTCCAAAGGTGCGCGACCCGTCAGGCAGGGGGGCGCGACCCGTCAGGCAAACTTTGCCAGATTTCACTGTACAGCTCGGAAAAGCACAGTTTGACTTGGTTTGACTTTTTGGGGTTGAAGATGATTATCTTTGATGTAATTTTTGTAACTCTAAGACACTTTTACCCTTTTGTAACTCTTCTAGAAGATTCATTCATGTAATGGGTAAATATGTGATGTATGAATTGGTTTCCAAGTTTATAGAGGCAAGTTGTTTTGACTGCCTAGATTGTAGTGCTTAGTTTAGAAGTAGTTGAAACAGCTCCTAGGATAGTGAGCTCGACCCATGGAGGTAGGGAAAGAGGTTAGATCATCTATATTATGTACTTTTTTGCTCATTTTCATGGTTGGACTCTTGAGGGAGAAGCTATCATTGTATTATTTCACTGTATCTCTGCAATATTTGGCTAAGGAAGACCAGGGTTTTGCAGTCCTCTTTGGGATTCTTGTGGACTCATGTGTTGATGGTGTGTTTCTCAATGTTCTTGTAAGCTTGTTATGTGATTCATTTTCTTTCTTTTACTTCTGCATATTAAACAAATGAAGTGTTAAAGTAAGAATTCATGCTTGCCATGCTCTGCTTTTAAGTTTGTTTAATTTCAATGTTTTCTTCTGTCTAAAGAGAATTCAAAGTAATTGTTTGCTCTCTTTAGCTCCTCATCTTTCATTCCTGACCATTCACTTCAGTTAAAGGCATCAACGCTGTCTCCTACCTCGCCCCAAGGAACCCCCTGCAGAAACTGTGTCCAATCCCCGCACCCAAATTTGCCATCCCCTCAATTTGCCACCAAAAAACCCAAAAACCCCAAATCAACCTTTTTTTATCAGTTTACTAGCCTAATATCAGTGTTACCTTGTTGGTCATCTCATCCCATTGAAGATTTCACGAGATAGACCGGAGAGAGCTTTCTCCTGCCCCGTAGGGCTAGCTACGAGGCTAAATGGTTTGATGTTGCCTTGAGGTTTACCTTTCTTAGCCTGAGGTGAAATTTCAAGCGCTAACATAATGAATACACTATAATATGTCAATGAAGTAGACCAAGCATACAAGTCTATGTAAGAAACACGAGGATGACGAGAAAAGAAGGATGTTGGGGAGAAAGATCACTTGAGATAATCATGAAAATATTTAAAGAGAAACTATTGGAGAGAATTATGTATATTGTTGAACTAAAACTATAATTATAACATAGATATTATGGTCACCTTTTATTAATAAAGGGACCGATTACACAATAAAAACATACACAAGGGTGGTTTAATTAAAAAATTTACGCTTCGAAACTTTTTTGAGTGTAAACTCTCCATCTCCCTTATTTCATATATGTATGTGTTTGTGCATATTTGCTATTAAACCTACATTTCATATCAAAGTAGAAGGCAAAAGAGTGTAAAAATTCATGAAGTAGCACTATGAAGCTATAAAACTCAAAGTATGACATTTGTGCTATGACAACCAAATAGCTACAATATGTCCCTAGGCTATGTGGGAAGGCCCCTTCTTAGAGATATTATCTCATTATACTTTCCATTATTGAATATATTGAGGAGCAATATGAAATGTATAAGAATTTGTTTCATACAAGTCTTCTAGGACATCCAACCATAATCAAAATGGACCATGATATAACAAGTATATTTAGAAAAATGATGGGAAAATATTCATCACTTGCTATCCTTCCTACTTCACACAATTATTAGGAAAGTGGAATATCCTTACATCTTGTGGACGTTTTCATGAGAAAACACAAGGAACTATCCTGTTTGCGGGTGAGGTGACTACACTCTAATAATATTCCCATTGATTTCAATGGCTTGTTGAGCAAAAAAACGATGACATTAAATTTAGCATTTTAAACACGAAAATGATAGTGCTACAATCACCGCGACAATCTAGGTTTTGTGAAAGAGTTAAAAGAAACTTTTCTCAAGAGATAGTTCACAATCTTTAGTTCTTTTTAGCACACTCCAATCTCATCAAAGAGTAATTGATGGTAAAATTTCTTCAATATCATCACAAATTATCTAATTTCAATTATAGATTTCAGAGTTATTTCAAAAATATTATGAACATGAGTGAAACTAATTGTTTAACTTCACTAATGTCTGTCAAATTTCCAGAATCTGTAATCAAGTTACGCTAGATATCAAGGAGTAATTGATAGTAAAATTTCTAAGTACACATAGTTTTAATTTGCGCTGAGTACTCTTTTCAAAGGAAATTATGGCAATTTCATCCTACATCTTTATGTGATTGTTCAAGTAATCTCCTTGCTGGAATGGAATGAATGTACACAAATTTTATACGTGCAGACATGGTTGGCCTTGGATTGAATATACATAAATTAATGGAATGGCCATGTTAGGTACCAATTCTACCTTGTTCAGAGCACCAAGTATTCGTTGTACGATTTATGACGGAAATGTAATAGAGTTTCCTTGAAAATAAGAGGTTGCCAAGGTGTAGACCAAAATATGATGGTTCTAATTTGAGCATAATCATTAACAACTTGAATACGTTGAATCCCTTCATGATTGATTCAAGTTGTCACAAAACGAATTACACCCATATGAAACTCACCTTCCAAGAAGGATAGGGGCATTAAAGCTGACTTGTCGAACATTAGAATGATTGTGTTTGTACTCACATCCAACACCACTATAACATTTAGGTGTAATTGCCTAACTTTAAGAATGAAAAATGGTTTATGCATGGGGATTTGAATAAAGGACCTCATCACTCACATATCTTTACATAACATGGGATTTCCAAGTGAACTATCTCAAGAGCCAAGATTAAATCTATTTTGTGTAAATTAATCACAACTTTGTTGTAATAAAGATCAACACAAAGAAATAGGCACTATAGCTATTGAAGGAGGAAATATGGATGATGGAGTATGTTGAAAGGTGGTTGAGTACAGTGGAATTGTGATATATAATTATAGGTAGAAAAATTCATGAGGGAAAACATTAACTAGTAGGTAGTGAGACAATGATTGGTTCACAGTCATTCCATCCTATTCATTAAAATTTACATTACAAGGTGGGAAAGGTAGTGAACCAATCATTAACTCACTATCTAGTGATTAATATTTGTCATTAAATCACTGTCCAATGATTAATATTTGCCATTTCAGTAGAGGAGAAATCTCTACACAACCCAATTGATGAAAAGAAAAGAGGGAAACAGATGCAACACTATTCATTAATTAAAGAAAGGGCCATCACTACTTTAGTAAATATGGGTATACTTTTATTGTTTTATAGTAAGCTTTGGTGTTCACATTTGAAACACAGATATGTATGAGCTTTGGAAAGTATATGATCTCACATGTTTCTTTGATCATTATCACATCCACATCACGTGGAAAACATTTCATTTAATAGTCATATGGGTTATAGGATCAAAATGATAGATAAATAGTATATTGAATTTGTTAACCTAAATTATTAAAGTTAAAGTTTTTTTTTTGTCAAAATTGAGAACCTATTGATGTAAGGGATTTGTTTGAGAGTATGAACCAATATTTAACTAGTTAATATTAAAAAGTTGAGGTCAAATCAAAATCAAGTTAAATCAACGTTGAGTTGAAAGTTGAGATTCCAAGCCAAAGTGAATGTCAAAGGTAACTAAAGTCATAAACCACATAGAAGGTTTGCATGTGGATGTAAAAAATAAAAGTCAAGCTAACATATGTGTATGTAAAGAGCCAAAGTAAATTCAAAGTCAAGTATAAGTGTGGGTCGAAAAATCATAGTTATGCAATGAAGCCTTGATGAACCAATTGTCAAGTAAAAATCAACTATTTTTTTTAGAGATGGTCATGTCATGAAAAACATTAATGTAAGTATCCTTGAAAGAATTAAGTTCTTATTGCAATCACATTTAGTTTGGCCAACCATTGTCACAAGTTTTGAGTCTACCTCAGAACTGACTATTCCAATGTAAAATATTATTTTCACAATCCATTCAATATAAGACAAAATATCATGAAGACATACATAATATCATGATGAATATGTGAAGCAAGAAGAAGATAGAATCCTAAAGAAAGAAGCAAATTTTGATAGATATAATGCAACCAAAGAAGGGTAAAAGAAGAGGGAAAATGGAGAAAAAGAAGTCAACTCCATGGTATGAGAAGATAATAGAAAAAATTACAAGTAATATCAGAGAATAAGAAGATGGGTTCATGGTCACAAAAAAACGAAGTAAGGGGCAAGAGAAAAGAAACAAAGACAAGGAAGAGAGTTTGGTGTGGAAAAATCAAGAAGGAAGCAAATCAAGGTAAAATAAATAATACCGTGCGTTAAAAATTGAGATGTAAAACTAGTGCATTCATAAAAAATGGCATCCCTAAGAATGGTCCTGCTTGAATGATGTTTTTTTATGATGGAAAGAAAATGGTCACAATCAAAAGTTTTTATAAGGGATAGATTAAAATAAAATGAAAATTTGAAATTGTATGTACCCGAGTCAAATGCTTATTGTAGCCCTAATGCAACAAGTATGCCTCCGTAACTTGACTGTTGAATGGTTCATGGTAAACCAAAAACCACTTGTGATGATAAAGGAAGGTTTGTGATCAACCAATAATCATTTGATGTAATCTATGGTTCATGGTATGTTGAAACCACTTGAGAATTATAATGGTTAAGGGAAAACCAACGTAAAACCCAAAGGATGGTATGGTCGAGGGTAATCCACAAAAACCTAAAGGATGTGATGGTTGAGGGTAATCCACAAAAAATGAGAGGATGTAATGGTTAAGGGAATCTAGAAAAACCTAAAACATGGTTATATGTAAGCCAAAGAAAACTGAGGATGATGATTGATGATGATACGTGGGGAGTGGTGACTAAGGAATTATTGTTGAACCATAAAGAAATTTTTTTTCCTAGAGAACTAGTGGATATAATAGCTACTGTCCCATGTATTATGGTGGATGGTAACTTTTTTTATATGTACTTCAACAAACATGATGTTTATATTTTTCACATACAAGATGAACATTGAAGAAGATTAAGGATGAAGAATGAAGAAGACCCAATATGTATAGAACACAAAAGATGAAGACAAAAGACTAGAATATGAAGATTTTAGAAGACACAAGATGAAGACGGAGCATCAAGATGAAGATCATAGAAGATGAAAATGAAAAGGGACCATTTGAAAATACAAAGAGAAATGATTGGATTTCAAGTATTTGTTAAAGGGGAGTATGAAGGACTAAGTCCTACTTGTGAGGTTTAATTAATAAATCGTAATATGTTAATAAAATAGACTAACTATAGAAGTCTACATAAGATTCAAAGAACAGAAGAAAAGGGAGATGTTAAGGATAAATATTAGTTGAGAGATTCATGGAAAGAGTTAGGGAAATATTGTTCGAGAAAATCATGGATATGGTTGAAATAAAAATCTAATTATAGAATGGTTATTATGATCACTTATTGTTATATAAAGGGATAAATTATATAATAGAAACAAGCATGGGAATGGTTTATTTTCATATATTTTTCCTTTTAGGTGTTTCTTGAGTGTAAACTCATTATATCCCTTGATTCTTATATGTTTGTGTATATATGTTGTTGATTATTAAAAGTTACACTAAAACTCCAACTTTCAAAGCTATAATGTAGTATGACCCTTGAAAACTATCCATGGTGTTCTAAACCTTGAAAGGAGCATCATATTACGCTCATATGCCAAATATTCCCTATGTAGGAAATGTGTGGAAGTTTGGGATCCATGCCTGGTCCATGATGTCCAAAGATTGTTAAATCTCAATAATTAGATGTTGACATGAAACCATAGCTTGAACACTAAGAAGCACCCCCAATGTAGGACCATATCTCACTCATATGCAAAGATTCCATTTGTGGGGCTTATGACCCCATAGATAAATGATGGGCCTCATAGTAAAATTTTATAGTCTAATACCATAAATTTTGAACTTTGAACAAGTTTCCAAGTATCAATACCATCCTTAGTGTTATAGATCTTAAAATGGCTACCATATCCCACTCAAAGGACACATATTCCCTATAGAGGCCTATGTGGTGGTTTAGGGCCCCACACTTGGACCATGAGCTCAATATAAGAATGTATAGCTTAAGACATTTTATTTGGTCTTATATGATGGCATGGGATTTAAGAACCATCCCTGTTTTTGTCCTCCTCAAAATAGTGATGATATCTGACATGCAAACTAACAATTCCCTATGCAAGCCTTGAGTGGTAATCTAGATAAACATGCACAACCCATGAGACCCATATGTTATTAGTATGACCTTATACCTATAATTTGGACCTTAAATCATGCCTTCTCACACTAGAACCATCCTTGGTATTATAAATTCTTAAGCAATCACCATATGTTGCTTCTGGACCAAATATTCTTTATTTAAGGACTATGTGATGACACAGGTCCCTATATTTAAGCCATAACATAAAGGCAAATTTTATGGCTCAAGAATATGTATTTGAGATTACAAAATGGCCTAGGGTGTGAGAATCATTCATTATTTACCAAATATTGAAATGGGGAAACATATCTTGCTCACATGCCAAAGTTTATATTTATAGGGCTTGTGTGGTGGCCTAGGTACCCATACATGACCAATTAACTTTGGAGATAAATTTTATGGCACAAAAAAATAGCTTTTGGAATCAAACCATGGCACAAGCACTAAGAATAATACTTGGTTTTCTAAACCTAAAAATAGAAACTATATCTTACACTTAAGTTGAAGGTTCTCTTTGTAGTGTTTGTGTGGTGGTCTAGGACATCGCATATGGCCCATAAGCCCCCTAGAAAACTGGCATGGCCTCAACACTAAGTTTTTTCCGGAGACTATTGCTTAGCAGATGGGATCATCTTTAGTGTTATGGATCTTGAAATATCAACCACCATATCTCGCTTATTTACCGACACTTTATCAATTACTCACTGCATAGGACCAACATGATGAATTGGGCCTTGAGACATGGCCTATGAGACCTAAAGAAAAACATTATGTTAGTCTGCTAGGTCTTAGTCCATTACATTAATATTGTTATATTATGTTGTCACTTTTGGTTAACTCATTATTTTTATTGGTACCTTTTCTCTCTTGGATATACCTAGGAAATCTAGTTTTATAGATCATCAAAGGTTATTTTTAAACATATGATGTAAAGGAAGTTTGCCCTTAAAAGTAGCATTTTTTTTTGTAATCTAATTAGTGTTGCCTTCCATTAATGAAAAATAAGTTACATTTTCCAACCCATTTACGACATATGGTCTCAACCTTACCAGTGGGAAACTAGGTCTATTGACCATTTGTTCACTAAATAACCAATCCAAAATTTAAACATCATAAAAAACTGAAGTTTCACAAAAGAGATAAAATCGACATCAACCCAAGAATCTAAAACCAAACATGAGTCTACAACATAAAGCATATGTAAAAACTAGGAATAATAGGAGTTCACAAGTGTTGGGTCTTGAGCACTTGACCCCAAAGGTGCTGAAGATTCCATGCAAGAGATGTGCCTCTCAATCCTGGCAAGCCAACTGTGCATTTGTTCCATGTAATATATCATATTTCATTGCTCCCTCTTTATATTTGTCAAGTTCACAAATATATTATACTTATCAGCCCGCCTCTCCATCAAAATCATCGCCATTAGGGATTTCACTTTCCAATAAAGAAAAGGGCTTGAATATAATGATTTCTTCTGCCCTTATTCTTATGAGGGTCGAACATCAATTTTCCAAATTCTTCCACAAGTTCCAAGTCTGATATAAAATGTTTATCTCGAGCTTCCATCTCTTCCAGGTGGCGCAATTCATTTTGAACTTTATCCGAAGTAGTTTAGTTAAAGGTGTTTGTGACCTCTCTAGCCCTAGACTAATCCTGGATATGCTCTTATGGGCCACGACTACCCCCCCACCCCTTGCGACAACACATGCACTATCTCTGCATTGTCACACACACGCGATCAAAGTTTTTCATTTTTGCACCATCCACCCACCACCATTGTCATTGAGGATGGTTGGATACTTCCTCTTTAGGGCCAATGAACAATCCCAAGCATTGATGTTGCTCAATTCATTCTTCAGACCTTGAGGGATCCTAACAATGGAAAGATGTGTTTTACAACCAAGTTTTCCAACATAACTAATGACGGTCTTTTGAACTTTCAACAAAAATACTTTCCTCACATAGACCAGAGACCCACAATCTACACCCAGAGAAACAAGTTTAAGGCAATCAAACCAAATATTTTAAAAGGTATTAAATCAGAGCCAACATGTTAATTTTTCCCCACCCAGATATGAGACACAAAGGAAAGGACTGTACATCCAAGCACTCATAGACCCACAAATATCTAACCACCCAGGAATAACACCTCCCCACTAGATAGTGTCGAAACACATTGTTTTTCATGGGGCTGACATGACAACACTTTCGACTATTGGTGCCACGGGTAACTAGAAACATGACAACAACATAGGCGCAATCCTCTGCTTCCCTATCTCCAGAAAACAATATTGAACCCCCATGAAACTAATTAATATCCACCCACAAAACCACCTTCTAAAGTCAATAACTAACCCAATACTGAATAGATTGAGGCACATACAAAGGGGGTCATCTTAAATGAGCTTCAATTCAGAAAAGGAACCCATAAAAAACTAGGCTATGAGCTAGATAAAATAATCATCATTGAAAGTGAAGGACCAGACATAGGCCTTGACATGAAGATTCTAAGCAAAACACAGAAAATTCAAGCCAAATAGAGGACTAGAAGTCCCTAAAATAACACACCCATAAGACTACATGCGGAGAGGGCAAAAGAAACTTTGAGGCACTGACAAAAATTGGAGTTCCAGAACAAGATATCGTAATCTGTGCCTCGACTTAGAATCATCGTCCCACCAAGAGTTCTACCGCATAAACTACCACCTCACTCCCTCCGTAGAAAATATGACTAGGGTTCTCTCGCAGAATTTTATTTTGACTGCCAAACATTTGGCCCCCAACAGAAGCCTGAGATAACATCCTCCATCACCAATAAGCATACTAATAATGATGTCCAAGAAAAGTATATTAAACCATCACATGTGCTTGCATATGTAGGGGTTCTTATAAACCTTAAACTCTAATTTTCATCAAATTTCAAACTAGACTCCAAGGAGAACTGCACAACTCAACAACAAAAAAATATGCTCTACAAAAGGATAGAACTGATCAACACAAGCATTTCATATGAAAATGATACTGTGGATAATCCGGGTCATATTTTTCCAAAAAATGACCATAGAAGATTTAACATAACTTCCTTGTACAGAGGGGATACATGGAATGAGATCTGTTCTCTCGAAATTTCAAGGATAAATATTGAGAAAAGAGCTGCTGACCTACAATTATTATGATCGGCAAATTTTTCTCTCAATCCATCAATTTCTGTCCTGATGATGGATCCCCTTTAGGGTTCGAAATGTTGACATGATGAAAAAGATAATGTGGATAATCCGGGTCATATTTTTCCAAAAAATGACCATAGAAGATTTAACATAACTTCCCTGTACGGAGGGGATACATGAAATGAGATCTATTCTCTCGAAATTTCAAGGATAAAGATTGAGAGAAGAGCTGCCGACCTGCAATTATTATGATCGGAAAATTCTTCTCTCAATCTATCAATTTCTGTCCTGATGATGGATCCCCTTTGGGGTTCGAAACGTCGACATGATGAAAAAGATACTATGGATAATCCAGGTCATATTTTTCCAAAAAATGACCACAGAAGATTTAACATAACTTCCCGGTACGGAGTAGATACATGGAATGATATCTGTCCTCTCAAAATTTCAAGGATAAAGATTGAGAGAAGAGCTACCGACCTGCAATTATTATGATCGGCAAATTCTTCTCTCAATCTATCAATTTCTGTCCTAATGATGGATCCCCTTTGGGGTTCGAAACGTCAACATGATGAAAAAGATATTGTGGATAATTCGGGTCATATTTTTCCAAAAAATGATCACAGAAGTTTAAAATTTAAAAATTTAACATAAATCCTCTCTGCAATAGATAAATCTGTATAAAATAAACACTTCTCACAAACAATATTCTGATGAATGCACTAGCATTTACCAAACACCAAGATGATTTACAACCATTCCTTACTCCATCTCCTCGTTCATGTTGGCCGAGATATGCCTCTGCTACCCTCTACAAGGTCTAATCTATCTCTTCAAGTCTTCAGACTTCTCACACACTCACTCAACCAATAACAAAACCACCAACATACATCTAAATCTGCAATCCAATTGGGCCTCAAATATGCCCATTTTTTCCACCGTACAATTCCACTATTCATAACCTAAATCCCTATATTATTAACTCATTTCATACCATAATTCCACAACTTGCCGCCAATTCATATCTTACACTTCGTGGTTGATTATCATTAGTTTTCTTAGCTTTTAAATGATTAAAGATGACTTTGCTATGATTTTCTAATGATGGTTTTGCCAAGTTTATTTACTGCAGGGATTCATTGCCGAAATTCTTCATAAGTCAATTAAACTAGTTGCTACAGGTTAAGTACAAAATGGATGTAGATTAAAATATCAATTTGTGATCAAATGAAGAAGAATATTGTGATTATGAGACATGGATCTTGTTCAAATTATGCTGGTTAAGGTAACCCAGAAACCGTTTGTCAAAATTCATCATCATGAAGAAGTTATGGTCAACACAATTCTTAAGTACAAAATCACTAGGTTTGATGGTTTCGGGTCCGCCACAGTTTCAGGTCAGCCACGGTTCCATATATTTTGGGTTGAATACTTATTGTTTCTTTTTCAAGCTATATGGAGTTGCAATCAGACATTCTATATCTCACTCATGCTATGCATAGATCATGAGATTTCCCAAGACAAATTTACCATAACCAATTCCAAAAACATCATTTGAAATTTATTTTTGTAATTTTGTTGGAATTTGGCTAAGATCAGATCCTTGAGTTTTGGATCTCCAATTGTGAAAGCATAGTATAAAGAGGGAGAGTTACATAGAGGAGAGTTACACACAAGATCTAGGAGAGCTAGGGAGAGTTACGTAGGAGAGGAAGCACAATTACATCTCTTGGTTGATTGTATTACACTTTGTTTTTGGATGAATGAATAAAGGATGATGAAGTTGATGTAGCCTTGGTGTTTATTTTGTGAATTGAGATTTTACCTACAACACATGGACAGGAAGGGCCGCCTGAACCCATTGTGTTTGCAGGGTTAATTTAGATTATGTATGTGTGAATTTTAGTATTTATTTCATTTTACCTTTTATATTTTTATTCCTTGCAAATGGTTTGAATTAGATTTAATTTTTTTTGTCAATTTATTTCTGCATTTTAGATTATGTAATTACTTCCTGATTTATGGTGTGATCCCGGGAATTGTTTTAGAAAGTATGTTTTGTTTCAGTCAATAGATTTACATTTCCTTTCCAAGTTGTTTGCTAAATAGTTTTTAGAACTCCAACACTTCAATTTGTATTCTAGATTCATTTATGTTTTGTAGATCTGAGTACAGGGAAACAATTTGAGTAGAGGTCAGCGATTTCATTGATGTTGGTTTCACTTTGCAGGCTGTGGAGTAAGCACTCAGCCGTAGTCTGTACTCGGCCACATTCTGCACTTGGCTGCATTCTATACTCAACCGCATTCTGTACTCAGGCCACATTTTGTACTCAGGCTGCGTTCTGTACTCATAATTGCTTTGATTTAGTTAATTATCAAAATCTAGTTTGGAATCACAAGCAGTTGGATTTCAATAGAGTAATTATCATAGTTAATCATTTTTTTATTTTGCAGCTTATGGAATTGGAGATAGTTTGATAATAAATTGTGTTGTGTGAACAATCAGCTTTAGGCATAAATTTTATCTTTTACATGTTGAGTTGTTTTGAATGAAGTAGCACTCATTTGAATAGATCGTTCATTATTTTCCTTGATTTCTCATTAAGTTTTAATTAATTTATTATTTGATTATAATTATTCCTTTGCTTATCAATAGATTAGTTTCAAACTAGGAATAGAAATTTCGTACTTAAATTAGGAACAAATTTCAGATTTCATGATGATAGTTTAGGTTAGATGCTCTGATCCCGCATTACCTGCGCTTGTGCCTCTAAGTCTTACGACCCCGGATTGATAATTTAATTTTGGACTTATAACACATATAATTTCCTGAGTATTTTTGGCGTCGTTGCTGGGGAGGTGCTAAAGGGATTAGAGCATAGTTTCTTTCACAAGTTTTTTTGTGTGATCTTAGTTGCAGGACAACTAGAGGGCGGAGAAGACGGTAAGACGTGAGTGAAGAGCCATGCATCCACTTTGGTTTGGGGTTGCTCCAAAGTCTGGTTGTCCAAGTAAGCAAGGAGTTCAAGTTTGGTAAGTTTTATTGCAATTAGTAGTTTTAATTCATTTAGTTTAAAATTTCAAGATATTTAAAGATAAAACATTTTTGGGGTGCTGTCAGAACCCCTTTATACTTATCCATGTTGTGAGATAGGTATCATCAAACAACAAGAGAAATCCAGGAATGATTGAGAGCTTGAAGAATGTCCCTCAAAGTAATTTGTCAAATCCTAGCAGTAGCTAGGTTATTTTTCTCTCAGGAAGAGTTCATCTTGATCACATTCTGGAAATTATCTATCTCTCCACAACTATAAAAGGATTTTGAAGTCTTCCTTGATTCCTCTTGCCTATATACCAAGGAGATTGAGCAATCATGTACCAAATCTGATGAGGAGCATCCTTCTGAACCTGAGACCGAGGAACTTTCACCATGCCCAACAACAAGCCTTGTATGCATTCCAGAGACCAATTATCCAAGTTTACCTGGCATGACCGAGGAGGACTTTCATAGTGGTCCAAATGGAGAAATGGGCCAATACCACTAGGATTACTTCAATAATTAGTTCCAGATCACAATCCAGTCAAAGTACCACTCTAATCTTCAAACACTCTTTGTATCAAATCTTTCAAAAATGTTGATTTTTTATGGTCACGTACCTTCTAAAGTTTATATGTTAAATCTTGGTATGAATATATCTTTGTACCCGATCCGCACATGGCTTCATTGGAAGTTCTCCTTCACTTGAAGGAGGATGTCTTTTCTCCAGGAGAGTAGGAAAGTTAGTATTTTAATAAATAAATAAATGAAAATAGTAAAGAGAAAAATAAGTCCTTTTGTGAAAACCAACTTGTATGGCGCAACTGGACAGGGAATTTGCTTGAAAACTAGGTAACTGGTAGACAAAGTTCCCAATAAAATTTTTAAATTTGTATGTGTTCTTCAAATCATGTATCTTTTAAGTCATTATGTCTTGTACTCATGTTGGTTGATGTGGGATCCCTTAAGGCCCACCTGCCAACAAGCCTTGTCCCATCGACATCAACAAATTATCTAGGACCAAGGTTAGGGTTAGATAAGGTACCTGAGAGCCTGCATGCCTTAATAGTAGGTATCCTTGTCATCTACTAAGGAAATACATCAATGTTTCTTGGCGGATGAATTCTGCAGTCCATTCAACTTTGACAAATCCATTCATGGCTAGTAAAATGTATCCAATGCCTTGATTCCTATTGACATAAAAGGTGGGATATCTCACATTAGTTAACGACATCCTCAATGGTTAGTATTCTAATTATTATTGATTATGTTCAACATCAACACCATTTATTCACATATGCAAGATTGCACATGGGTGTGTAGCGATTGAATACTATATGGCTTGGTAATCTCAACACAGATTTGCAACAGTTTGGATCTTTGTATCAACATTTCTAGTAGTATATAGTAGCATGGCCATTCATTTGCAACATCAGTCACCTTTTCTCAGTTGTTTGGGGAGATACAACTCCTCAGGCATGGGGGATAAGGGGACCTTCAATTCATCCTTTAGCCCTTCAGTTCATCCTTCGGACCTTTAGTTCATCCTTCAGCCCTTCAGTTCATCCTTCGGACCTTTAGTTCATCCTTCAGCCCTTCAGTTCATCCTCTAGCCTTCTTCAGAAGATCAGATTAGCAGGCACATCAGCTCCAACAATCCATCTTCTACTTCATCCTGAAACACCAAGCACATAAACAATAAAGGTAAAAATTGAGGTAAATTTGGCCTAAGATTCTCTAATTCATTAGAAGGTTTAAGAAAATTAATGATTAACCACTTCTCGTTCCATGCATTTCATCTTACCTAAATAATTATCCTTCTGTTTGCCTTCCATTCACCACTCATAATAAAAAGAATTATACTCTGATTACAAGACCATGTTAAAAGCAAATCCTTATGGTATATTAATAAAGGCAGTCTCTATAGTGTCTTCTCCTAGCATTCTATTCAGAGGATGAATTCATTATTGCCATGAAATGATAAAGGAAACCACCTATAAGCATTGGCCTTACGATGACAGAGTATGCAAGCATCTATTCACATACTTACCATATCCATCACCACCTCATTTCACCCATCATATTTTCCTCATCCATCCCTTTCTTGTCCTCAATTTGTATTGCTTAATAAATTAGTATGATATGTTAAATGTGAAGAGTGCTACTCCAAAAGAACCAACACCCCCAAATATTCATGCAATGTTGCTCCACAAGAACCAACACCTCCAAATATTAAAGCAATGTTGTCCCACAAGAACCAGCATCTACAGGGTCAATGGTGGATGAAATTAACAGATTTACAAGAAAAGAATCCAAATTCCGGAGGAACCGACGATGAACCCTAGCCAACTCCTCGCCGCCTCCCCTGTTTCGGCCGCCGCCCGGCCCCTGATCAGCTATGTTGCAGCCGATGATGCGAATCCAATACAGGAATCGCAGGTATTGGCTCTCTTTTCTAGCATGCGTGACCGCAAGTATTCACTGAGAGTTTCCCCCCATCTTCTCTTGGCCGATCTGGTCGCTGGGGCAGACTGTTCGTGGTCCTCATATGATGCATCCAGATATACCCTACAGCTCTCGAAGTTGAACACTACAGCCGTCGCAGACTCAGTGCCTTCGGCCTCCGTTTTGCTGCGGCTCTCTGCCGTTCAGGCCGCAGTTGCTCAGCTTGGACTCGAACTGGGATTTCGATCTCCACCCACAGCTGCGCAGGCCATTACAGTTATCCTTCTGCCCAGCGTTCAGGACAGCCGCAGCAAGTTCAGCTCAAGCCCCTCTTGCCTTCACGGAAGATCTGCAATTGCCATTAGGGTCTGGACCGGTCTAATATCTGGTTGCTTTCGCCACGAGCCAGAGCAGTTGACCTCATCACTCGCATGGTCTCCATATGGATCTGGGGCGATCAAATGCTCTCCGAAAGGCAATCGCAGCCTCAGATCTGACAACGAATGGCCAGATCCGGTCATCCAGCAGGCAGAACAAGACATGCCATGGCCAGATCCAGAGATCTGTAATCATCTTGGCATAGGATCAAGGCCTGTATCCGACTCCTTTCAGATTCTAATCTCTCAGCCTTCAGGCAGAACCATCATGCAATGGGTTCGCCCTTCAGACCTGGTGCAGGAACTCAAACTGAAGCTAGAGTGCAGATTGGGGATTCCATCAAGCATTCTGCGACTTCTCTCTCAAGGTAAACAACTTGAAGATCCTCTTCCGCTCTCTGCTTACAGCATTTCTAGGAATAGCTTGGTGGTGGCGACCCTTCGTTTAAGAGGAGGGGCAGTGGGGCAATCTTCCTCTACCCGGCCTTTCTCATACAAAGATGCAGTCCACTCTGAGAACCCCAAATCTCCGGAAGCCCCTAAATCCAAGGTCTTCCTGGTTGACAAGATCGAAGAAGTTCCCTTTGTTGAACTCATTCATGAAGAAATGGCTTCCCAGCTTCAAGATTTTGCTGAAAGAGCCATCATCTGCAGATTTAATGGATTGTGGCCGCGTTCACAGGATCTCTACACTTGGATCCATGCAAACTGGACACATCACTGCAAGATCTTTTTCTGTTCGAAAGGCTATTTCATAGTGCTATTTGATAACAGTAAGCACTATGAAAAGGCCTTAGAAGAGGGCCCTTGGTTCATGGGAACTGCAGGGTTATTCTTGACTCCTTGGTTCCCAGATTTTGATCCAGCCACTGCAGTCATTACCAAGACTCCGGTATGGATTCGGCTTCCAAACTTACCTGCCCACCTATGGAGTACTCGGGTCTTCAGAGCTATAGGAGACACCTTGGGCAGCTTTCTCAGTGGAGATTTTTGGCGGGAATCTAAAGGTCTCTACTCATATGCAAGAATATGTGCGGAGTTAGACCTGAGCAAAGGTCTTCCAGAACAGATCAACCTTAAGATAAACGACTTTGTCTGGACCCAGACGCTGGACTACGAGAATACTGCTTTTCGGTGTCGCCATTGCCACCAATCTGGGCACTTGCAGAATACATGCCCATCTCGCCCGGCAAAAAAGAACAAGGCCAATGCCTCCAAGCCCAAGTCCAAACGTTGGACTCCTTGCTCTCCACCGCCAGTGGTGGATTCTGGTTCCTCCAGCTCTGAAGATGAAGACAGCGATGAAGATTTGGAACAGGCCCCTCATTCCGTGGCCCCCTCCACCGATGGTCTGGCGCCTCCCTCGGACTCAGCCACGGCTCAGAAACGTGTTCACTTGTCCTCCTCCTCGGATTCAGAAAAGGAGGGCTTCCCCAAGGAGGGATCCCCGGTGGAGGATCCCAATCTTCAAGTTGTAATCGCCCATCCACCTCAAAATGGTTGGGTTGTAGTCAAAAATCGAAAAGGGAAAAAGCCTCGTGTTGAAGCCTCTACCCTCTCTGGGTAGTTTTCTATGTTTCTTTCAGCTTCTAGTGACTTGCTGTAGCTCCTTGCTTGTTTAGCTCTTTCTCCGGAACCGAGGTTGATAGGTCTATCATTTCCGGTTGCCGGTTTCATGCATCTTTGGGATGTATCCTCTTGTACATTATTTTTTACTTAATAGATTTAGTCTTAATCGAGAAAAAAAAAGAACCAGCATCTACAAAATAATGTCAATAATCTAAAAATGAGCAAGGGATTTGTTTGCATGAGGACATGCAAATCCACAGGCATGGGGGGATGTTGGGCCTCAAATATGCCCATTTTTTCCACCGTACAATTCCACTATTCATAACCTAAATTCCTATATTTTTAACTCATTTCATGCCACAATTCCACAACTTGCCGCTAATTCATATCTTACACTTCCTTGTTGATTATCATTAGTTTTCTTAACTTTTAAATGATTAGATATGACTTTTCTATGATTTTCTAATGATGGTTTTTCCAAGTTTATTTACTACAGGGATTCATTGCCGAAATTCTTCATAAGTCAATTAAACTAGTTGCTACAGGTTAAGTACAAAATGGCTATATATTAAAATCTTAACTTGTGATCAAATAAATAAGAATCTTGTGATTTTGAGACATGGAGCTTGTTCAAAGTACCCTCATTCAGGTAACCCAAAAATCGTTTTTCAAAATTCATCATCTTGAAGAAGTTATGGTCAGCACAATTCTTAAGTACAGAATCGCTAGGTTTGACGGTTTCGGGTCCGCCAACCACGGTTCCATATATTTAGGGTTGAAGATTTATTTTGTTTCTTTTTCAAGCTATATGGTGTTGCAATTAGACATTCTATATCTCAATCATGCTATGCATGGATCATGAGACTTCCCAAGACAAATTTGCCATAACCAATTCCCAAAACATCATTCGAAATATAATTTTGTAATTTTGTTAGCATTTGGCTAAGATCAAACCCTTGAGTTTTGGATCTCAATTGTGAAAGCATAGTATATAGAGGGAGTGTTACATATAGGAGAGTTACACGCAAGAGTTAGGAGAGCTAGGAAGAGTTACATAGGAGAGGAAGCACAATTACATCTGTTGGTTGATTGTATAAATGTGGGAGGGCCAATAAGAGATCTCAAAATGGATAAATGTGGGACCAAAAAAGTAGGAGAAAGAAATGCATCATAACACAAATAAAACATGGATCATACACATAAATGCCATTAATACAAGCCAACGGAAAGCACAAGACTCATGAACATTAGTCACACCATGAAATGACAACCAAGAGACACCTATTTCTAAGTGCGATTGTTGAAATGACACATTACGACATTTAGAACACAAGTTATGACAAGAGTGACGAATGTGACCAAAATGTGCGCTAATATGTAAGAATGTGTCTAGCACATATTCTAATGATATGTAGGACCGTGTAATGTAGAAGGGTGTGCCAAAATTAACTTTGGTGATACGAAAAGGTGTGGCACATGTAGGAGTGAAAACAACAAAGTGACACCTGTGGCAGGAGGAAAACATGAAGATGACACTTGCAAAACGCGAAAGAAATTGAAAGCAACACATGCCAAAGTGAAGATAACATGAAAAAAGCACTTGTTAAAGCAGAAGAAAGCAAAATCGATAGTTGGGAAAAATCACTAAACTAAGCGTACAATTGTAATCAAAGTGAGGGACACTGTTAATGAAAGTGTGCACTAACTATCGACATGGGCTAAACATCTCACAAGAACTATCTTGATGGACAGTGCTATGCTTCTTCAAGCTTGCGTAAGGAAAGCACACTTATAAGGTGGTCAAGGACTGAGCATGTGTAAGAAAGTGAGTTTTCAAGTAAACATATTGCAATATCAATCGATCATGGAACGACAAATCATAGGATGCTTAGTAGGCTCCAAAAATCACGTGTGGGAAAATTTTTGGAGGGTGTTGATCACAACATCAACACTTGGTGACACACTAGTAGAACTCTAGCTTCTTTGTTTAGGTTTAATTCTCTAAGTGCAAGGTCTCAGTCTATCAGGAAGTATTGATTCGCCATATGGATCACCTTGGCTTTACTACTTATCCCGCTTAAATATATATTCCCTTCTATTCTTTTCTAAGCTAAAACACACAAATATAATAATAGTCATGCCTCAACTTTTTCGATAAGGGAAAAGGATAGTAAGTATACCGAGATCTTAAGCACATTCCTTGGTGTTCCTCCGCTACCAGCGAGCCTGAACAGTACCCTAACAAAGTCACCCTAAGAGATCACAAGCATTTCTTCGTTGCTAGCAGGCCTGGATAGTACCTAGACGAAGTTGCTTCCTTCACCTTTCTATGCAGGAAGCCTTTCTCTTCTTTCACCCTTTATTTATTTATTTACAAAATTATTTTTAGGCACATATTTGTTTACTGGGGTGAAAGAGGGATCCCAAATTATTGAAAGCAGAAGAGGTTGTCCCTTGTTTTAAGGGATTTAAAAGATACATGCTCGTTTTAAAGCTTTTCTCCTTTCCCTTCTCTACTCGGTCGAGTTGACAGGTCGAAACACCATTAAATCCAAGGCTAAGTAAGAATGAAGGTCCTAATAAAGATACGAGGTTTGTGGTTTAATCCATGGCTTTTTGTATGGAAAAAAATGTATTTTCCATTTAGACATCATTCACTTTAAAGATATCTTTACCTAAGATAGAGAAGAGGAAATAGACTAACCAAGCATTGTTCGACATCACAACTACCCTTTTCAAGTTTTTCCACATTGTCCTTTGAGCCAACATGAACATATTTCATGCAAATTATTATTAAACAAAATGAAAAAATAAAATACATGACAAAACAACGAAACAAAACCAAGAGAACAAAGCGAGCGAAAGCAGAAAAAAACATGCATAATATACAATAAGAAAGCACACAAATGCAAGGGAAACTAAATGCAACTAAGCCTACTCCTAACCTAATAAGCTAGAAGGTCAGGGCTAAGTGTAATGATATTTCCAATGTACCCATCATTGTTCCCAACCTGCAACCATAAAGATATGAGCAATTAAAAGAAATATAAAAAAATGTGCAATAGAAAAGATAAGAACTTGGAAAGATTCCACAATTAACTGAAGGTCTGGCTTATTAACAAAAGAATGTGCCATACTCACCAGTTTTAACCAATTTTGAGCCTTACCGTGCTGATTGATATATCGATCATACAAACCTTGCAGGTTGCTTGTGAATAGACATTTATCTGTGTTTTAAGTTCTTGCAAAGATAAAAAAAGACTGAAACTTGTTATTTGCAACGAAGCTTGGCTGGTAAGATGGCTCTAACCATTCAACAATTGGATCATGATATTCATAACAACCACTTTGAAGACCCTGAGACTGATGAGAAGATAAATTCTCAGTTAAAACATTCAAATCACAAAGAGATCTCCAGTATAATGATTAGATTGGTTGATTAACATATAAGGTTCTCAAGTCTCTATTGGTTCCCTTTGTATCCAATTACATGCAAAATAAAAAATATGAAATATTAGGGAATTTAAAACAATTGTTGACATTGTGAATCTAGGAAACCAACTAGGATACTAAGTTGATAAAAGATTAGAAACATGTGTCAAATAAAACCTAATACTTATACCAAGACAAGGGTTTTGGTCGGCTGAATGATTGAAGAAATTTCAATTACCACAAAAAAGGAAATGTGCCATGGAGATGATTAGATTCATGATATGTGTTAGCTCTGCTACATGTTGTTGTTTTTCAAGGAGGAGGAATAAGCTTGGTCCTTGGTTGCTGGCTCAGAGATGGTTTACAGTGGTTATCCTTGCCTCTCCCTATTTCCCCGCTTACTTCCTTTCACTCTGCTATCTCTTATTTCCTTCCTAAACCTCTCCATTCCTCGCTTCCCTTTCATTCTCATTTCTCTCCCTTAACCCTTCATTTATGTTTTCCTCTATAATCCTTTAAAAACCCCATATTAACCCATTTTTCCCTCGGGTCCCAGGCGCAAAGTTAAACCCATATGACTATATTCATATAACCGTGCGCTGTTACCGTTGCTGTCCCTGTCACATCAGTCCCGAAAACTTGTGCGATTAATCCCTGCCGTCCGATCATCCCCACCGCGATCGGACGGCAGTCGCACCTCCCGCCGCTGGAACATGCCCGCGCGTTAACCCGCGGGGAAAGCAGTTTTCCTCCGCCACGTGTCGCTCGTTTAACGTGATCACAACCCCTCTATATGAATACCACCATCCCCTGATAGCGGTGCGGGGATACCGCTTACCGCCCATACTCCGTCCCCCACTCATTAACGTTCACACACCTCTGCCACCCGATAGCCGTCGGATCTACCCGATTGCGATCCGACGACCCATGTTCGCCCGTCCACGTTTCCTCCTGACACCGCCCGCCAAGAGATCTCAGCCGTCCGTCTGTTCCATCCAACGGCTAATATTTATTCCCTGCCCTCCATTCAGTCCCATGCAGTCATCGTGTTTTTGGCCTGTCCCGTGCATCCGAAGGAAGAAGGCGATCACCCACCAGCACTCTGCGCAGTTAATCTTCAACTACCTCATTCAAGAGACAGCACGGCCAAGGAAGGAAAGTACAGCCTCGAGCAGTTAAACACCTTCAGCAGTTATGGAAATTTATTCATACAACACTCCACCTACTCGAGGAGTACACCTAAGTACCAGAGAATGTCAAATTTTGTTCATTAAAGCAGCAGATCGTAGCAGAGGCCCATATCAGATAGTTAATGTGGTAGGTGGTCCATGATGACCCCTCCACACATAGAACAACAGGATATTTTTGTAAACAAACTCTATATATACCCAGAATCAAGATGTAATGAGGGATGATGGATATTGTTTTGATGTAAAGTTCAACTTCTGGAGACTGTAACTACTTTGATACCTGCAGCATCTGGTCTTCATTTTCAGCTAATACAAGATTCTTTTTCTGTTAATTGCTCACTTTCCACTTCTTCTTTGTTCCAGGCTGTGCCTGTTATGCATTTTTCATGTGCTCTTGATGTTTAGCATTAGAGGGGCTGTCATTCCACCTTTGTGTTAAAATCTAGTATGTATCATTGAGTTGGTATGCAGGTTTCTATTATTTCAATGCCAGAGAGCTGTCATCCTGTATGTGCATTAGGAAATAGATTTACAGACCTTTTAACTGGTTGCAACCGGCCATCACAGGGTCCTGTGCATCCGCTGGTGTAGTCAGTATTCTCCATCTTCACCTGTTCCTCAAACTGTGAGTAATTAGTGGTCTAAAGCCTTGTAGTCTGGGGGTGTTCAGACATGTCTGGGGTTAAGCATAGTAGAAGTGGTTATCTGGCTTGAATATGCATCATTCCTTCCATTCATCCACCTATTTCCAACATTTTTGTTGAGTTTGTAATGTTCCCGAGCATCTCTGAGATACAACCTAGGAGAGTTTCTTGGGGTGATAACATTAATTGGCACCGTTGCCGGGGAGAGGAGATTGAAGCTCAGCTTCCCTGGGAGAATGACATAGTTCCATATTTTGATGATAGATAAGGTCTGGGCATATTTCTGGTTGTAATAATCTATCTGGCGACTCCACTAGAGGAAGACCAACCTTTGGCGACTCCACATTGAATTTCTGGCTCAGTTTGTGAGACATACTCGAAGAAATCCTCAGAAATCACCAGCTGAATCAGTGCCTGACCCTGAGAGGACTGTCAAATCGAAGAAAGCATCACAGAAAGGGGCATCAGGATCAGGTAAGCCTAAGAAATCTCATGCATCTCTGAAAGATAAAGTTATAGCTGAAGATATACAGTTTGAAGATTTAGAGCCCAGCACTGTTAATAAGGAAATTCCTTCAGAGATTAATACAACCCCTTGTCCATCTAGTTCCCCTTTGAATCTCAGTCCAAAGAAAGCTTCCCATACAGTCCAAAACATCCCTTTGTCTCTGTCATCTATTTCATTGTTTCAAACTGCTCAATCTGCTAGTATCCTTCCACATATCCCAATCATGGCAGGCCAGCAAGCACCCACAAAGATAGAAAGAATTGTTGCTGCTAGATATGGACCCTTGGTCTTGCCTGTTCCTTTAAATCCCATGCCTGTGGGAGAATATCAGAAATATATGCCTAAGTTCACTGGCACAGAGGGAGTAACAGCTGAAGAACACCTTGAAGCTTTTTATAGTTATGCTGATAACTTAGATATAAGTGAAAACGATGTGTGGATGAGAGTTTTTGTCCAGAGCCTTCATGGAGAGGCTAGAAAGTGGTTCAAAGAACTAGCTCCTAGATCTATTGCTGATATTGAAGCTTTAGATGATGCATTTTTGAAGCATCGGGGAGACAAAAAAGACTTGCTGTATTACCATACTGAGTTTGGTAATCTGAAGAGGGAAAATGGGGAATCATTACCTGAGTTCAATAAAAGATTCAATCGTATGTATAGTAAGATACCAGCTGAGGTAAAGCCTACCCCCACCTTTGCCAAACTCACTTATGCCAATGCTTTTGACTCTGATTTCTGCCTACTATTAAGAGAAAGAATATGTGCCACTCTAGCTGACATGTAAGATGCAACACTAGAGGTGGAATCTAATATCATGGCTATGGAAAAGCTCAAAAGTCAAGCTGACAGAAGGAGGCAGAGAGGTTAGGCTTATACTTCCTCTACTTCACCTTCAAAACCTATATTAGATAAAATGACTAAGATGATAGAGTCATTGGCTACTGAAATATCTAAGCTGAAGGTTGAGCATAATTTAGGAAAAATAAGGCAGCAGAACACATTTGCTCCAAGAAATCCCAATCCATTCAGAAGAGCAAATGAGCAATTACAAATAATTCAGAGGGGTAAAGAAACAAATTAAGAACAAAAGGTTAAGGTCCCTTTCCAGAATGTAGTCATGGAGGAGGAACAATTTGAAGATGAGGATGAAATTTGCTGCATGGAAGATAAAGGCAGTGCTGCCTTTTTGACATTGGCTGCATATGAAGAATCACTGCTGTAGGACCAAATAAGTCAAGAATGGGACAGAGAAGCAGTTCTACAAACTGAGGAGCAACGAAGATATAATTTGAGGTCTAATGAAAAAAATGTCAAAGAGAATCCTGCCCAAAGAGCTGCTGTCCAAACAGAGTCACAAAATATCAGGTAGAGAAGACCAGCAATTGACCCAGTCATCCTCAAAGCTCCGGTTCAAGAGGTAAGAGGTTCTGATAAGTTATCTTCCTCTTTCAGCTTTGAGTCAGAAGTCCAGAAGTTAAAAATATCTGTGCCTCTGGTAGAGCTGGTAAAGAGTCAAGTGTTTAGAAAGTCTATCCTTGAAGTTCTTGAGCTGGAAACCACACAAACCTCCACTGACTCTGTGAATTTGCAAGATAATAAGCCTGCTTAGCCCTATGGTTGAACTTGCTGATAATAATTCTCCATCTTTCTATGTATCCTTGACCATTCATGACAAAATCCTCCACAACTACTTGCTAGATACAGGGGCCAGCCATAATTTGATGCCTAAAGTTGTCATGGAAGAGTTAGGCCTTGACATTACTAGACCATATCATGATTTATTCTCATTTGATTCAAGGAAAGTGAAATGCCTAGGATTAATCAAAGACCTAGCCATTACCTTAACTCGGCTGCCCATGAAGAGTATCATGATGGTTATTGTGGTAGTAGATGTCCCTCCTAATTTTGGCATGTTGCTATCTAGAGGATGGATTAAGAGACTAGGTGGGACATTACAGAATGATCTATCTTATTCTACTGTCCCAGTATTTGGAGGAGAAAGCAGGAGATTGTATAAAGAAGCACAATTGGCATACATCATCAGTGATGAGAAGAATCCTACTAATCATCCCATATATGCTGTGGACACTGATTTTGGAGCATGTATTATCCAAATAGAAGAATCTCAGAAGGCCTCAATGCAGCTCAGGAAACCAACAGTTCAGGCCGAAGAAGAGAAAGGAAGTCAGGTTTGGGAGATGTTCTTTGATGGAGCATGTTCCAGGGAGACTGCAGGAGCAGGGGTGGTGCTGATATCTCCACAACAGAAGAGCACACATCTGTCTTTCAAGTTGGCTTTTCAAGTCACAAACAATATAGCAGAGTATGAGGCTCTGCTATTGGGCCTTAATGCAGCAAAAGATAGAGGAATCAGAAGCATAAAGGTATTTGGAGATGTGGATTTGATCATTCAGCAAGTAAATAAAACATTTCAGGCAAAGCACCCAAGGCTAAAAGCATACAGAGATGAGGTATGGAGACTCAAAGATTCCTTTGAAAATTTATGTATTTCATATATTCCTAGAGCCAAAAATCAACTTGCTAATTCCCTTGCTGTGTCTGCTAGCATGTTTGTCCCTCCCATGCCTCCCAGACTAGTTTATGAAGTCCAAATGAAATACAGACCATCCTTGCCTGATAATGTCCAACATTGGAAAGTTTTCGATGATGATGATGAGTTAAATAGGTTTCTGCAAGTCATTGATGAGTTTTTTGAAATGCAAATTGACCAAGAAAATGAAGCCTTGCAAGAAAACCCCCAATCCCAGCTTAGAAATAAAATTGGTAAAAATAGCATTGTCCAGCTTCCCAACAATCATATTCCTAAGGGTTTAATTCCTCTAGAAAGACTGTTTGACCAGAATGATGTGTCTTACAAAGCTGCCCAAAAATAAGACCAATCTGCAGTCTGTAAGCATGATATAGGGAGTCTAGGTCAGCCTAGATACGTAAATTTGTCCACTCATCTGTCTGCTGACCAAAGTTTTGAATACTGCAAATTAATGAAGCAATTTGCTGATGTGTTTGCCTAGGAGTATAGTGACCTGAAAACTTATGATAAAAAGATTATTCAGCATAAAATCCCTTTAGAGAAAGACACCATTCCTTTCAAACAGAAGCTGAGACCAATAAATCCTATGCTTCTTCCTCTAATTGAAAAAGAAATTAAAAAATTGCTGGCTGCCAAGATTATAGTTCCTCTTAGATATTCCAAATGGGTAGCCAACCTAGTAGTGGTGAGGAAGAAAAGTGGAGAAATCAGACTGTGCGTTGATTTCAGAAACTTAAACAAATGCTCTAAGAAAGACAACTATCCTCTACCCAAGATGGAGCATTTGCTGCAGAAGGTCTCAGGAGCCAAAGTGATGTCTTTCCTAGACGGATTTTCAGGGTTTAATCAGATTGCTGTGCATCCAGATGACCAAGAGAAGACTGCATTTACCACTCCTTGGGGCACTTTTATGTATGCCAAGATGCCTTTTGGGTTGATGAATGCTGGAGCCACCTTTCAGAGAGCTATGGACATAGCATTTGTGGGAGAGAAGGATAAATTTGTCCTTATCTACCTTGATGATATAACAATATACTCCAGCAACCATCAAAACCATTTGCAACATTTGAAAAAAGTGTTTCTGAAGTGCAGAAGGTTTGGGATTTCAGTCAATCCTAAAAAGTCACAATTTGCTTTAGAAGAAGGCAAGCTGTTAGGACATGTTGTTTCTGCTGCAGGTGTTCAAATTGACCCAGAAAGAGTAAAAGAAATACAGACTTTGTCTGTCCCAAGATCGAAGAAAGATATCCAATCCTTTTTGGGCAAAATTAATTTTGTAAGGAGGTTTATACCAAATTTTGCAGAACTGGTGAAGCATGTTACCTCCATGTTGAAGAAAGGGTCAGAGGTCAGATGGACTGATGCAGCAAGAGGATCTTTTGAGTCCATTAAAAAAGCTATTATGGAGGCTCCCACTTTAATAAGTCCGAACTACAGCAAGGAGTTCCATATATTTTCATTTGCCTCTGAAGACACCATTGCAGTAGTTTTATTGCAGGCAAATGAAGAAGGTTCAGAACATCTAGTAGACTTTTTAAGCAAGAACATGAGGGATGTTGAACTGAGGTATGATATTATTGAAAAACAAGCATATGCTCTTATCAAATCCTTGAAAGCTTTCAGAGTTTACATTCTGCATTCCAAGATAATTGCATATGTACCCTCTGCTGCAATAAAAGATGTCTTGACACAACCTGATGCTGATGGAAGAAGGGCTAAATGGATTGCAAAGCTAATTGAATTTAATATAGAACTGAAGCCCACCAAACTTGTCAGGGGTCAGGGTCTTGCCAGATTGTTAGCTGAAGAAAATTACAGATCATTGGATATTGATTTCCTGTGCACAATTGCAGAAATTAGTCAGACAGATAAAGAAGAGGAAGCAGCTGAACCAAAGAGAAAGCAGTCAGTGGCCGAGAATCTAGCTTCTTGTGATTAGTATTTTGCAATAGTTAATTTCTTGCTGAAGCTAGAAATCCCTTCAGAACTTACTTAAAGTCAAGCTAGGGCTATAAAGCTTAGGGCAGCTAAATATTGCATTAATGAAAATTTGCTCTATTGGAGGGATCCATCTGGAGTTCTTTTGAGGTGTCTGGACAAAGAACAATCAATAGAAGTCATGCAGCAGTTTCACTCCAGCATGTGTGGAGGACACCATTATTGGAAGACCATTGCTCTTAAAATCCTCAGAGCTGGGTACTATTGGCCCACTTTATTTTCTGATGTGTTTTCATTTGTTAAATCTTGTGACAGGTGCCAAAGATTTGAAGGAAAACAAAAATTGAAGTCCTTGCCCTTGAAACCAATACATGCAAAAGGACCTTTTCAGCAGTGGGGCTTGGATTTTATTGGAGAAATCAATTCACATTCCAGTGGCCAGCACAGATGGATATTAGTAGCCACTGATTATTTTACTAAGTGGATTGAAGCAATCCCTACTAGGAAGGCTGATCATAAGGTGGTCATGAAGTTTTTAATTGAAAATATCTTTACCAAGTTTGGTTGTCCACATAAATTAGTCACAGATAATGCAACAGCCTTCAGGGCAAAAGAATTGGTGGAAATGTGTGATTCAATGGGTATTAAACTGGTTCATTCCACCTCATATTATCCTCAAGGAAATGGTCTAGCAGAATCTTCTAATAAAAGCCTGATAAGGATAATTAAGAAATTATTAGAGGACAACAAGAAGAATTGGGATTCTAAGCTCAAGTATGCACTTTGGGCTGATAGAGTGACCATTAAAAAATCCACAGGGAATTCTCCTTTCAAGCTGGTATATGGTACTGAAGCTGTATTCCCAATTCAGTTAATTCTCCCTGTGGCAAAATTCCTTCAAACAGAGCAGAATAAAGAAGAAGACATGGTAAAAAGGATCACTAATTTAGCAGAGGTACATCAGATTAGAGAATAGCTGATTGAAAAAGCTGCAACACATCAGAAAAAGATCAAGGAAGCCCTTGACAAGAAGGCACAAACAGATAATTTTCAGGTTGGTGACTTGGTTTTGAAGTGGGATGCATTAAAGGAAAAGAAAGGCAATCATGGAAAATTTGATGCTTTCTGGACGGGGCCTTTTATCATTTCTCAGATACAAGGGAACAATACCTTCATACTAAAAAGTATGGGTGGAGAAGCAGTTTTTGATGGCCCAGTTAATGGGCGTTTTCTGAAAATTTATGTGATTTATGGTCTTTGGCCTTAAAAGTTGTAAATATTTTGTTTTATCAGTTTTAGTATAGGTTCAGTCAGACTCCATGCCCAATGGAACAATAGGAATTTTTTTAATTTGATTTTATCAGGAAGGCATTGATCTGCAGGTTCTTGAGACCTCACAGGGAGGATCTCATCCCCAGAAGGAGCCAGTGTTAGCTCTGCTACATGTTGTTGTTTTTCGAGGAGGAGGAATAAGCTTGGTCCTTGGTTGCTGGCTTAGAGATGGTTTACACTGGTTATCCTCGCCTCTCCTTATTTCCTCGCTCACTTCCTTTCACTCTGCTATCTCCGTTTTCCTTCCTAAACCTCTCCATTCCTCGCTTCCCTTTCATTCTCATTTCTCTCCCTTAACCTGTCATTTCTGTTTTCCTCTATAATCCTTTAAAAACCCCATATTAACCCATTTTTCCCTTTGGTCCCAGGCGCAAAGTTAAACCCATATGACTATATTCATATAACCGCGTGCTGTTACCGTTGCTGTCCCTGTCACATCAGTCCCAAAAACTTGTGTGATTAATCCCTGTCATCCAATCATCCCCGCTGCGATCGGACGACAATCACACCTCCCGCCACTGGAACATGCCCGTGCGTTAACCCGCGAGGAAAGCGGTTTTCCTCCGCCACGTGTCACTCGTTTAACGTGATCGCGACCCCTTTGTACGAATACCACCATCCCCTGATAGTGGTGTGGGGATACAGCTTACCGCCCGTACTTCATCCCCCACTCGTTAACGTTCACACACTTCTGCCGCCCGATAGCCGTCAGATCTGCCCGACTGCGATCCGACGGCCCATGTTCGCCCATCCACATTTCCTCCCGACGTTGCCTACCAAGAGATCTCAGCCGTCCGTCTGTTCCATCCAACAACTAATATTTATTCCCTGCCCTCCATTCAGTCCCATGCAGTCATCGTGTTTTTGGCCTGTCCCATGCATCCGAAGGAAGAAGGTGATCACCCACCAGCACTCTGCGCAGTTAATCTTCAACTACCTCATTCAAGAGACATCATGACCAAGGAAGGATAGTACAGCCTCGAGCAGTTAAATGCCTTCAACAGTTATGGAAATTTATTCATACAACACTCCACCTACTCGAGGAGTACACCTAAGTACTAGAGAATGTCAAATTTTGTTCATTAAAGCAGCAGATCGTAGCAGAGGCCCATATTAGATAGTTAATGTGGTAGGTGGTCCATGATGACCCCTCCACACATAGAACAATAGGATATTTTTGTAAACAAACTCTATATATACCCAGAATCAAGATGTAATGAGGGTTGATGGATATTGTTTTGATGTAAAGTTCAACTTCTGGAGACTGTAACTACTGTGATACCTGCAGCATCTAGTCTTCATTTTCAGCTAATGCAAGCTTCTTTTGCTGTTAATTGCTCACTTTCCACTTCTTCTTTGTTCCAGGCTGTGCATGTTATGCATTTTTCATGTGCTCTTGATGTTTAGCATTAGAGGGGCTGTCATCCCACCTTTGTGTTAAAATCTAGTATGTATCATTGAGTGTGTATGCAGGTTTCTATTATTTTAATGCCAGAGAGCTGTCATCCTGTTTGTGCATTAGGAAATAGATTTACAGACCTTTTAACTGGTTGCAGCCGGCCATCACAGGGTCCTGTGCATCTGCTGGTGTGGTCAGTATTCTCCATCTTCACTTGTTCCTCAAACTGTGAGTAATTAGTGGTCTAAAGCCTTGTAGTCTGGGGGTGTTCACCCATGTCTGGGGTTAAGCATAGTAGAAGTGGTTATCTGGCTTGAATATGCATCATTCCTTCCATTCATCCACCTATTTCCAACATTTTTGTTGAGTTTGTAATGTTCCTGAGCATCTCTGAGATACAACCTAGGAGAGTTTCTTGGGGTGATAACAATATGCACAAAAGAGATAAAAATATGATCAAATTCGTAAGAGTTTAACAGAGAAAAATCCTTCAAACCAAAATGACCTTTATCTTGATAATCAGAATGCTAGGTTCTATGGTTGTGAAGATCCACAAAATATGTGCTTTCCAACCCTTGGTCTAATACAAGGGGTTCACATGAAAAGGGACTAACCAAACAAGAATCCTTTATCTGATTAGAAATTCTATCTTGAGAATTAGGAAGATTAATTTTGAAATGTTAAATAATCTTCAAGGTTAAACTCACATTTAGTGTAAGAATGTGAGGGAAAGAATCATGCATGAAGATCTAGATCCAACTTAGTTCAAATATCTCAACAAGATTTTTGAGGACATGAAATAACCATTAGCAGGAGCTAAAGTGCCTCGACTTACTGACAAGCCTCATAACATTTTGATGGCGGATCATAAAATTTGGGTGTCCTAGAAACATCAAAAGGTAGACTTGCACCACTATCATCTGATGTATTAATGAAAAATGATCAATGCCAATGGTTTGATCATATTTAGGATTAAGAATATTAAACTCTTGATGGATATAAAATTGAGATACATCAATTTGAAAAATCCCTTGATCATTTAGAGTTGGAACATATTCCTCCTGACTTACGAAATATTTACAGTTGAATAGATCATGAATAATAGATTCAAACTTTTCATCCTCTAATTGTAGTATCACACCATCTTGTACCTGATTGCAACCATGATCAACTAGATAAAGATCAAAAGGATTTAGGGGGGCTGTTGGTGTGACAAAATTATCAAACATATCTAGGTACAATGAATAGTGTGCTAGAGGTGAAGAAGGATTGAAAGACTCAGGAGGAGGAGCAACAATTGTACTTAAATCAGATTGAACTTGAAAGAACAATGGATCAACATCATTGTCATCAGTATAATGGTCAAAGATAGGCATACCAATATGACACTCAGATTGACCAGGATCTTCCAAAGATTCAAAAACCTGACAACTTACCACTTCAGATTTGTCATCCAAGGATGTATGAATTAAAGAAGATTTAGGATCATTTTGAATTAAAAGAGCATCCCAATTCACAAACGGATATTATAAATTGTGAGAAACAAATTCTGAATTGATAACTTGCAAATCCAAGCCCTCAGAAGAAGAGAAGATATCATTAGATATAATTGAAAGTTCACCACCATATGTGGTAATGGAAACAGTGATGTCATGGTGATGTTTATCCAAAGTCTCAACTCAGATGCGAGGTTCAATCATTTGATAGGTTATCAAGGTTAAAAGACCAGAGATCACCCGGAAAGGAAATATTATCATCCTGGAAGAGGGATGAAAGATAAGATATACCTTCAACACTTTGCTCCTCTACATGTGAAATAAAACTACCTCGTTCTTGATTACTGCTTGAAACAACAAGTTGAACATCATTATGAGTTGAAGTAGGTGAAACAAGCAGATCATGAAACAAGGAATCATGAAACATGGATGATGGAGGTTGAAGGGTATCGGAAATTAAATCAAATTCAAGACTTGAATTATGCATATTGATGTGATATTGAAAACCAGAGGAATGAGTTTTCATTTTAGGCTCCATGCAATTACTAAACCATTCCAAGTTTTCCTCAGTAGGATGTGGATCATAAGAATTGGATGGAGGTTGAATGGACAGATCAACAATTTTATTTTCAGATTTCCCAACTTTAACATCATCACTAGGGGCACCCAAATTGGTACTAGAAAAGGAGGAGGACAAGGAACAAAAGGAATAGTAGGTTCCTCATCAAAAGATTGAGGCATCCCATGGTTTGAAAAAGTTTGGGAGAGAGAATCATCCAGGAGTTCAGATTCAAAAGATCTCAAAGAGAGTAGAATCAAATTCTGAAATTTTTCCATAATGAAATATGAATCAATAAATCCCTCGGGAAATTCACAGCAAAGGTGAAGAAACCAATTAAGAAAGTCCTCTGCAGATTCACCAAGTTCCATTCTAAGAAAATCAATTCTATCACATAAATCTTGATAACCATACCTATCAAAGGCTTCACAAATCTCCTTAACGTGTTGCTCAAGTGAATGGATAGAAGAAACATGTAACGTATGAGACAATTTCTTAACTCAAACTTCAAATGTGAGGGTGAAAAACCTAGCCATGTCATATTTACGATGAATTCTGTTAGAGAGACAAAATTGCATAAATTGAAAGAAGTGTCCAAGGGCAGTTAGTTAACTCTCGCTATCGAACTTGAATTGAGACAAGTTATGAATAATTTCTGTGTGGATGGTAAGATCAAGCTCTTTAGAAAAACATCCCAGGATTATGATTTGATAAAGAGACATTTAAGATGAGAGATTCAAAACATACTCAATGGCCACAACTTGTCATCTGGCCCTCCTTCTGGTGCCAAAATGTTGACGGTGGTGGATACCGCCAACATACAAGGGGTCTTCTCAATATGAAGTCCCAATTAGACCTCACACCATTTGGAGTAGGAGCCCCATTCGGAGTATCGACCTGACCACCATAACTGTAAGGTTCATGTTGGTTTCAATGAATAACATAAGAGATTGTATACATAACCCTTGAACAAGCAAGTTGACATTGTGAAACACAGATTGTAATGCATAAAAGGATAATTTCATGAGGGGGGAGACAAAAATGAGTCTTTATAAGGAAGTAACAGTACTAACCTAATAGAGACACATGAGAAAAGAAATATTCGTTAGTTATATAGCTAAATAGTTCACATAGAAACAACGATAATTAAACCACATAAACCAGACCTTTAGCAAGATAAGTACAAAGGTCACCGAAATAATTCACTTTCCTTAGTACATGTGTTGTCTTGAGGGGGCCTGACCCAGGTTCAATGTTATTTAGCCAAACAAATCCCTACACTATTGGCCCGTTCAGCATGAGCCCGCAGAGCGCAGACTGAAGTCTCACCCGAAGCAGTATGGGAGGATGCTCGAACCAAGTTTCTGCACCCTTGATATGGTTGTAATGTTGTTTGATCTCTTCTATCTCTGCCTTCGCGCATGTGATCTCGCTCTGGGTCTTGTGAGACAAACCCTCTATTCCGGCTTTCAATACCTTCGCGAAAGTACATGATTGACCTTCGTGCAACTCTAACTTGTAGCTCAGGTACTTTTGTGCTGCTATAGCAGCGTGCCGTGCAGATTCCTCAATTATCCTAAGTGATTTGCTTATCTTGTCAAATACTTAAAGTTATCACTACGTAAGCATATATTCATGATTGCATTCAATTATTCAATGTAATTGCATTCATTCGCACATCATATAAGCATAATAAAGGAAATTCATACACAACATATCCAAACCCATTAATAGAACAAATACACAAAAATTTCAGAATAACTCCTTTTATTAATATCTTCCAAGTATTATAGACTCTGTTCACCTTGCGCACATAGCTGCAGGGGTCCGTGCACTCAGCTGCGGACTTCTACCCTAGGCCTCTGCGCACTCAGCTACAAAGCCTCTACCTACGCTACAACCCAAGACTTAGACTTCTTGCTCTAAAGCTATGACTCTCTTCCTTGTGTTCTCCTCCTAACTACTTAGAGCTTAGCTCTTTTTATACAATCCCATGGTCCGCAGACCATGGGTAGATCTCTTACAGCCGACTTTACTTTACAAAACTAAGGGCGGAATACCCTTTGTGACACATAATACCTTTGCGCTCTGCGACCACAAAATGTGGAGTCTTTACAATAATATTACAAAAACTTGACTAAAACATGGGCTTTTAGCCCCAAACTGCCCTTGGGGGATGTCACTCCCAACAGGCCCCCAACACAAACATCGTGACTCGCACTCGAGTCACTTAGTAGGCGTGAATATCTTTGCGTAAAGCTCGTCCAACTCAACCTTGATGACCGCAACTTCGGTTGTGCACTGAGTTGCTGCCTGCTTCGCATATTCGATTGTCTTCTCAGTTACTGCCCTACGCTGTTGGCCTGAAGTTATTGTTGCATCCCTTGTAGAGTCGCAAGCTTGCCTTCAATGTTTCCTGTAATTGCATAAGCTTCCTCCAGCCATGGCTTGAGTCGTGCGTTCAACACTGCTTCCTTGTGCAGCGCTGCATCCACTTGTTCCTTCAACTGCTTGGCTTCCTGCAGCTTGGCTAACCTTTGTGTCAACGCGACGGTTTGTGATATGCCCTTAACTTCGTCATAGCACTGTTGGAGTTCACGCACTTCCATCTCGAGCCTTTAGATGTTTGGGTCCTCTTGCAAGCCGATCAGGACCTCAAACGACTGTTCAAACAACTGTGTGCAGTCTGCTACTGCACTCTCCACTGCCGCGACTGCTTCTATGACAACGACCACCCACTGTTCCTTGACCTCTGGTGGTGTTGAAGGTTGAGCCCTCAATTGGAGCTCTGTAATCTGCAAGTTCAGCTCCAACTGTACCCGCACCATCTCCGTTCGAGTGTCGCGCACCCTTGTGGCCAATTTACGGATGCGGACCTTGACTGGCTCCTCCTCCAGAATGGCCAATTCGGGACCATTCTGCAGGCCTCCTCTACGACCTGTATGATCTTCTTACTCTGGTTGGTTGCCTCGGCCTCGACAATGATGGCAACATTCCTCTATAAGGCCATCTGCTCATTGTTTATTCTCTGCTCGTTGATCACTTGGAGGGTGTGGTGCTCGCGGGCCCTCAGCTCGACAATTACTCCATCCTGCAAGGAGTGGAGTGCTTCGCGCAGGAGCGCTGCCAAGTTCAATCCTACTCCCTTCAAGGCGTTGATAGTGGGCCTGTCAACCTCATTTTTTGTTGTCAGTGCTCCATCCAGTAGCACTAGCGCATTGGAAGCCTTCGTGCGCAGCATATCGACAGCCTTTGATGTGCCGATAGCCAAGCTGGTAGATGCCATACCAACTTGCGACGTGCGGGCCTGCAACTCCTGCAGTCCAGTCTAGATGGCCCCTAGGACGATCTGCTATTGCTTTTCAAATTGCTGCAGGGCCTCTAGGGTGATGTCTCTGACTGTGTCACCGATGTTGTATAAATTTCCCTCCATTAGTGTGATGGGGTCCAACGAGGTCTTGGTTTCCTTGGACTTCTTTCTGGACCCTCCATTTTCTGGCTCTCTCAGGTGCTTAATACAGCCAGACATCTCTTGAGGGTTCGCACTGTGCTGCTCTGTGTCCTCTTCTTTAGTTGCAGGTGAAGGCGACCGTGTACCTTTGTCAGAGCCCTGCTCTGTGCCTCCCGTTTGTTTTCTTGCCTCCTTTCCTGTCTGCTCTACCTTGGCCTTCTCAGCGGCCTCCTTCTTCCTCTTCTTGACCAGCTATGCCATCTTCAGCTTGGTCTTGTCCTTCTTCTTTTATGTGGCGGACTTGCCTCCACCCACCGCCAAGTCTGTGGAGGTGCACCACCCACAAAATGCGGAGTCTTTACAATAATATTACAAAAATTTGACTAAAACATGGGATTTTAGCCCCAAAACTGCCCTTGGTGGATCCCGCTCCCAAAAACATGTGAACGAAACATATATAGCAAACATCTAAAGAATAGTACTAAGACATTCACAATACATGCATGAAAATGTGTTGGCTCATCAAGCTTCAATTATAAGGTGAAAGATCCAAGTACACAGTTACAATGGTGAGGCACCAGTTCTAGTATTGGAACATTAAGTCACTTCTTGCTTCTCCAAAGTCTCTCCTATGCCAAGTAGAGAAGCCAAGACTCGCTCTCCAAAGCTTAACCCTCCGAAAATCTCCTTACTTTAGTTATGGGGTTGCTTTTATAACAAGGGGAATGACCTTTCATATCCCCATGACTCTTGAGTTACCCTCATGACTCTTGGACTTCTATGCAACTCTTGAGCTTCTAAATGAATTTTGGACTTCTATGCAAGTATTGAGCTTCTAAATGACTTTTGGACTTCTCTATATGACGTTTTGACTTCTCCTAAAGAAATTTTGTCCATATATCATTAAGTGACTTTTCATATTCCACATATGACTCTTGGACTTCCACACATTACATTTTGTCATTTTCCTTGAATATACATCATTACATTCCACATGATGATGTGGCATGACACATGGACACACATTGACTATTATGATGACACTTGTACAAATACAACTTGACAATGATTACATGGACTTCATGATGAGGTGGCAATGCAAGTTGCCTTCCTTGCTGCTTCATCTTCCATTCTTGATGGTAGATCTGATCTATGCTTCATCTTCATGAAGGATCCACTTTGTTCTTATCTTCAACCTCCAAAAGGTCTTTGATCAATATCAGAATCCTCCGAGTCATCATGCAATGTCTCATTTCTTTCTCGGTGTCTCCATGATAGCTCTCTTTTGTTCTTCTTCTCCGCAAGTGTTTCTTTATGCTTTCTCCATGATATCTAATTTGAGCTCCACCTTTTCATTCTAAGAAGGTACTCTTGCCAATGAAAATCATTCATGACTAGGAAACATCTATCTTAAAATCATCTACTCTATTACTACCTGGCTCATGGAATGATTAGCTCATAATAGGCTAGTGAGAGGGTTGAAAAAAGGAGGCTTAACTAGGAGGACACAACCAAGCTCATAAGGTAGCTTGGGAAGGATACACTATTCATTTTTACTACGTTTAAGGAAGTGAAAGGTCAAGGCTCATAAGAGCCCTTCAAGGTGTGCTTGTGCGCTCAAGCAAGAGAGAGAGAGAAATCAAGGGCGCATCTCTAAAGCACGAAGGAGAATTATTCATTGGTTCAGGATGCGCTCATGCTCTCAAGGGAAGTTAAGGAGGGTGCGAGGGTGCACACCAAAGGGATGAAGGGGTTAGACTTCGAGCCTTTGAAGTTCACCTGTGCACTCAAGAGGAACTAGGAGGGTGCAGTTCTTCGAGTCAAAGGAGTGGGCTCAGATGAAGGCTTCAAGCTTCATGACTGTGCCATGCACTCTTTAAGAGAAGGATGAAGGCTTTGTGCTTCAATAGTGCACCATGCTCTCAAAGGGAAGGATGAAGGTTTCATGCTTCAAGAATGCACCATTCACTCAAAGGCTTAAGGCTTGAAGGGTGTGCCATGCACTCAAAGTCTTCAGCTTCATGAGTGCGCCATGCACTTAAAGGCTTCAAGCTTCCTGATTGTGCCATGCACTTTTAGGCTTCATGCTTTATGAGTACGCCATGTGATCTAAGGGAAGGATGAATTCTTCATCCTTCGTGAGTGCACCATGTTCCCTAAGGCTTTAGGACTACATCATGTGCTCAAGAGGAGGTAAGGCTTTGTTGTTTCAAAGTGAACTTCATTGTTTTGAAGTGCACTTCATTGTTTCGAAGTGCGCTTCATTGTTCTGAAGTGTGCTTCATTGTTTCAATGCATGATCAGGCTTGGGAGGGCATAGTTCTCTCCACCAATGGCTGCTTATTCCTTTGGAATGAAATTTTCACTAAGGGAGGCAACAAAAGGCTAGTTGACATATTGTAGGAAGTATCGATGCACGGTGAGAGGGAAAAGACCTTAGAAAATACTTATTTCACAAGTACAGGAGGAAAATATAAATCAACAAGGCTCATAAATAAGCTACAATAGTCACCTAGTAAGAGGGCTAATTCCTTTCCAATCCGCACTGAGAAGGAAGGCCAAGAAGAGCTCTCAAAATGGATAAATGTGGGGCCAACAGAGTAGGAGAAAGAACTGCATCCTAACACGACACAAACATGGATCAAACACATAAAATTCTATCAATACAATCCAATACAAAGCACAGGACTCATGAACATTAGTCACAACTTGAAATGGCAGCCAAGCGACACCTATTTCTAAGTGCAACAGTTGAACCGACACATTATGTCTATTAGAACACAAGTTATGACAAGAGTGACAATTGTGACCAAAAGGTATGCTAAGATATACGAATGTTTCAAATACATATTCTAATGATGTTTAGGACCATGTAATGAAAAAGGGTGCACCAAAACTAACTTTGGTGATACGCAAAGGTGCGACACATGCAAGAGTGAAAACAATAATGTGACACCTGCGACAGGAGGAAAACATGAAGATGACACTTGAAAAATGCAAATGAACTTGAAAGCAACACATGCTAGAGCGAGGATAGCATAAAAGAGACACTTATTAAAGTGGAAGAAAGCAAAAACAAAAATTGTAAACATGAAAGCGACACTTGTGAAGGCAAAGGCACACAAAAGCGATAGTTGGGAAAACTCTCTAAAATAAAAGTACAATTGCAATCAAAGTGAAAGAGACTGTAAATAAAAGTTTTCACTCACTGTAAACATGGGATGAACATCGCACATGCACTATCTTGATGAATGGTGTTATGCATGTTAGATCTTGCGTAGTGAAAGCGTGCTTATAAGTTTATCAAGGAATGAGCATGTGTGAGCAAGTGACTCTATCAAGTAAAAATATCACAACATTAGTTGACCATGGAATGACAGATCGTAGGATCCTCAATAGGCTCCAAAAATCAAGTGTGGGAAAATTTTTGGAGGGTGTTGATCGCAACATCAACAAATTGATGTTCTGATCTCCCTTTATGTGTTTTAGATTGTGGATGGTTTAAAGATTTATTAATTAGTGAAAAATTTATAAGTTCCATCACTACTGATCTACCCCCCACCCCACCCCCCCCATCAATAGTGATATACATTTCTAACAAGTAGTATTAGAACAAGGATCTTGATTGCATCTTGATAATTGGAGAGTAGATCTAGGTAGATTAGGTGAAATTTTGAATTTTTTTCGGAATGAATCCTCCAGGAGTGTCTCCTCTCACAACAAAAAAGTTCAAGGTATGGAAATATAAGGTGAAATATTTACTATTATCTCACGGATTTGGCAATAGGCATCTTGCTTGCGAAGGTTGTGGTGCGACTCCATCTTCATATAATGTATTGCAACATGATGCTTTAGCGATATGCATCATGTATGATAATCTCCATAATGTATATGTGGAGAAAATAAGTGATTTAAAATATGCTAAAGAAATATGGGATAGATTGGAGATCCTGTTTGGTGGTGATAGTAGCAGCAATTTTGGAGAGTCTAGCTCACAATCAAGCAAGAGTAACAATGAAGAACTAAAGAAGCTTGCAGCTACGATTGTGACCAGCGATAGTAGCAATAAAGGAGAGAGAAAGCAAATCTATCAACAACAACCAATAAGAGAACCATGAGGAGCATTTACATTGAGAATATCTTTCGCTCCTAGAGTTGATAGTGGCATATTTAAGAGGAGGAGTCAAAACTCCTTTTCCCCCTTGATGGATGAGATCGAGTGCTACATTTGTCACAATTTTGGACATATGATAACTACCTGTAGGAGAAATTTCACACATCTATGCAAAAATTTGATCAACGAAGAAGAGGATCCGCCTTCTGGTATACAAGTTCATTTGATGGTTATTGTTATGCTTGTAACCTGCTTGGACATAAATCCATTGATTGCAAATCTTGCATGAGGATATGGAGATCCAACCTGAGTAACATAAGATCAAATCCATTGGCAACATGTGGAATGTTATGTGTGCCAAAACTTTGGGCACATGGCCAAAGATTATGAGCTGCCTAGTTCTTTAAGCCATCCAGTGAAAAGGAGCATCAAAATCAGAATATACGTGTAAGAAAGACATAGGAGAGTCAAGAAAATAAACAACCATGGACCATGTGGAAGAAGGAGGAGGAGCAACTAGGAAAGTGTGGTATTTCTCTTTTCTCACGTGATCATGATGATAAGTGGTACTTTGTATATCATATTTGTCGTGGTATTGTAGGGGTTTTATGTATATTGCAGGGGTTTTATGTATGCTACTGTTTGTTGTGATAAGATTGGTTATTTGCAGAGACACTTTGTTGGAGAGGAAATTTTGGAGAGACAATATTCAATTGATGTACTTAATGTATGTTACAAACCCAGTTTGAAAATTGATGAAAATTAGTGTTCAAGGTTTCTAATAGGGGTGGCCACACCACCCTTGTAATTTAATGCGTATCAATATCATCTTGCTCTAGGTGGAGGCATGTATACCATTATGCCTCTCCACCATATTTTCACTCCCATAGTGGATTTAAAGTAAAATTATTATTTATTCACCTTTTATGATTCTGAGGGTGTGGCATAATTTATTAATTCTATTTCTATATTGTTTAGATTATTTGGACCACTACATGTTATATCCCAAGACTTTGGATGTTTTATCTAGAACATGGCATGTATCATGAGAACCATCCTTATTCTACAAAACTTGAAATTAATAACATATCCCTCTCATATGACAAAGATTCTATATAAAGGGCACGTGTAGTGGTTGAAGGCCCTTTTAACATCTCAAAACTCCTAGAGACAAATGTTATGGTTTAAGATGAGGCCAATGCCCACAAATTATGGTTACATGCACATACTCTTTTCATGCTTGAGTCTTTAAGCTTTGTCAGTGTTTCCTTCCACCCCCAAATGGAAATTTTTTTCCTTGTATTAATCTATTTGGCCTTGAAAAGTTGATTTCGTACTATGATTTCATCCTCCCTCCTCAAATTCCTCACTTATCACTTTGATAAACTATGATCAATTCCCAATACTATGAAAACAACCTTAAAAGGGTACTATGATGGATTTCCTTCAACTTTTTCAATTCTTATTGGTGACTACAAGTGATATGTCAAACCCACTCCATTTAGATATTGGTCAACATAAAGAAATAATGAGGAAGATGGGGGAATGGAAAAACCTCCATTAATAACATAGTGCATGAGGTAATACATGGAAAACTTCAAAATCACACATATCCTAAATAAATTTTATGATATGTAAATTTTTGTGGATATTCCATTGGAACATTTCATCCCATCTATGAAATATTACTACATGAAAACCAATTTTCCCTTAGATTCCAAAATAATTAATTACTAGATTTGCTCGAATTTTATAAAATAACTGAAATATGAAAATGAAATAATAAGCACAAATATACATCATCAACACAAATTTACACAATACTTATCTTGGGAAACCCAATATAGGAGAAAACCTAGCTAGAAGATGAGTCCTATGCTTTGCTCTATTTTCTTAGGTTGTAAAATGCACATACAAAGCAATGGGAACTCACTATGGAGTTATTTTTTGATATTGTTGCTTGAACGACTGTTACAAAATCCTCCTCCTCATACTTTATGCTTACAGAATACCACTCTTAGAGGTTTTTCTCAACTATGGAACACATTACAATGCTAAAGAATTAAACCCCTTCTCTCTTTTAGCAACCCGTAATTTAACATTGCTTGACAACCATTTAGGGGTAGGGTTTTGACTTCCTCAACCCTTAGTTGTGATAAGGTTTTGGACCTTCTATAATATTCTCAAAAGTCCACATGCGTCTAGCCTTGAATGTGTGAGTAATGGGGCGATGAAATCGTATCCACACATATCATGCTGGTCAATTGTGGGAGGCATAATTTTTGCATACGAGCTTTGATTGGGGTGATTTTCACACTGTTGGAAAGGTTTCGGAGTGTGGATCAATGTTGAGAATGTGCATAAATGTTGTTAACACTGCAAACCTAAAAAACACCATTTTTTGTCTCAAAATGACTTCAGAAGCTTCCACACCCCAATTTTACGAATTGGGACCTACCATGCATGCTAATCCCTCCAAATTTTCCTCCCCAAAAAGTACTAAGATAGATGACAAATTATATGAAAATCTAAATTGTGCTAGTTTGGGTATGTTTTTATTATTAATCTTACAACTACTAATGGAATTTCAAGTAGATGAGCACATTTCATTGCATTTGCACTTTAAGGTCACAATCATAATTTGATGATCAATCCTTATTCGTTAGGGAATATACTGAGGAAGTTAAGGAGGATAAACAACCGTGTCAAGGGAAATGAACTTGTCAATGAAGGATGAAAATTAATTAAGACATGAGATGATTATCTAAAGAAACGTTGAGACCAAAATGGGAACAAGGAATCACACCTAAACCACACATATAAATGGCTCACTTAACCCACATTATGCATGAATGATGCACATAAACTACACACACAAGTGATGCACACAAATTATGCACATTATAACCAATGCACTTATATAACTCATGTGCATAAATAACACACATGACCCATGCACATACAATGCACTCAAATTGCACTCATAAATATGCACCTAACGCACACCTAATCCACACATAACCATATCACACCTAGTCCATATGCATAAATGATGCACCCAACCAACATGTATAATAGACACACATAACCACACACATAAATGGAACCCATAAAACAATGCACCTAACAAACACGAAAGCAACATAAATATTAAATGACACACTGTTGGGCGCAACCCAACTTGGCCCAAGTTTTGGTCAAAACTCAACATTTTGGGGAAGCGGAGCTATGAACTGCGTGATGTTTTAGGGGCTTTGGGGTGGGTCCAAGTCCGTTCTTTTTGTAACGGGTTTGGGAAATAGTTGATTGTTTTTAGGAGAACCATGGTATTTGGACCATGGTATTTTGATGTACTCGTTGATGTAATTAGTATATATATAGGACAAAATATGTAAGCCGAAGTAATGAATGAATAGTAATGATAAAAGCATAAGAAAATATCTTTGTAATCTGTTTTGGGCTTGAAGGAAAGGCTCCATAGCTGAGTGCGTGGAGGCCTAAAGTTTGTAGCTGAGTGTGCAGACACCTGCAGCTGGGTGCGCAGGTCAAGGATTTGTACACTGTTCAAAGAATTAATATAAGAAGTACAATTTTGATGGGCATAACTTGTGTATGATTATTGTGTATCTTTTTCTTTCTGTTCAATATTTTGGTTATATTTTACTTCCGTTTAGTATTGTTTATGGTTTTTAACTGGTTAAATAGACAATCCAACCCTGCGAAGTAATCTATGTATGTTAAGGATAAAAGAACATGAAAACACCACATCGCATCATCCCTCAAGGTTGCAGAAACCTGATTCTGCAACCTCCCATAATCACTTCGGGTGAGACTGCAATCTACTTGCAGGTCATTCCCAAGAGGGCTAGTGATTGAGGTTTTGTTGGTGCGCAGTAAACTCTGAACCTGGGTCAGCCCAAACTAAAGCCAAAAAATGGTTTCATTGCTAGGAACGAGATCTGTTTGAGGGATATGTTTATGTGACATCCATTGAAGAAGGAAATCCAAGGGTGGGTAGAATAGAAAGAATGAGAATTTTCAAATCAATAGAATAGAAATCCTCGTCTGTTATCTAGAAGGTGGTTGGAGAAGTATATTTCGAATATCAATACAAAATCTTCTTCAGTTCATTTCATGTTGAGTTGTATGAATGGATATCAAGGTTGAGCGAGAGATTTTTTTTTTAAAGGAGACAAACCTAAGGAGTGGACTCCTAAATTGATACAACGACTCAAGAACACCGACAATGGGATCTCAAGAGTTGTTAACTTCTGGATTGATAGCATCTTGGGAGGATTCATTACTGAGTTTGGGGTAGACTTGACTGTGTCCTACAATGAAGTAGAACATAGTTTTTTCAAAGGACCACGAGGTAAGTACTTGAGGTCTTTAAAACTCTAGATTAAGATGCTTTTATGTGAAAAGGGTGTTTTACGAATGCAATCAGATTATTAGATTACTTATGTTTGGAAGAATATCTGAAGAAGAGACTAGAGCAACATGAAGTGGGAAAATATATAGAATAGACACTAAAAAGAGATCTCGTGGCAAAGATCTGAAGACTTTCATAGAAACTGACTATAGCCCTCTGCTGAGTGAATCTGAAAGTGAAGGAAACCTCACTGAAGACCCTAAAGTAACTCCGTTGTATTCACCCTTTCAGCCTAATTTTCAAAATAGGTCCATGATGAGGATATAAAGAAGGTGTAGCTCATAACGACATTCTGAGATAAAGTGTTGACGTGGTACATGAAGTATTCGAGTAATTACATTAGATCATTCACAAATATTAAAACAATGATGGTAAAAGAATTTAAGAAGTCGAATTTTGAATCGCAGCGTATCATAGAGTTAAAGGAGATCGAACAAAGGCCGACTGATTCTATTTGGGAATTTGATCAGAGATTCAAAGTATTATTGGATCATGTGAGCTTCGACATAGCTCTGCAACATCATAAGGAATGATTCATAGCTACACTGCTGCCACATATCAGATTGCCTTTGACACAACATAAGATAGAAACTCAAGCTAAAGCTCTAGAGATTGCAATGAAATTAAAAGCTTCACCGATAGGAGATACCAATGCAAGTATGCAACAGATTCAGAGTCAGCTAGAAAATTTGACTTCGCAGTTACAAGATATGAAGAAAAGTAAGGAATTTTGCGAAGAAGTGTGGTGTACAAAGTGCAAATCAGAAGGCTACTCTAAAGAGCAATGCCCTCTCTTCATAAATTGCATGGCTAGTGGAGCTCTGAACCCTTTGAATGCCTTCTATATGTACTACAGTATGAGAGGAGATCCCACAACATGAATGGGTACATGGGTTCATCCACACATTAGAGACAATTCCTATGAACTGGTACCTGGAAAAAGAACTGCACCATGGTACTATAAATTGGGAATATTTGGTTGAAGGGTTTATATTAACATTCAATTTTGAAGATGATTACCCATGCATAGACTCAGATCTTTAGACAGTTAGAGAAAATATCTCTGGGAATGCGACCTCGCTGACATGGCATATACCAGATTGGACGGCATAGCTAGAACATGCACTAGAATGCCATAAAATTATTGTAGAAGAAGATGAAGATCCGTGCAATATTGACATAGCAGAATTAGATGGACACCGTAAAGTTGATGGACCTGAGCCAATGTTACTAGATATAGTGAAGCCAGTAAAGCCTAAGAAGGTGAATATAGGATCAGAAGAGTAATCGAAGTTTGCAATGATTGGAGATTATTGGGATGAGGATACAGTTAGTAAAGTTACAAAATGGCTTCATGAATATCAAGAGTTGTTTCCCACTAAGTTTTCAGAAATGAAGGGTATAGTAGGAGATTTAGGAGTTATGAAGATACCTCTTAAGCCTGATGTGAAGCCAGTCAAGAAAATACCTTACAAATTGAATCCAAAATATAAGGAGAAAGTAGAAGCTGAGTTAGATAAAGTGATAACAACAAGGATCATTGAACATTTGGAAGAATCAGAATGGGTAAGTCCGATGGTGGTACAAGAAAAGAAAACTCAAGGAGAAATCAAGATTTGTGTGGATCTAAGGAAATTAAATGATGCATGTGTGCATGATCCCTTCCCTACACCCTTTACAGATGAAGTGCTGGATAATGTAGGAGGACATGAGGCCTACTCATTCATAGATGGATTTTCTAGCTATCATCAGATCAAGATTGCACCAGAAGATAGGCATAAGACCACATTTGCAACATAGTGGGGCTCATATCAGTATATAGTGATGCCTTTTGGGTTGAAGAATGCCCCTGCTATATTTTCAAGAGTTGTGGTCGCAACATTCAAGGAGTACATACACAAATTCCTGGAGGTATACTTTGATGATTGGACAATCTTTGGACTGTTGAAAAAGCATGTTGCGAGCTTAAGGCTTATGTTGGACACATGTAGGCAGTACCATATCTCATTGAACTTAAAGAAATGTATATTTTGTGTGCCTTTTGGCATACTATTGGGGCATGTTGTGTGCAAGCAGGGTTTGATGGTGGATCCCATGAAGATAGCTATCATTGTGAACTTACCTCCACCAAAAATAGTGAGACAAATGCGCACTACATTGGGACACATTGGATATTACATAAAATTCATTAAGGGGGTATGCATAGATAATTGCGCCGATGGAGAAACTATTGAAGAAATATGTGACTTTTCAATGGAATGAAGAATGCCAGAAAAGTCTCGATATATTGAAAGAAAAGATGGTAACTGTGCCTATCTTGGTTTTCCTGGACTGGAATAAGGAGTTTCATGTTCATGTAGATGCATCTTGCATAGCTTTGGGAGTAGTATTGGCACAACCTAGTGCAGGAGAAATCAATCACCCTATAGCTTTTGCAAGCAGGAAGTTGTCTAAAGCAGAGAAGAACTACACTACCACAGAAAGAGAAGGCTTGGCTATGGTATATGCATTGCAGAAATTCAAACATTATTTGCTGGGATCACATTTTAAGATGTTCATAGATCATTCTACATTAAAATATATGGTGAATAAGCCTGTCCTAGGAGGGAAGATTTGTAGATGGTTGTTGTTATTTCAGGAGTACGACTTTGAAGTTGTTGTTAATCCAAGAAGGTTGAATGCCAGGCCTGATCATATATCAAGGTTGGAAATAGGGGAAGAACCAACAAACATTGAAGATAATCTTCCCGATGTGCAGTTGTTTGCAATCAGGATTGCAGATGATCACTTCACGAACATTATTCAGTTTTTGGCCACAGGAATGACCCCTACAGAATACACTACATAGTAGAAGAAGGAGTTGGTGGTAAAAGAAACTGATTTTTCGTTGAGAAATGAACATTTGTATAATATGGGACCAGATGAAATACTGCGCAGGTATGTCCCTAAACATGAAAGACATACTATTTTGGCAGAAGCTCATGGAGGCATAGCTGGTGGATATTATGTAGGGAAGGTTACTGCGTAGAAGGTCTTAAGAGCAGGATTATGGTGGCCCACACTACACAAGGATGGAAAGGAGTATTGTCAAGCATGTGATGTATGTCAAAGAACTGGGAAGCCATCAAGGAGGGATGAAATTCCATTGGTGCCACAGGTGACATTGCAGGCCTTCGACAAATGGGCCATTGATTTCATTAGACCTATCAACCCACTAGGAAAAAAGACTGGTGCGAGGTATATAATCACAACAACTGATTATTTGACAAGGTGGGATGAGGCTCAAGCAGTAAGGGATTGCAACACAGAAACTGTTGTGAAGTTCATTTTTGAGTATATTTTGTCTAGATTTGGGTGTCCAAAGGTCTTAATGAGTGATCAAGGATCACATTTCCTGAATAAGACTATTGAGGTGTTGACTGAAGAATCCCAAGTGTATCATCATAAGAGCACCCCATATCACCCTCAGGCAAATGGTACATTCGAAGATTTTAACAAGATTTTGGAAAATGCACTGACAAAAGTGTGCAATGTGAACAAAGATGACTGGGATATGAGAATTCCAATGGTGTTATGGGCTTATAGAACCACATGCAAGAAACTGATAGGCCAGACACCTTTCGGGTTGGTTTATGGGCAAGAAGTTGTGATGCCCATGGAGTGTATTGTGCCAAACTTAAGGATTGTAGCCTTTACAGACATGGCCGACCCTGACATAATGGGGGAAAGAATGGCACAATTGCTCGCATTAGAGGAAGAGAGATTTGTAGCAGGATTTAATCAACAGGTGTAGAAAGTAAGAGAAAAAGCTTGGCATGATCGACATATCAAGAAAAATACGTTCCAGGAAGGAGATCTTGTCCTTTTGTATGACACTAAATTCGTGAAGTTCTCGGGAAAGTTTAAGATGCGTTGGTTGGGTCCCTATATCATCAATTCTATCACGAATGGAGGTGCAGTTCAGTTGGTGAATTTGAATGGAGAATCGATACCAAGGAGGGTGAATGGCAGCAATTTGAAACTGTATAAGGCAGCGCTGCCATGGTAGCTTCGCTCTAAAAATAAAGGAGGAAAGTCTTAGTGCCACTTGTAGTTGAAAGTGGGCACTGGACTATAAACTACGCTGCAGAAAAGAGCTTTGACATAGGAAGGTTACTTCGCGACAGTCAGGAGTATGTCACACCTCGTAAGAATTGCGACACAAGAAGGATTGTTCGCTACAACGAAAGGTGCTTCGAAGTTCACTGGAAATATTGTTAAAAAGACACTGACCATTGGAGGAGCAAAAAATTGCATTTATGGAGACAGGTTGGCAAGGATCTAGCGATAGATATGCGGTTAATAAACAAAATTTGAGAAAGATATAGGATAATGATGAGGTTAGAATATCATGAGTGCTACAAAAGGCTGCGTCTCACCAAGATTTTGGCACTTTTCTCTCTGAGAGCTCAAAAATTTCTAAGTATTGAGAAATTGCAGAAGTTGTGCTATTGCATGAACACTAAAGAGATAATCCACATATTCGAAGAGAAATGTATAGAGGGAGTTATGGAAGCTACAACATCATTTGGTACACCTGCAACATCGCATCTCTTGTAGCAAATATCACCAAGGAAGAAACTGACTCTGGAGATGAGAACAAAGAAGAAGCAAGATAAAAAGCCTAAGAAGCCTATTGAACCACAAACAAAAGCCCAACCTGTAAAACACATCGACGAAGAAGAAGAACAACCATAGATGGAGATAGAGAGCGCAACAATTTTGTCCTCGATGCTGCCATATTTACCACCTACGAAACCCAACAATAAACCAGTTAGAGACTCCAAGGATGTGAAGTATGGCACATTTACACCATTAATACCAGAGAAAATACCATTTGAAAGAGAATTACTCGGAACAATCCCACAATTTAAGTTCGAGGATAATGACTTCAACGACCGTAACAAATACCCGCAGTTCACACCAAGAAGGTACCCGAAGCAAGTCCATTACCCAGAGAGTGGAGTAACAAGATTGGAACCACATCAAAGGGCAAAAGGGTTGGAGAAATCAGGCTTACTGAACATGCTAAACATTCCACACTTCGACATAAGTACACCTAACACATAATGCATAAGATAATTTCTCGTGCTAGTGCATGACGGATGCCTTTGGTTGGGAAAGAGGATCTCCCTTGATGAAATGCTAATATCGTAGATTACCAGGTTGCCATACCAAGGAAGGGACCCCACCGAAGAGTTCGTGGGTAAGGATCAGGACAAAGCGATAGCGCAAAGTATGAAGGACAAGTTTGATTTGGTTAATAAAACGCGAGGTGAAAACATAAATTCCATCAATCACCAGGGAGTACACTTCGTCGTGCATATCTTAGCTGGGAAGATTATGCAAAAATGTCGAGCCAATGAAGTCCCCGCAATAGTTTTTTCCTTAGTTGTGCAACGCAACAACGAGGTCTAGTACAACTTGGCTAGATATCTATGTAGATAATTCCTAGAAGATTGTTGGGAAGCTCAGGAGGAAGGTAAGGCCTTTCATTATGAATGGCTAATTTTTATCATAGCCTTGTTGGCATGGAAGGAGCCGGAGCATATGTAGTTTCCTCCTGTAGAAGCAGACATGTGTGAAGCCACATGGTCTACATCGCTCTAGTATACCAAGGAGACATCACGAGCACATGAGAATAGAATATTCTTTGTCTTGTATCACATGGATTTACACATGGTGGTAAATCAATACCCTAGACTGTCGCCAAGATTGTACCAACAATATAAGTCTGTTGAGAAGTTCAAAGCAGAATTTCATAGGATCTACATATAGGCTCGAAAGCATACAATGAATACATGGACAAAAATAGAGGATCGCTACGGTGCACTCCTAACAGGTGTTGAGAAGGGTATTGCAAAATTGAAAATATTGGTGCAAACATCTAGAAAACCAACAGAGATAGGCCAAAGATTCCATCTAGAAAGACTAATAGAGATGACATTTGGGATGAGGATAATGAAGATACCTGCTATAGCTCTGCAGTTCGAGTTCGCCGAAGTCAGGAAATGCGCAAAAGTTTGGGATCATGTCAATATGAACATGGAAGCGCTGCCCATTCCGATATTACATGAAATGCACCAAGGCATCACAAATGAGATAAAGGAGCACGAACAACACACTTCACAGTTAAATATTCACGTAGAATAAGAGCAAGCTGCTTTGAAGAAATAGATTGACCAGGCCATCAAGGATAAGGATCAGGCAGAGCTACAATAGTAGAGATTGAAAGAGGTGGTCGAAGCCACTTGCAGGGAAGTTCTAGACATGGATGTCCGCGAGGAGGAATAAGTCGAAGATAAGGTTGCGAAGCTCGGCCTTGCAGTCAAGGAATCAAAGAATAAGATCATGGATATGTATTTCGAATATGAAGTAAATATCAATGAGCTAAAACTGAAGCTACAATCAGCCACACCACCAGAAGTACGCGAACATAGTGAGATTGACCTAAAGACTGCAATGACAGGCATCTTCGAGACAATGACAGGGTGTGGAAAATTATTGGACGAGACCGTGTAGATTTGGAATTCACTTCAGGAAGATCTGAACATACAAAAGATAGAAGATGACATCCAACATAAGCAGGAGTAGCTAGAGGAGATTCGAGCAACTGCGAAGACCTTGCCAGTCTCACAAAATCTCGCTAGAATCAGTGAAGCCAAGGCACTTCAGAAACAAATCGAAGAACTCAGAAGGGAAGAACAAATTTTGATGGAGAGAACTCAACCATGGAAGGATGAGGCTCTCCAGCTATCACAGGAAGTGGATGGGAAGCTCGAGGAGTTTCGATGAAAGGAAGAAGTAGTGTGGCAGAAGACTGCAGGACCAGTGACAGAGGCACTATTGGAAGAAGTGCGCAGGGTAAAAAAGAAGGCAACAAAGATACTACAGTAGTAAAATGTCACCTACAACAACATCAAAACAAAGCTTCGGGGAAAATCAGTCGCGTGACTCGGGATGAGTCAGATGTGAGCGTTGGGGGTTTGTTGGGCGCAGCCCAACTTGGCCCAAGTTTTGGTCAAAACTACGCATTTTGGGGAAGCGCAGTATACGATACCGCAGAGCTATGAACTGCACGACGTTTTAGGGTCTTTGGGGTGGGTCGAAGTCCCTTCTTTTCGTAACAGGTTTGGGCAGTAGTTGATTATTTTGAGGAGAACCATGCTATTTTGATGTACCTGCTGATATAATTAATATATATATATATATATATATATATATATATATACGAAATAAGATGTAAGTCAAAGTAATGATAGAAGCTTAAGAAAATATCTTTGTAATCTATTTTGGGCTTGAAGGAAAGGCTCTGCAACTGGGTGTGTAGGTCAAGGATTTGTACACTGTTCAAATATTTAATATAAGAAGTACGGTTTTGATGGGCATAACTTGTGTATTATTAGTGTGTATCTTTTGCTTTCTGTTCAGTATTTTGGTTATATTTTACTTCTGTGCAGTATTGTTTATGGTTGTTAATTGGTTAAGTAGATAATCCAATCCTGTGAAGTAATCTATGTATGTTAAGGATAAAAGAACATAAAAACACCACATCGCATCATCCCTCAAGGCTACAGAAACTTGGTGAGACTGTGATATGCTTGCAGGTCGTTTCCGAGAGGGCCAATGATTGAGGGTTTTTTTGGTGCATAGCAAACTCTGAAACTGGGTCAGCCCAAACTAAAGCCAACACGCACTAATCACAAACATAAATGACGCATCTAGCCTACAGACCTAACCAATGGCACAAATAAGTGACATGTATAATTGTTCAAGATATGTAAGTGATGCACTAACATACACCCTACCCACACCCTAAGAAACACACCTAATCCATGCATATAAATGAGACATTCATGCCTAAATTACCCATGAAACACATAAGAAACATCTAGAATAAAGATATGTCATATAAGAAAAACCTAGAAATACATCAATAACCTTTAAGCCAAAGATGTCCCATAATCCATGTTATTAATACCATTGTCAATTTTAATTCTAGAGTGGGGAGATGTTGATGCATCACTTCTACATGGATCTCATGACTTTGCATGTGATCCCTATGCAAGGGTTTTTTTGTCAGGCCAAATATAACACGCCTCATATTATACCATACACATAAATGACCCATTGAATCCCAAGACACATTACGTACATAATCCTCACAAATAATAGGCATTCATGACCCCACATAAATGTCACACTGAGCACGCACATAAATGACACACTTAGTCCATGTGCTCAATATATTATTCCACTCTCCATAATTATTGTTGTTGATTATCTAACTTTTTGGTTGAAGGTTGCTCGTAGTAAGGATTGTTCAAATGAGATATCATTGTGCTTTATCTTTAATAATGTTATTACACACTTTTGTTATCCTAAGATCTTAACTAGCGGTCAAGGTAAGCATTTTTGTAACTAGAGTGTTGTTTTCCTAATTCAAGAATTTTTGTTATAACACTACAAGGGTACACTGTAGTGCCCACTCTACTTGACTGAACCTGATATGAAATTAGCCTTGATACATTATTCTTTGAGGACCTCAGGTTGAGGATCTAGATATTTGACTCTTGCTATGAGTGGATGTGATAATAATTGTTTTTCCAGTTTGATGTTATGATGATAATAATTTTGATGGACATATTTTATGACTATGTCTAATCATGTGATGGATTCATTATGTGTTTGTTTACATTAGTTCTTGCTCATAGTTACGAAGATATTGATGATTATGTCATGATGATGATTTAGCAATACAAAATTATATTGGTGACTAATATTATGAATCAAGTATTACTAATGATTATTGAGTGTGGCAAGATACTACCAAGATGCACTTGCACGTGATGAGCCGACAACCTCTAGTTTAGTTTGAAATACATATTATTCGCTCAATTTTTTTTAAAGTTCAATTTAAAATTCCGTGGTGAATTCTAATGACATGTTAGTGGATGCAGACATAGGTTAGTTTCTTGGCTGAACGACTCACACATGGGTGATGGGGCTGTATAGATAGATGGAATTTCATGGGAGGGGTAGGACAATGTCCCTGATTTCACCTACTAGCACTCTCACTGTGACTTGAGATGGAAGGTGTTGGGATACCTTTTCCTTGAAGATCACAATTCCATGGGGGCAGGCCCCAGATTGGTCTACTCACGAGAATTTTACTAGGGGTACACATCAAGGCAAATTCCTTTATCCCCAACACCATTAGTCTCACTATAGATGGCAACGCAGGACAAGATAATGGTCTCCATCATCGCACCTAGTTTTTTACCTTCTTAGTCACTATATGCTTGAAGGGAAAGAATCATGGAACCCTTGGAACTTAAAGGAAATTTCTTGAATGGCATGATCGAGTTGGCACCCTTGGAATCAAGAAGAAACTGATTGGTGTGGCACCTTTGTAACTTCAAAGGGAAGTTCTTGAAGGGAACGATCAACTTGGCACCCTTGACATCAATAATAAGCTACTAAAATATAATCAATATATGATAATGATACTAATTCACATAATGTGGTAGGTGATGTTTTAGAATGAAGTTATCTAAAACAAGAATAAACCTTAGGGTAAAGAGAGAATAGGAAGAAATAAAAAGTTTGGACTAGTTGAGAACTCTACCCTTCCCACGTTTGGAAATTCCTAAATAGAAAATGTGCATATAAAATAAAATCCAAGGACATAAGTAAATGTGGGGGGGAAGGGACATAGAGTTAATTAAAGACATTAA